>JARBWK010000004.1:122703475-123181343 GCA_030556195.1 Anolis apletophallus | reverse complement strand
CACAGAGCCCCAGTGACCCACTCTACAGCCTACTGAAGTTTGGAGGGGGACAGAACATGGATGATGGGACTTGCAGTACCTTCCCTCACTTCCCAATCCTGCTACAAACCTAATCCAATGACTGATCAATACCAAATCTGGCACACAGAGCCCTCATGACCCACTCTGCAGCCTGGTGCAGTTTACTGTGAGACGGACCACAGATGATGGGACTTGAAGTACCTTCACTCACTTCCGAAAAACAATGCATCCCTCATCCATTCACCAATACAGACCAAACTTAGCACACAGAGCCCCCATGACCCAATCTACATCCTCCTACACTTTGGGGGGGGGGGCACACACAGAGATGATGGGACTTGCACTACCTTCAGTAATTTCATGATACCACTGCAACTCCCAATAATGATGGATCAAGACTAAACTTGGCACACAGAGCCCCCATGACCCACTCTACATCCTGCTGCACTTCTCAAATGACCCGGGCAGGGCCGGGTCCCCAAGCTAGTATTAACCCTGCTGTTCTGTCAGGAAAAAACTTACACTTGTTATGTTCGGGTCATTTTTGACCCGGATGTTATTTTGAGCCACTGAAAAGTTCTTTTGAATACCTGTTGCATTATTATACTGTGTGTGATCATAGTTGTTCATTATCAAAGAAAAATTGAAAAAAATTCTTTTAAATTTTGTGTTGATTAATGTAAAAAAGCCTAATTTGCATGTTACACCAAAGTAACAACTTGTAAGTGAATAATCAGCTATATATTTTACAACAACATCAACAACAACTTCAGGTAACTATTAGTACAACTAACTTAAAACTAAAATAAATTTTAACAGTATAAAAACAATTTGAAAAAATAATAATAAAATAATCAGAAAAAATAATCAGAAAAAAATCAAAAAAAATCAGTTTCCCCAAAAGTTTTCTGCTAATCTATTTATTCAAAGGCAAAGAAAGAAAAGCACTTTTCCCACCCCTTTCTCTTCTAAATCTTTTCCCCTTCTCCAGTTTCCCCCTTCCCACTGTCTTTCTTCTCCAGAAACCTCCTTTCCACCTCATAGCTGCCTCATTTCCCACCCTCAGCCTATACTCAAGTCAGTAAGTTTTCCCAATTTTTGTCATAAAATTAGGTGCCTTATATTATATAGCTGTCAGCTTATACTAAAGTATATACTCAAGTTTATATGATATGTGCTTTCTCCCCTGTGTGGGTCCTTTGATGGATACGCAGATGTCCAATCCGACTGAAGCTCTTTCCACATTCCATGCATTTATGTGGCTTCTCCCCTGTTACTGTTTTGCATAACAAAGGTACTATTCTGATGGCAGGGAGGAGTCACACACACCTGGTAAATGCAGCCAGGCAGGCTATGAAAACAGTAGAAACACACTGAGGAAAAAGTCACTCTGAATAACCAGAAACTACTCACAAGGGTAGCAAAATATCAATAAACTGTAATATGTAGCAAAAAGTAAAAGGAAGGACATCCCAATACAAAGCATGGGACAATATATCTAACATCAGTAGTAATACATATCATAAGGAATAACAATCTACATGTATACAGTCATAGGTCAGATGTAATGCCTTCCAGGTGGGAGGTAACAGTACAAAATAGATTATCACAAATGTCTATTACATATCAGTCATATAGCAAAACACATGGCAATCATATATCAATCACATATCAGATATAATAACAGGCATATGAAAACACACAACAGTAAACATTCACATTACTTAGTCTGTTCACAATGAATTCAAGGCTTTGAGGTAAACTCTTTCAGCTGCTTCAGAAAGCAGTTATTTTCAACAGCTTTGCAATTTCTGACTGAGGAAATGGGAGGGCTAGTATTGTGTTACTGTTTTTGCATAACAAAGGTAATATTCTGAGGGCATGGAGGAGTTACACAAGTAGATAACTTGATAAACAATAGTAGATGCAATAAGTAGTCTCAAAATAAACTAAACATCCTTTGTTTTACTCAAAATATGGTATTAGATTAGTATAAAAGGCTACCGGGTCATTTTTGACCCGAACATAACAAGTGTATAAAAACTGTATCTCAAAAAGTAAAGCACCGAAACAAAAAATTTTTGTACCCTTAGTATAAACCCCATAACTTAGGAAAATAGAAGGTACCACAAGTTTCAAAATCAAACAGGAATGAAGAAAAATATTTCTAATTTTCAAAAGGGGTCATTTCATACCCGAACAGAACAGCAGGGTTAAATATATATTTAGATAGTCATTAAAATATTGTGATTAAGACAGAAATTATTTTGATTCCCCTTACATTTCAGATCATTATTGCTATTGGTAGAAACTACCAGCAACTTCATGGTAGGGTCAGAATGTTTTGGTTATATTAACCTATTGTTTCTTGAGATTTCTAAGAGTTTAATAATTTCCAACTCTAATTATTATCCCTGGCTAAAGACATTTTTTCCTTCTTGAGTTGTCTTATGACCACACTTGGACCTCTGTCTTAACTACACTACATATTGACTCACAATGATGCTAGGGGTTGCTGTGTGCCTCCTGACTTATGGTGACCCTAAGGCAAACCTAAAATGGGGTTTCCATCACAAGCTTTGTTAAAAGGGGGTAAATCGTGTGTTCTTCCCATTTCTTTGTTACTATGAACCAGCAGTGGCATTGTAGTTGTTGAATAGTATTCTAGGGCAGATCAATCTGGAGTAAACTTGTCTGTTCTGGATGATGATCATGGTTATATCTACCTTCATTGAGACAAGCTACATAGTCAATACTGCCCACAGAGCAGCCAAGAGAAGTATCCAATGAAATAACACCCTTGAAATAAAAACCCGAGTCACGAAAGTGTTCAGTCTCATTTGAGACAAGCTGAACACTTATTCTCAGATCAGCCCCAGGCACAACCAATAGTACTCCAATTTTGTCTGCATTAGATTTCAGTTTGTTCTCACACAGTCTGTCCATCAAAGCCTGCAGACATCAGTTTTATATTTCTGCTACCTTCCTTGTATCCAAGATATAATTTATCTCTCACCTCTTGGGAAAGGTCCACTGAATGACACTTATTACTGATAGTGTCAATGCTGAATAGAAAACAGAATGAGCTGTGATAGAAGAAAAAGTAAGGTTTCTTTGCCACCATTTGTGCCACAGAATAGGCCCTGAAACATATTCTAGCTGTGTTTATTCACACTGATTTTTGTCCACTATCATAGTATGTAATTTTGTTGAGTCCTGTTAGTGTATCCATTGTTCAAATGGGAAAATAACTAAATAAAAAACTAACAATGTTTTCGAAACTCTGTAATAGATCCAACGCATGCCCCTTAAGGTTTTTTTTCCAAAATACTGAGTCAGATACTAGAGGCAAATTTCGATTTGACTTTTGGGAACAAAATTTCTAGAAATAGAAGATTGAGAGACCTGTTTTTAGGGAATTATTTGGGGAAATCTGGGGGGGGGGTGTCACAATTTTGTTAAGATAAACAAAGCAGTTTTTTGAGTCAGGAAAATTAAACACACACACAATGAGTGTTACACTTTAAAAAGTACCTTGTGTTTTTTCTAATTGCATTTGCTTAACAATTTGTTTGCTGCTGTTAAACTACTGCTGTTAAACTACTGGACAATCTCTACCATTGGGGGCATGGCCTTCAATAATGGCTGTGCTTAGCCATGCCCACCTCATCCTTCTTTGCATTGCCACTTGCCAGGGAAGGGAAACCATGAGATTTTAAAACTATTTGTTTAGGCTTTACCAAAGTTGCTTGCTTTATGGTTCTGAAAATCAAAATAACCATGGGAGACATCCAAACATTACAGAATAATTCCACACTGCCTTGCTGCTCATTAGCCAAAATGGTCGAGCTGCAGTCTTTGTTTAAATATAAAATAAACTGAATCTACAAAGGTATCTAAAGAGAAGGCAGCAAATAAAGATAGTACATGTCCAAAAGGGGAGCCTCCATGACTCTCCACACCTTCCTGTTCAACAAACGTGTGTCTTGGCTCACCATGCCCTGCCTCTTGCCTGGCAGAGATCTAAACCACTGAACTTATGGTTATGAGGCTGGTGTGCTCTCCCTGTGCCATGCTAGCCCTGTAGTAAAACCAAGTCAGAATTTTAACTTCAGTGGGAAGTCAGTTTTTCTTTTTCCTGTAGTGGGGTCAGTCTAGCCCCGATTCTCCCAAAACTTGAAGACATTCCTTCTTTCATCCATCCTTTTAGGGTCCCCTAGGATTGCTGCACCAGGGCGTCTGGCTTACTAAGGTACTTTGGGAAACTACATCTCTCATGCATATAACATTGCCTCAAAAGCTTCACTTGTCTTCTGTTGTCCCATTGTCTTGTGCTCCTGAGACCCCATTCCCTTCCCTTTGGTGAGAAACTGTGTTCTTGATCCCAAAGAAGGGGGTCAGTCTAGATGTCCCTTGATGGGGTCTGCTCTGTATATGATTTCTGTTCTCTCCCAAATTAACACAGTTTGTGCCACACCGAGTTTCTGGAGTAAAACAACTACTTTCAAAGTAAAGACCACACAAAGAAAAAGAAAACACTTTCAAAATTCAAACCAGGAACATATTTCCTTATTATTTAAAAAAATACTTTTTTTAAAAATGAAAAATTTTCCTTGGCAGGGGAGGGGGATTGAACCCATGGAATTTATGCTTATGAGGCTGGTGCACTCTCCCTGAGCCACGCTAGCCCTGTACTAAAACCAAGTCAGAATTTATACTTCAGAGGGAAGCCCGTTCTTCTTTTTCCTGTAGTGGGGGTCAGTCTAGCCCCAATTCTCCCAAAACTTGAAGACATTCCTTCTTTCATCCATTCTTTAGAGTTCCCTAGGATTGCTGCACCAGGGAGTCTGGCCTATTCTGAATAATGACATTCCAGCATTTAGCCACCTCTACAGATTTTCATTCAAATCAACAAACAGCTCAAAGACTTTATTATTTTGCATTTCCAATTCACCTCTACAGTTTTCTTTATCTTCAACAGTCCTTGCTGAGAGCCTGCTAACACTCAACCTTACACATTGCACGTACCTGTCTGTGGAAGAACATGAACCCAAAATACTTATCTGTTCTTTCATTTGACCTTAATAATACTATCAGGTTAATGATATGCTTAAGGTTAATGAGCCAATTATTTTGAGACAAGACACATGGCACATAGTTGCACTTTGCTATGTAAATAACACTAACGGTCTGTGGCCTTTGCATTGCTGTTTGCACCCATATATTAATCTTGAGCAATTATTAATAAGAAGAAAATGTTTGCATTGCTAGTCTTAATAGCTACAGTACAGATACAGAGGTTCACTAGAAGATTATCAGTACTTCATTTTATTCACAGCAAAGTTTGCTAGTTTTGCACACATAGTTATGAGCTGGCAGAAATTCAATGTGGAAAACATCTTCAATTTTACCTTCCAGTTTAAGAACTGATTCATAATTCACTGGGCCACTAAGCCACCCAATTCACAGGAGGACACATCAACATTTTGCCTCTAGCAGTGGAAATCTCATTGAACCATGCCAGTTAAATGGTATTAAACTGCTTTCATTCTACAGCGTAGATATACCCTGAGTCTCCCATTGTCAAACCTACTGTTTGTGGGAATAACACTTGGTCAAAGCTTGTTACATTAAAAAAAGTTCTAATTATTTTCAATATTTAGACAAGTTTTTTTTTAAAAAAAGTATCTATTTTATTTCCAATTCTCAAAAATATCTATTTAATATGTTATTTCTAATTACTTTAAACATTAAGTGAAGTGAGGCAAAGCAGGATCCAAATTCTAAGCTATTTGACACTGCTCATTTAACATTTAGTGAGGGCAAAACAGGGATATTTGCAAGTTACTCAGATCGTGTTTGTTATTTCTCACTTGAGACTTTGACAAGGGAAAAGGGGACAAATTAGGACAAATAAAGATTGGATTTTAAATATGCCAGATTGAAGAGCTGTTTTTTTCTCCAACAAACCCCTGCTGCTAGCATATTTAATTTCCCTCAAACCAACAATCCATCTTCTGTTGTGAGAACCTTACCACTTCTTCCCATGTTGGACAGCTCTACCAATAGTGCTTTCCTTAGTGGCAGGGAATTTGTTCTGACTATCCAAGTTGCTGAACCCTGTCTTTCAAATAGATTCAGCACCTTGGAAAGTTAGAAGTAAATCTTGGAGAAGATGTGCCACTGGCATGGAAGTCTACTAGGTACCACTGACTTTGCATGTAATTATGGTAGGCCTTTGTATGTACTAAGATTTCACTCCAGAATCCCCCATGGATACTAACATCTGTGGATGCTCAAGTCCCTCTACATAAAATGAGAAAATCAAGGTTTGCTTTTAGGATTATTCATATGTATGTATTTGGGCTGTAGATGGTTGAATCCTTGGGTGGAGAATGTGTGGTTATGTATAATGACTGTACTGCATACACTCAAATTACTGTACTTCCCACAAATTAAGTCTTGTGATTTTTAGGACAACAAAAATCCATGGACTGGCAGCAAGTCACTGGGGTGTTCTGTAAATCATAAGGGAATGAAAAATAATATTGTCTAGTGAAAGGGCTAACATGGAAGAGAGTATATATGAATACCTCTTACCTGTCATTGGCCAGGAAGATCTTTACAATGGTATTTAAAGTATCTTTTGGAGGACTCAAATAAAAAAGTTACAGAGATAGCAACATTTTTTGCTCATGCCTCAAAGACCCGAAAGAGCATTTTATCTAAAGAAAAGTAACCAAAGAGAAACTGAAAAATTTCAGTGCGATTATAACTGTAGTACACTAAATAGTAGAAAACTACACAGCCCTAGATACGTATTATTAGCTTCTAAGAGATATAAAATTTAAGGCCAGCAATTTTAATATGTGTACATTTGATAACCTGTATTTGTTTTATATGTGACTTTTATCTGTATTTTATTTTTCTGTATCTGCCTAAGGTTTGTTAACTGAAATAAAGGCAATTGTTTGTATAGATGCTGGAGAGGTTACACAATTACAACATGTTGAACGCTACAATCTGTTAGAGACTGCTTTCAAAGACCAGTGCCTCCCTTGTCTAGATCCCTGGGCTTAACTTATTTCTACCCCCTCTTCCTTTCTGGATTCCTATTTTGATATTGTGGAAAAAAATTCTATTGTCAACACTGGAAATTCCCAATGATTATCTTCCAAAGCATAACAATCAAAGATCTGAGGCTAGTTACTTCTGACTAAAGAGCCATGTAAGTTACTTTTTGTGTCAGAGCTTGATCCCTCATCTTGGAAAAAGGCTTCAGGCAAAGTGAGAAGTTTGGGGGCAAGAATGCTGCCTGAAAGCATCTTTAAAAGCTGTTGTTGTTGACCATTATTGCAGCAGGTTGCTTCAAAAAGGCTGCTGAAGACTTGAAGCACTACTAACCTGACAACCCTAAGAGAAATGTATTATAAAAAAGAAAGGCTCTGCTACAGTAACTGCCCCAGCATACATGTGGGAATACACGACAGTGATGCAGGGATATCTACTAACAAAAAAAGAAAATGAAAAAAGCTAAGAGAAGAACAACAACAATCCCTACAGAGCACATAAAAGTCATGTACATTGATACTTTTTCTTTTCTTCCATAACCTAAAACTTTCTTAAACTCTTTTGTAGCTTTGCTCCTTCTCTCTTTCAGTGCCCTTTCTTTGGACTGCATGTTAGTTTAAAAACCATTTCAAATCAGTAGCTGTCACCTGCCTGTATTGTCTGTATTTCCCTTCCCAGATATATTTTCTTTCATTTCTTTATTTTTCTTGCCTTGCAATTACACTGTGAGCCTACCTGGCATCCTTGCCTATTAAAACTTCTTACGTGCATTGCATGGTATTTAATCTTTTAAAGGAAGGCAACAATGTGTTATTGCTGTTGTTGTAATAAACACATAAAATTAAAATGTGCCACATTTGTTTGGTAAGCTAAAGACCTATTGCCACCACAAGAGGAAAGTTGTTGGCAAGTACAAGACTAATAAAAATGTTCTTGGCTTTAGAAAGAGAGAGTGAGAAGAAAACAATCAGGTCAAGGCACTGAAAAAAGCATATACATCCATCCGAATATGCAGTAAGGTTATTTAATGAAATAAGGTACAGGTTCTTTCAAAGTTTGTGCAGAAAACGTGTTTTCAGCAGGTGTTGCTTATGTCCCATGCTACACCTGATGTCTATCCAACAAAAGCAACAACAAAAGCAACAGGCATTCTGTTCCTTATTTCACATGGGGAACCAAGTTCTTTAACCATTCTAACCACAACAATGTTTCTCCACCAGTTCTTTTAGTTCTATTTTAGTTCCACTGAAGAAAATGTTATGTATGTGACCCCTTTCTCAGTGGCTCAAGAAAGCCTGCAACCTTCAAGGGATGAACTGCATTTTTGCTCTTGATGTTTTCATTTATAGTAATGAGCCCTGTGTTGGGACTCCTTTGAAAAGTGTTTGGAAACTTCAACTGGTCCAAAGAGCTTGAGCTGTTAACTGTCTACAGAGAGTGCAAAATCCTCTACCAGCAGTCTGTTTCTGGACACAATTCAAAGTGCTCGTTATGATCAATGAAACCCTATACGGCTCAGGTCCAGGCTATTTGTCAGACCACATCTCTCAGTATGAACCTGCCTGGGCTCTGGGATCTTCGAGAAAGGCCCTTCTCTCAGTCCCACCTCCATCACAAGCTCAGTCCGTAGGAACAAGAGAGTAATCCTTCCTTCTTGGTGGTTGTAATTCGACTCAGAATGGGCCTCTCTTTCCAGGAGCAGGCAAAAAGCTTCTTTTCCAGGCATGCTTTTAAAGAAGAATATTTTAAAGGCTGCAACTTGGGATCATTATTGTTATTTCAATTATTTTTCAATTATTTTTAATTAATGTAATTGTCCTAACTATTTATTTTAATACACATTTGTGTACTGTTCTAATGTTTCTATTTTTTAGTTTTAAATTGCACATATTTTTAAACAGTATTTGCTACTTTGAGTCTTTTAAGCGAGGAAAAGGTGGGATGAAAAAATCTCCATCTTTGTATATTTGAATATATAGAAATATTTAAATTAAAAAGCACAGGAATATTTTGTTTCTTACTTCACAAGTACAGTGCAGTTCTTTTTTTTCTTTTTATGAGAGTATGAAAAAGTTTACATGAGCCATACATAGTGCTTGGTGAAATCAATAGAAATATTGCCGCTTGAATTCAATTGGTATTGGAGACTCCATTCTTGAATCAATGAAATGCTGCACATTTAATGGTGTTTGGCACCAGATGACCATAAAGGGAGGGAATCTAGCTTGCTCTCCCCCTTCTTCTCCTCCAATCCTTTCTCCAAAAGAACAAAAAACACATTCAGTTAGAATATAAAGAGCAAATGGAACCTCCTCATAGCCCAAGCATTAAGAGATGATAAAAGCGATATTATATCTGTCAGTCTGGCAAGTAATAGAAGCAGCTCCAGTGGCAGATGACCACCAAAATGGTATCCTAGCAACATAGAGTAGTCCAGTTACAAACAGCGCTATCAAGCAAAATTATCCATTTTCGCTCTCTTAGTTTTGAAAGCACAGGGATGAATATATGGTGAAGGGTGAAAATTGTTCACAGGGAAAAAGCGTCTGACTTTTCCACACTAATCAAGGCTTAAAGAAAGCCAGGGCAAATTGAGTAAAGAAAGTCTACCCTAAGTAAGTGAACTGTGCATTCTTTGAAAGGTCATAATCATTTCATTGGTATTCACTAGAACAGTATAATGAATTTGTTCCGATCTCAAACTGAATCTTGTAAAGATTGCATTGCATTGTCCAGAATTAGCTGTAAAATGGGTTGAATGGGTCTGAAGTGATTCGAGCCCACTCATCAATCTTGACATCAAAGAAGAAAATGTGTCTATGGGACAATGCTTCCTAGCCTTTTTTTGACCAGGGATCATTTGAACAGGGACCACTTTGACCAGGGACTACTCTACAAGATTACCACCAAAAGGGTTACAAATCAGTTTTTGGTCAACTTTAGATTTGGTTTGGTTATTTGGGGTGCCGATTTAGTAAATTTTATTGGATAGACCACATCAGCTCTAGTTTCCAATACAGAACATATGCCATCCAGTAGACGCCATCTGCTCACACACAGAAAACCAAATTTAATAATCTGGAGCTGATGCGGTAGTAGTAATCTTTCCCCTCCTGACATCCCATTGCCTCGTCACTATAAGAATTTTCACAAGACCGGTCACTCTAGTTGCTGTGTGGTTTTGAGGCAATGGTGTAGTAATGGTGAGGCTACGGTCCATATTTTCATTCTTGGAGACCACTAGTGGTCCACAAACCATAGGTTGGGAACCACTCCTCTAGGATGTTACGAGGGCGGGTCAATAAGTCAGTGACTTTTTGAATTTCCCACCTCTTAACTGAAAGAGCAACACTGCTCCTGTCAACAGGCATCTGTCAGTTGACTCCTGTCAAAATTTGAACAAGCTGTGTCATTTTGTTTGTGTTTGACAGCCATTGATACCAGACTACCACGTGATTTGAGGAGAAAATGGAAAAAAGTGTGTTCATTAAGCATTATTTTTTGCAGAAAAAAACCTTCACTCAAACCAAGGCTGAGCTTGATAAATACTGTGGGGACTCTGTACCATCAATTTCAATGGTAAAAAGTGGTATACTGAATTTTGTTGTGGCCATACAGGCATGGAAGATGCCGAATGTTCTGGACACCCAGTTGAGGTCTCTACACCTGAAACAGTTGAAAAAAATCATGATATGGTGTTGGCCTATTGGAGATTGCAAGTGCAAGAGATTGTGGAAGCCATAGGAATCTCACATGGCTCGGTGGTTTCAATTTTAAATGATTATTTGGGTATGAGAAAGCTTTCCGCAAGCTGGGTGCCGTGTTTGCTCACAATCAACCACAAACACAATTGTTTGCTAATTTCGCAGTAGTGTTTGGCGTTGTTCAACAACAATATGGATGAGTGTTTGCACCATTTCATAACCGTGGACGAAACATGGATCCACCACAACACACCAGAGACCAAACAGCAGTCAAAACTGTGGGTTTCTTGGGGTGAATCGGCACCAAAGAAGGCCAAGGTGGATTTGTAAGCCATTAAAGTCATGGCAACCATTTTTTGGGATGCACACGGTATAATCCACATTGACTACCTTCAAAAGGGTAAAACAATCAATGGTGAATATAATGCCAACTTACTGGGTCGATTTAATGAGGATTTGCAAAAAAAAAAAACAACCCACGAACACATTTGGCCAAGAAAAAAGGTCTTTGCACCAGAACAATGCAAGGGTGCACACGTGCAGTTGCCATGGCAACGATCCATGAATTGGGATATGAATTGCTCCCTCATCTGCCCTATTCTCTGGATTTAGCCCCGAGTGACTATTTCTTGTTTCCAAATCTGAAGAAATGGCTCGGCGGAAAGAGATTTGACTCCAACAAAGAAATCATCTAAAAAATAAATACCTATATTGATGACCTTGACAAACCTTAAAATTTGAAAAACGTTGGACAAAGTGTATATAGCTCAAAGGAGACTACATTGAAAAATAAAATGATTTTTTATTCAAAAACCTGTGTTTCATTCAAAAAGTCACAGACTTATTGACCCGCCCTCATACAAACAAAGCGAACAAGGGTAAGAGGGTGGTAAGGATAGTTCTATCTTCAAGTCTATGGTAAGAATTTCACTTGTGCTATGGTGAAAGCCTTGTTTCTACTCTGTTATCATTCTCTTTCTTGTACTTTTTAAAGAAAAAGGCTAACTGCTGGAAAATCTTTGAAAGAGCTCTGCTGGTGATTGGTGGGTATTTGGAGGCTATTTTTCTTCATCCTACCATTACATCATCTTCAACAACGCTGTTTCAAAACTTTCTCAGTTCACCCTAGTCTTTCTTATTGTGATACCATTTCTATGGATTTACTGTTCTCAGAGTATTTTAATGTTCTCTTTTATGTCTCAGTTACATGCACATATTAAGTCATAGAGCATGATATGTACAGGGACTACAATACAGTTGATAATCAGTGCAGATATTCACAAATTTAATTTAAATACAGCAAACTTTTATAGGAAATAGCTCAAGAAAACCTGAACTTACCTTTCTGTAACTTGATAGAATCAGTCCCTTGTGATAAACATACCAAGGCTCTAAACCTGATTTTTCTGTGTTAATAAAAGGGAATAGGGGTACTAGTTTTTCAAAACATTTCAGTGGGAGTCTCTGAGATTCAGCTTTCAGACTTCGGTTAAAAATTAATCTCTGAACTATTTGAACCAAAATTGAGACAATCAAAGTAATCAAATTAAGCCCTCAGACTGATTAGTCGGGAGGGGGGTGGAGTTAATAAATATATCATCCATTTAACTCTCTCCTTGCTCACAGCTATGGTATATTGTGGATTCACAAGAGAAAGGATGTTGGTTCAAGAAGCTTACAAAAGTAATTATGATTTTATTTAACACCCCAAAGTACAGGGAAATATCAAAACTTTGAGTTATGGAATAAACAGTGTATCAATGTACGCGGAATTAAGCAAGAAGATGAAGACAATAAACAGGAATAAAAACCTAGTAAGGAAACAGCAATTAGGCAGTGACTCAGCACACACCATTAGAGACAATGAGTGGGAAAGAAAGAAACTCTTAAAAGTTGAGTGAAGCCAGAAGTCATTCATTTTATTATTTCAATAAACATTCCTTGGTTTTTCTTTTACAGTACAGCTTCAGTAACCATGGGACTAGTACCTGTGATTTCATGTACCCATATATGGGGGAAACAACATTATTTATTGGCATTCTCTAGATCTTCTAGTGTCATTCTATGGCAGGGGTGGGCAATTATTTTTTCCAAGGGGCCACACGAGAGCCAAAAAATATTATGGAGGGCCGCACCTAGAGGCGGGACTGCATGCTAATCTACAAAATTTATTTATTTATTCACTTACTATATTTACTATATAGTACACATCATTAATATTAACATATTAATATATCAAGAAATTTTCATATATTATTAGTATTAATATAATATTTTATATTATAGTGTGTGTGTGTGTGTGTGTGTGTGTGTACACACATTATAATATATTGAAATTATAATATAACATTAGGAAGGCTGGATAGAATCGGCCAAAGGGCCATGTTGTAAATGAGCCTCCAGTTACTACAGATAGTAGCATGGAGGAAGGTGCTGAGGCAGTAACATCAAGCAGTAGCTCAGTTTGGGGCGCGGCACTGGATGATCAGGCTCCTACAGCTGGGGTAAAGAGAGTGGCTAGTGCCTCAAGCCTTGACTCAGACAGAGAACAAAGGCGAAAGATTCAGCATCTACTTAGGGAGCCTTCTGAGTCTGATACATTTGAAGGGTTTCCAGGGAATGCAGAATTACAGTCAGAGGAAGGTGATACAGACCTAGATTCAGCATTGGTGCAGTAAGTGAGAGATGTATGCAATGCGGACTCAGGGGACAACACATTTCTGGGGTTCCAGACGGATCAGGACTGGCCATCTTCTCATTCAGAAAATGAGTGGGGCCCTTTAAGCCAAGAAGAGCTGTGGCTGGGTTGGAGATCTGGACATGGTACAACAGCTGCAGGGAATGGGAATGCTGCTGCTTTGGAGCAGGGCAGGGTTCTCTGATGAATCTGATTGATAGTGCTATATAAGAAGTGAGTATTTGGCTTGACCCTCACGGTGGTCAAGGAGTTTGTTATTCTGGTTCATGTATCCTGTGTCTTGGTTCCTGGTTTCCAGATTACTCATGAGTTATTGGGTTCTTTATCCACTTTGTTCCTTGGGAGAGCTGCTATGGCAGCTCTAGCTGATATTGGGAAAAGGTGGGGGGGTTTGGGATTCATGTCTGCTTTTTGTGTTTAGCTGCTGCCGTGTACCTCTTGGCCTTCACTGTGACTGCTGTGAGTTTCCTGCTACAGAGTGTTTGGTATATAAAACACAACATCTTCCTCCCTCCATGTAATTACATGGAGGGAGGAAGATGTTGTGTTTTATGGGGGGCTGTGAATTATGTGTTTTCTGTATACTTAGCTCCTGTCGACTCTGGAACGTCTTCTCCTTTTCCTGTGTGTTTGTTTCCTGCCCTATGATCTCTGGATTGTTTGGACCACGCCTTATGGACATCCCTTTGATTGAATGCCGCAGAAGGACGTCTGCTGTTTGTTTTTGAGTTTTTTTTCTTCTCAGCATTTTTGGTTTTGGGGTTCCCTGGGGTTATTGGGGCTTTTTGTACAGCCGATGATAGGCTATTTTTTGTTCTTCCAAAACCCATTTGTTGTTCAAATAAACTTTTGTTATCTTTTAACTCCTGGACTCAGCCACGGCCATCTCTGTACCACAACAGGCCGCATCCGGCCCCCTGGGCTGGAGTTTGCCCACCCCTGTTCTATGGTATGCCTCTCCAAGAGATTGACCACATAATCTCATTAGAGGACCTAGAACTATTGAAGATGTTTTTTCACTAAACATTTTCTAGGCCCTCTGTGGCATGAGTCTACTAGAAGTTGACCAGAGAGTTGTGTTGGAGTACCTAGAAATGCTAGAGAGGTGCTCACGCTAGGCATTTTCTAGGTCCTCCTGCATGATTTTAAGATAGGCTTCTGCCAGAAGTCATTCATTTAAATAAGGCTTACTATTATCTGTAGTTTCATGTTTCCACAGTAGGTCCAGGAAAAGTATCACCCACAGTTATTGAGATAGAACTATATAACTCCTGTTTGAATCTTACTGATAACTAGAATGATAGTGTGACATAAATCTCACACAAGGTCTTGAAAAAATGATTCAACCAAAAGCATATCACCCAAAACCTGTTCTATCTTGCAAGGTCAGTAGCATAATATGAAACCTGCCTGCAGTAGAAGCAAGTTAGCCGAGAAATGGCATGACCCAACTTACCGAGCCAGGCAGGTTGTGGAGAGAGACGTCCCGCACCACCATTATTGCCTCTGGGGGGCTTCTTCTTCCCAGAAGCCCCCATGGTTGGCAGGAAAGTTTCCCGTCGACCGGCCGGACGACCAACGGCCTACTGGCCATGCCTCGCAGCAGGGGAGGCCGGAGCTGGCCTCTCCCTCCTCCAGGGCAGCCCTTTGAAGGCTGCCCCATGCACCCAGGCAGGCACTTTGTTTGAACTGGCTGACCCACCCCATCCACCCTGCAAGTGGTTTATGCTGGGTTTATGGTTAGCTTGTTTTTGTTAGCATGTCCTGGTCAACCGTTGTTTTGTTGATTGTTGGTGCCATCTGTCATGACTCCTTGTTGGCATTGGCATGGGCCCTGGATCTGGCATGATATCCCCCCTTAGCGGAAAGGGGGAACATCTGTAGGTCTCAGAGGTGCCGAGTTATGTTGGTCCGGTATTGCGCCGGCGCCACTCTGGGCGTGTTTTTTGGTATCGAACAGCAGCGGGCTGCCTGATCTTCATCCATGAAAGGATCTTTTAAACTGGAGACACTTAGACCTCTCACTTCTCGGCAGAATAGTAATTATAAAAATGAATGTCTTACCCAAAATCTTATACCCTATAATTCAAAACACAAAAATATTTTATCTGTGGAACTGTCACGCCACAAGCCCCACAAGCCCTTGCTTCCCTTGAACAATACTGCAGCCATGATGGATTTAAGATCCCTTCCAGGCCAGCCTGTCTCCCTCATAAAGATCTGCCTGCCTACTTTTCTTGTGAGAGCCTGGCACCAAGAATGCGGGATGAACTGGTCAAGGTTAGCATAGCAGGCCTGGAAGATAAGCGGGGAGGCCCAGGCCGGGAACAGGCTTGACTCCCCTTTACATCTGGAGATGCTAACGAGGTTTACATTCTCGAGGAGCTGAGGTAGCTTAAACAACAGCTGCCATTCATCATGCCCACTTTGACATCCGATGCAGACCTATGTCGCTTAGATCAAAGGGTTGAGACAGTATAACTGTGTAGAGTTGGCCCGGAGCGGGATCTCGTGCCAACACCGCATTTAGGATGATGCTCCTGTGAGAGAGGCCACTGGGCCTTCCAGGAAGACTTTGCCAGTCAGCTTTGACTGCCTTGAATGCTGCCCTTCTGGGTGAAGTATCATAATTATCCTTGCTAAGTTCCTGTTTGTTCCTGAAAGGTTTTTCATTGCCTTTACACCGGCTGCTTTCTAAAGAGACTTCTTTGCAATTTTAATCCAGCTTTGTTCCTGATTGCATCCAACTTGATTCCTGGTTTACTACGGGACTATTTACTCAATGCTCTGTTCCTGAGATTTGCTGCTATTGGAAGCGCTATAGTATTGCTTCCAACTTCTTTCATATAAACTATATTCTCAATAAACCTGTTGTACCTTAGCTGGTATCTGTGGTTTATCAATGGAGGTCTTGCCCAAGGTCCTAGAGGGCAATAGGAACAAATATATATCAAAATTTATTTGGAATGACAAAAAGCCGATAAATACAAAACAATGATTGACAGGACTAGCAGGGGGGGGGGGGGGGCGGAGGATTTGGGCTCCCAAATCTTAGATCATATTTTGAGGCATACGTTCTCACCTGGATAAAGGATTGGATTTCCTTAAAGAACAAAACGGTCCTAACGTTGGAGGGACTCAATTTAAGGATGGGATGGCACGCCTATATTTGGTATAATCAAACAAAAATTGAGTGATATTTTGGGAATCATTTTATTAGGTCTGGAACAAATATAAACCATATTTTTACTCGAAAACACCACTCTGGCTCTCCTTAACGGAAGCTAAACAAAGGAGACTCATAGGATGGGACAACTGGCCAACCTATAAGGAGCTACTAGAAAAGAAAGACAGTATTTTTTTTAATTAAAGGCACAAGAAGATCTCAAACAGGAATACAAAAGTTTAACTTGGCTTCAATATCTTCAAATAAAAGATGTCTATAAAAAGATAAATTAAAGAGATTTGAAGAAAAAGAAAAAATATGGGATAATTTAATAAAAACAGGAAAAAATATTACAAAACTATATAACAAATTCCTTAATTGGGAATCTGTCGACATTATTGAGGACACAAGGTGGAGTCACCTCTACCCATGAACATCAAGTTACCTATCTTTTCCATTTCTCTTTTTTTGCAAATAGAATAATGTACTGAAAATAAATAAAAATAATATTTTAAAGTAAACAAGAGGCAGAATGGGAGATTGCTGGATTCACTGTCAGATCAGTAGCATAGAGCAGTAATATGATGAGGACTGTAATGACACCTTTGCTCCTATACTGAATACTCTAAAATTTGCCAGCATCTAGGAAGCTTCTAATTGAACACTAAAATGCTAAGAATGCCTGGAAACAGGCCACTTCCATGCAAACTTCAGAAAGTATTTATGGTCTAAAACAAACTACACGAGCTTTAGATAAGAAGCTAACAAAGATGCTAATCAAAGAAGACCTTTTACAAGACTGATCCTTGCTTCTACACACAACACAAAAATAATAGCTGAACATATACACTGGTTTATATTGATAATTTCATTCTAGTCAATCAACATAATACACCCTATAAAGAATGGAACTGAAGTAAAAGTATAAGGGACACTAGTTATTATGGGGGAATACAATTAGAAAGAGAGGAAGATGGAAACTTTCTCAAATGTAAAAAAAAGGTTCTCAGAACATCTTGGATTCAAGGAAACCAGCACAGTGAACAAGCCTATGGAAACACAGTACCTCAAGAAAGATAAACACAATGAATTTCAACCAACTCAATATAAATCAATATGATCCATATAGAATTGTCATGGCAAAGCTTCTATACCTAGGCATTTCCATGAAAACAGATGTTGCCTCATCAACTGGAATTCTTTATAGAAAAATAAGTCAACTAGTAAAAAAAAGACTGTAATGCAATATAAAGATTGGGCATATATATTAAAGGCAAATCTGCCATTCCTCCATCCACAGGTGTCAAATAATACTTAAAACAAAGACAAGGGCAATCAAAGATGCATGGGCTCAGAGGCACCCCCCCCCACCTCCATATATATATATTTACAGACACACATCACACACACACACACACACAATTTCATGTATTCCAAGCTTTAGCGAATGTCTGGAGAGCAACAGGAAAGGGGAAAAAAGACAGGATAGCAGTTCATCCTGGTTACCATAGATATACAAACATATAATCCAACCCAATGGTCCATCTCCTGACAGAGTATTCCATTCATCACTTTCTCCCTAATTTTGCTCCAGCCCAACATCTGGCTGCAAGAAACACAGAAGAATGAGGAGGAGGGGGAGGGAGGGAGAAGGATAAAGAGAAGGAGGGAGGCTAAGAGCAAAATCTTCTGGCTGTTTGCCAAAACCTCAGACTACAAATTATCATTTTGAAAAGTATCTCAAAACCCCCTGGCATGTAAAAGATCTAATTTTCAAAATGGATTGGGAAAAACAATGTGAGCTTTAGTAGGACTGAGTCTGAAATAAGGTTTCATTATTTTCAGTGATCATCCAGCACCTGTATCTTTCAACATAATGCACAACCTTCCCAGGTTTAAAAAAATCCTTTAGATGACAAGTGTACTTGTGTATAGGTTAATTATGTGAATTTACTTAATATTCCTTGTTAAGTGGAGCAAAGTAAGGCTATTAAGAATATTAAGACTATTAAAAGATTTATTCAAGAACTTATTTGGCCTTCATTCCAATGAAATGAATCCATTGTACTAAACTCCTGGTAACCAGACTGACATTTTAAAGCTCAGGCTCTAAGATTATTCTTGAAAGTGTATGGTGTACCCATAGGCCTGTGATTCAGATACATTTACATCCATGTTTTACATTTTTAATTAAAATTAAGAGCCAACGTTTTAGTGAGACTAGCATCCAAGTTAATATTCTTGCAATTGCAGCTTTAGTCATCATTCCAAAGTCACAGCAAAGATAGCTACTATACCTGGTTGATCCATGGTTCTAAATGGTTCCTTTTGTTTTGTAAGTGTAAGATCCTAAGTGGTGAGACTTGTAGTTCCAGCTTCATATCTGATGAAAAGTTACCCGGTGAAGGAAGTTTATTAAAGAGAACAACCTTACTTTTATTGGTAGGTGATCTGTTCCATAATACATTATTTTAAGGCTCTCAGGTAGATATCACCATAGTTATGCTGGATGGTCATCCTTTCTGTGCCCCCACCCCACACTCTAAATGTCATGGAAGTTTTTGACCATGACATGGATTCTACAGACCTATCAGCTGTTATCTGCAGTTCCCCAGGGCAATGGGACACCAACGGAGGAGGAAGATGAAGTATCCCCCTCCTCTCCTTCTTCCTTCCCAGAGCACGCTGTTGTCTCATACCGATATTACTACAGGCGACGGCTGACAGGAACCACCAAAACAGGGGGGGGACTATAACATGGGGAGCCAACGGGGAAAGTGGAAGCCATTTCCATTCTGGAATTATCCCAAATATTCCCATAGGCCAAAAATGGCCAAAAAGTGGAAGGAGGCCAAATAGCTTGCCCTGCACTACCCCAGATCAGCTGTACGCAATGTTTGGCCTCTTTAGAGATGATCCAACTCTGTACTGATTTAAGTGGTCAGTGTAGATATGCCCTCTACATTGGGTTGTGGGTAATATCTTCATTCATTTGATTCCATAAGACATATTATGTTATTGCATCACCATAGAACTTTGCATGTCCTTGTCGGCCATATCCTTAACCCTTGCTCATTGTAGGAAAACTAGGGTCAGATCATCTCATGAGACATACTTTTTGGCAATAGCCTAAGCTTTCATATTCTGTATTCAGGGATTAAGATGTGCAAAATTGTGTTTACATACCTATACTGTCCTTCCTTCTACTTATATGATCCCTTTGCCTTTCAGGCCAAAATCACGTGGGCAGGACAGATACCAGAGATGCTCCAATATGTTTTGGATCTATATTGCTTTCTGAAGCATCTGTGGAATATACTAGATGAATCTTTGCTGTCATGCCGGTCTGAGTCCCTCGATAGAGGTGAGAAGGTCGGGGTGCAAAGGTTTTAAATAAATAAATAAATAAATAATATAAAGATATATCTATCAGCTCTCTTTCACTCTAAAGTACAGGAAAAACTGATTCAGATTAAAGCCCTAGGAGGTATGCACAGAAAGAAGCTTTAACTCTTTGCCACCTTCTGTGCACTCTTTCTAGTTCAGTTATACTTAGCTGCTTCCCCTCCCCATGTAATCTTATATTGTTTCAATAGTGCTTATTGGGCTATACAAATAGCACAGAGTCCTATCTGGATTATGGACCTCATCACACGATGGAAATTCTGTGTTCTGCATCTGCCCCAGTTGACCCATGGAGCCCCACACTGCCCATCACATGATGAAGCCTCACTTTCATTAGGGTTCTGTGAATCAACTGGGGTGGCAGCCATCGGATGCTATGGCATCAACACGGGATCCTTGCTATTGGAACAATGGGGCTGGCACAGGGAAAAGCCATATGAAGGGGAAGCGTTGGGTGCAGTGAGGGGGGTACTACCCCCAATTCACCACAGAGGCTGGTGAATCGTAATGCTGGATCTCATCAATGTGATGAAGTCCTAAGACCAAAATGGGGAAAGTAAACCCAGTAAAGGCTCCTCTCTACCTCCCCCCCCCTTCCAAATACTTATTATCTAGCTTTAGTGAACTTTACTTCTTTCAGAAAACATCTGGAACACTAATTTTTGTGCAACATCTGACTAAACACTTTTAGTAGTAATGATGTCACAAAATGCAAGAAACTATGATTCCTCATCATCACTACAAATGTTTTTTTAAAATTTATACAGAAACCTCATCAGAAATTAAAATGTATGACCAAACTAGGGTTCCTAGATCTCAGGGCCTCACCCCTTTACTCTATTCTATTGGACAAGAGGGGATAAGAATTCTAACAACAACAGCAACATGGCATCCTCCCTTTGCTCCATGAAGATAAGTATCACAGGCCATACTGGACAGTAGTCTTTCTTTGTTATCTTCTTGCTTTCCTCCTTTTATCACCAATTCTTAACTTTTCAGTACCAAGAGAAGCAGAGGACAAGCTAAAAAAAACCTGTTGTGGTTCAGCCAGCTAAAGAAAATGAAAGCTTTGGGGGTTCAGGGCCTGATGGTTCTGTGGTTGCCCAGACAGAGGGGGTCTTAGAGCAAGATGGTTCTCCAGCTGAGAGAACGGAGGAGTTTTTGGAGCAAGATGTTGTTGCTGACTGTGAGAGTGAAACTGCTTTGGAAACTGACACGCAGGGAGGGGAGGATAACATGAGCTCATCCAAAGTGGCACTGGCTTAGACAAAGACAACATGCTTGTAGCGACCCAGTTCTCTTTTGTGCCTGGGGGGCAGGGGGCAGCACCGGGGGTCCCACTTGCATTAGAACCAGCCGCAGCCGATGAGGAAATGGAGGAAGGGGTTAATGAGTTAGCAGGGCCTTCCTCTCCCACAGAGAGCTTGGCCTGGGATGATGGATGGCCTGACGGCTATGAGAATTGGGAAGGTCAGGCTGATTCAGAAAGTGTTGATAGTGATTATTGTTATGAGAAACCAGGGGAGTATGGATCACAAGAAAGAATTTGGGAAAACATGGGCGATGAGGCCATGGAAGCTGAAAGGGAGTTCGACTCTCATGAAGATAGTGAGCCAGGTGCTGGGAGGCAAGGACGGAGCTTTGATAGGAGACGGAGCATTGAGGCTAGCAGGAGGGGCTGGCACCGCAGCCTAGAGCGCCCGAGAGGTGCGAGGTCCCGCAGCACAGACTGGAGGAGAAGCCTAGAGCGTCGGGGTCCTCGCCAAGGGGATTAAGTATAGGATCCGTGGGAATGGATCCTCAGTAGCTCGGCCACTTCTATTCTAAGCGGAGTGAAGCGAGCAAAGGATTACGGAGCCAAGTTGCCGGCTCGTGCCTTGCCAAGAAGTTTCTTGGACCCTGTTTGAACTTTGCCTTGTTCCTTGATCCGCATTGTTTTGCAGAGCCTATTGCCAAGCCTTTTGCCAAAGCTTTGTCAAGCCATTGGATTGGATTACTACAGACTCTTTACTTGTGGATTGAACTTTTCTATATTTTTATGGACAATTACCTTTTCACCTGTTCTTTACTATTCAATAAATAGTTAGCTGATTACCGTCTCTGTGTGTGTGATTAAGGGGCCGGCCGAGTCCTTGCATCGTGACAATGCTGCTTCTTCAGGGGAGGAAATTCAGGTGCAAGAAGAGACATGAGAAGAGGAGGCAGGCCTCTCAAAGTCAAAGGAATGCATTCATGTTTTGCAGTCCTTAAATTAGGGAGAGCAGCTAGGATTCTTTGATCAAGCAACATCGTTACTGGAGTGAGAAACCCCTGCCTTGTTCCTGATTCATGCTTTAGCTTAAGGCCCAAGATTTCTGCAAGTGTTTCTGCTTGCTTTATAGTTTCATCTATGGATTCCTGCTCTTGTTTCCTTCCTGGTTTTCTGGATTAATGTTCATGTTTTTACACTTGTTTATGGATTTATCTATTGCTTATGGACTTGCTTTCTTTAGTAACACCTGGATTTTTACCCTTTTATTTGCTTAAAATGCCTTTGTTGTATTACCAATAAATTGTTTATTACCACATCTAGTTTCCTGGTGAGTGCTGTGAGCATGGTGAACTCCTGCTGAGATACAGGAACACTGTTCTTGTGATACTCCTCTCTAAACACGCTGACAGAGGGATCTCATCCACGCTCACCCCGAATACTCCTCCCATCTGCTTCCACCACTAAGAAGCCTATAGCCATCAGCTCATGACAACAACAACAACAACAACAACAGCTTTTGAAATCACTGCAGCACATACATTGTACTATCTTTACAAAAACTGGCAGGGTTTGGCTGTGGCCTTTTAAAAATATTAATACATTACTCCATTTTGTAAATCCTGAATTGCTTTCTCTCCCACTGGATGGCCATGAAAAAGCGAAGTCCAATTCACAGCAGCTTAAAAAGTATTTGCATAAAATGTCCTGTCAATAAAAATGTCATGTCCATTAAAAATGTGATACAAGAAATATAGAGAAATGTTTCCTAAAACACTTTTAAGAAAGTCCCCTGAACCTTTCCAGACAGCCAAGACACCTTAATGGTGGTGCAGATGAAAGGCATAATTTGTATTTAAAGGCTTCGGTCCCAAAATAAGTTAATTCACAAAAGTGCCTGTTATTACTTTTCCAATTGCTCCCATGACCCATTCCATTTGTGACCCCTAGTCCAAGAAGTATTCATGTTCACCTCAAAATCTTGGACCTAAATCCTTCCTAAATCTCCCATTGCCCTCAAGTCCTTGAAGAAGCTGTGTGGATTTGTTTACAGCTCTCATTCATACTAACAATATGATATCTGAAGAAGGTATCATATCTCAACTCTGCATATGTCTAAATCAGAATGCTAGTCTCAAGAAGAGAAAATCAATTGAATCAAGTTCTTAATGGTAAGTCAACATTTATGTAAATCCTATTGATTGACAGTGACCATTTTACTTGGGACAGCAATTAGATTTAGACATTATTTTATCATAATCATCTTTAATGAATGCCCTGCAGATCATTAATCAGCATGGAACAAAGAGCTTGTCTATCTTATAATTTTGTGTGGAATGCATGTGGATGAAAACCTAGGTCTTTACGCACTTATATTTTTACATTCTGTCTTCTTTTTTGAAACCCTAGGACGCCCTACCTTTCCATGGCAAATTATAATTAGGGCAGCTTGATTCTACATTATTGCTTATCCCTAATAATGCTCTTTGATCAAGAAATCGAAGCCCTGGAGGCAAAATACTCTTGCATGTCAGCAGCACTGCCGTTTTAAAACCTCCATACTGGGACAAGAAAGCAATGGCCACTTCCCTTTGAAAATACAATATCCAACAGTTACTCTAATCTCTTCAACACTAATAAGACCAGGTTCCTTGTTAGACAGATAGCAGAGGACAAAAAAACACACAGAGAACTAGACATTTATTTTAAGTAATACCTCAGGTATAAAGTCAATAAAATGAGATATTTTATCATATTCTTAGCGGTTAGAGGAACGTTCTCCTTTAGGCAAAATGCTATTGTTAAATAAAAAGGGCTTTTTCCGCGTCAGGAGTGACTTGAGAAACGGCAAGTCACTTCTGGTGTGAGAGAATTGGCTGTCAGCAAGGGGACACCCAGATGTTTTTAAAAATGTTTTTACCATCCTTGTGGGGGGGCTTCTCTCATGTCTCTGCATGAGGAGCTGGAGCTGACAGAGGGAGCTCACCCGCGCTCTCCCCGGATTCGAAATTCCAACCTGCTGGTCTTCAGTCCTGCCGGCACAAGGGTTTAACCCATTGAATCACCTGGGACTCCATAATTAAAAAGGTCATTTACCTCTTGTTCTAAGAACCCCCTCTAAATAATGGATGATTAATCAATTGACAATGCTCATAGATACATTCAAAAAAGTATTACGTATTACAGAGCACATGACATCTCTCCTTGCTAAGTATCTGAAAATGTCCAGGTCTCAGTGTTGTCACATTCTCTTCTCATTCTTTCATAACGTATTGATAGATGTTATGTGGGGACAAAAATTCATGTATATATTTTGATGTGCACTTTTAGCAAATCACATATTTTAATGTAGACATCTTTGTATACCTTTTCCCACTAACTAAAGTCTAGTTTCTGTGCATGTTTAAAGGATAGCCAATAGAGGTGTGTGAAGTAACTGAAATCTGATTAGTAATTTCTTTCAGAGATTTGCATGGCCCCCGCTTCATTTTGTAAAGATTCAGAGGCATCCCGTTCTGATTAGTAATCCAAATTTCTGATGTTTGGAAATTGTTATCAAGATGAATTTTAAACTTCCATTCTATGTTTAATTCTTGTTTTGTGTATTTTAATATGTATTGTATGGAAACATGTTTTGATATGTGTATTCTATGATGTTTTTTAAAGTGGTTATGTGTTTTTATTATCAAAGAAAGACATCATTCTATCCTCATGTTTCTGAAGGACAGAGGGCCAAATGAACTACAATGGCCACTGTCTCTGCAGTCTCCTTGAGCCTCTGTTGGACCTTAGACCTGAAGGACCCCTCAGTAAACCACCTTAGTCTGGCCACGGTTAAATGCTTTATTTAGAATAAATGGATAGAGTAAAGATAATAGAGATATAGTCCTTTGATACTTCCAAGCACCAGGTATCGCAAAGCAATAGTCCAAAAGCAATCAGGAACAAAGGTATAGAGTCTTGATGCTCCAACGGGCTAATCCACAGGGAAGTCTTGGCACAAGACTTGGCAAATAGAGTTCAATGGCTGGAAGGCTCAATAGTCCAGGCAAAGTTCATGAAGGCTGGAAATCAACGTTGACAAGAGATACTGGACATCTCTCTCTTTTTTTTTAAAGATTTTATTTACATACAAAAACAACTTACAATGTAGACAGAATACAAAACAGTGAACATTTTACATACACATAACCCACCACCAAGGCCTGAACAGGTATCCTTTACTTTGCCATATCTTTATAAATCAACCCTTAAACTAAATGTCAAATCCAAAATTCCTGACCAACAGGGTTATATTGCATTCTATTTTCACTCTCTAAAGTGTATTTAATAAAACCGACCAGTATGCTTCAAAATCTGATCTATTAGTTTCCCCCCTGAATAACTTCATTTCCATTGTTAGTTTATCATTTAAGGCTATGTTCCATACCTCCCTATACCAAGCTTCCAGTGTAAGATTAGTTATTATTTTCCAATTCCTTGCTATTATAATTCTTGCCACAGTGAATAAAATAATCATCAACTCTTTCTTTTCCTTTTCTAAATTCAACATTGTGGCATCCATTAGTAATGCTAACCTAGCATCCGGAGTAATATTTAGCCCTATAATATTGCTTATTTCGATAAATATAGCCTTCCAAAAATTCTTCACTTGGCGGCATTCCCACCATAAATGAAAATATGTCCCTTTGTGCATGCCACATCTCCAGCAGAGGTTGCTTTGCTTGCTGTCCATCTGATGTTGTTTGACCGGTGTGGTATACCATCTCCATATAACTTTAAATACATTTTCTTTTAATCTTGTTGATAAATTCTTAGCCACTCTCCACTTCAGAACCCTTTTCCAATCGAAATCTGTCAGAGGCCCTAGGTCTCCTTCCCAGACCTTTTCAAACAGCTTCAGCCCTGTTTCTTCACCAATTAATCCATTATATATACTGGACATCTCTCAACCCCAACTCTTATAGGTCCCAAAGTCTTTGATCGTTCCGACGTACCAGTGCATCGGAACGAGTTCTCACAACAGTTTTCCAGCTGGGCCCTCTCAAGCCTCCCGCATTGAATTGGAATGCAAGCCCAATTAGCAGTAGCACCTGGGCGAATGGTAGTTAACTCTGTTCCGCCATTCCCTCGGTTCTTATCAGCCCGAGCTGAAGCTGCCTGGTTTTTGGCCTTGAACGCTGGATGTACTAAGGCCTCTTGAAGCATCTTGACTTTAGGCTGTGCTGGCCTTTCTGTGACTGGGGATTTAACATGGCGTTGGTCTTGCTGAGAGCCAGGGACAGGCTGGTGTATGACAGCCTCCCAGGACCAGAAGCACCCCCAACTCCATAGCCCCCAATCAAACTATTCAGATTGATTCGGTCCGTATCTGTGAATCTCCAGAGCTCTGCTGGAGATCACCTTATGGCCCTACTAACTCACATCCAAACTAAGCTACAGACTGTTATAATGTATCATACTTCTCTATTTCCAGACCTCCATTATACAAAGTATATTTCTATATTTCTTTTCTTTTTTCTTTTTCTCCAATGTGAATGGGCACATGGGCGCAGAGGAATGAATTAATATAAATAAGGCAAACCTTTTTCCACCCTACACCCAGGGATGGCATAACCCCTCTCCCTTCATACCTCTTTCCATCTAGAAAAAATGAAAAAAACACCACAGGAAATATCTTTTATATTATTATTATTATTTACTATTATTACTATTTAACTAGATGAAATGGAAGACAAAAACCTACATGAATTTGTGAACTCTAATAACCTCTTGAGTAATCTCAACCCCTCCAGATACTCTTTCCACACCATGTGTGGGAACCAGAGATGATATATAATCTCTTCAACAAAGGATATTCCTATATGCCAGCAGGAAGCTATCAGAACTTCCCTTTTGGGGATCTCAGCAATCTTCTGGACAAAGGTTTAGGTAGAAACTTTGATAGCACTCCCATCACCAATAGACATTTTGAGGACCCTTTCTTTGTCTTCCGAGCATGGGAAGATGTCTGAGAACCCAGCACTCCACATCATTCTTCAGACTTTGTCTTCAGCATTCCATTGCTACACACCCAGGGGTTGGTATAGCCTCCAGAGACCTCTCCTCCCAAGTGACCACCTCCTTTCACTCATTGGAAGCCCCGGGGCTTCCCTGCCCTGCTGGGAGGGGATCCCAAGCCACATCATCATCACTTCCTCCAATAAACATGAGCACTGGCTAAGCCCTGCCTCTTGACCAATCAGAGGTCTGGGAAATGCCAGCTTTTTAGTCCCCTTTTGTAGAGGTAACATAGGGTATAAATAATAATAATAATAATTCCATTAAGATTTGTTTCATTAGTGGCAATGGGGAAAATTTAGAAGCTTCTTTCTCCAACATGTATATAAGTATCAGGATGTAACCTGGCACACTTATAGGCAACATTTAAAACTTTAAGCATATCATATTTCAGAATGTTTTGGTCATCCACTGAGTTTTGGGAATTTTATTTTAAAATCACATTTAAACAAGAATATAGCTATGGGTATTTGGAAAATATAAGTTTGGGGTTAGATAATTTCAACACTGGAAGGTTATAAACTGGATATGAAGGTCAGAAGGGAACATAATTACCCAAAACCTACTAGTTTAAATTTTAACAAACAGAACGAGCAGCACAAGCCTTTCTTTCTCTCCTAGTAACTCCACAAAGAAACAAAGATGCTAAGGGGAGAAGACCAATTTTACAGAAAGCCATGTGATTGGCATTCTTCTTGGCTCTTCTTCTGATTGGCTGTCAAGGCAACAAAATAGCAAGCAGTTGTCATTGTCAATCATATCAGCCCCCTTGCCCGTTCCCACCCCATACTATTATATTGAAAAAGCACAGCTTGAAACTCTCAGAAACAAAATAAAATCTTTACTAATCTCCTCAAAACATTTTGGGGGGCTTCTGTTTCTATTCTTAATGCTTTGGAAGGATCCTCGTCCAATTTGTAATTTAGAGATTTGTATTAAGAAATCATAAAAATCTTCAAATTACAAAACTGAGCTCCAACACCCTAATAGTTAATACTTTGCATCAATAGATGCAGTTATTATGATATAGCTTCACTATATAATTACACTTCCCTAAAAAAAATCCCTACCTTTCAGTCTTTGAGTGTTCTTCATTTTAATTATTGTATTGTGTTTAAGTGTGTGTGTGTGTGTGGGGGGGGGGTTGCACATAAGATATGTGCAGTGTGCATAGGAGTTCATTCATTTTTCCCCCAAATTATAATCTGGCCCTCCAACAGTTTGAGGGACTGTGACCTGGCCCTCTGTTTAAAAAGTTTGAGAACCCCTGGATTAAATCCTTGTGAGCTCCCTCTGTCAGTTCTGGCTCCCCATGTGGGGGAGATGAGAGAAGCTTCCCACAAGGATGGGAAGCCATCAAAATATCTGGGTGTCCTCTGCAGACGGCCAATTCTCTCACACCAGAAGTGACTTGCAGTTTCTCAAGTCACTCCTGACATGGAAAAAAAATCATACTCATTGGAAAAAAAATGCTGAGATAACTTCCTGTACTCCCAATCTACAGTACTTTGGAAACATTTCAGTGGAGATGTTGCTAGGCTGAAAAGTTTAGTTCTGAGATCACATTCCATAGTTATACCATAAACATGAACTCATAGTTCTTAAAAAATTGTAAGTTCACTTTATAAGTAATGCACTGAACAGTATAACAGCCACTCATTTTATGTTTCAAATACTAATTTGCAGAAAACTTGAAAAGTTAGGAAAGAATGAAGAATTTCCAATTTCTTTCTAGTAACAGGAAACCCAAATTAAAGTGTTTACTTCTTTTAAAGTCATAATTTTTAATCTTGATGCATTTAATAATATAACAGAATAATATTTTAGCAGGTTTTGGTTCTTTAGTACTATTACCAGCCATCTTAAATCCAATATTAGAGAAAGGTAGAGAATAAAGTAAAAACATTTTGTAGATGTATGTTTTTCCTAATTCACCTATGACCTTCACCATAGTAATAAACAGTATATGACAGACATAACGGCAGCAGGGCATAACTGTGTGCACCTGTATGTGTGTGTAATATGTTTTTGCCAATAACTATTCATTACCTTTGAACAGATATCCGTGATCCATATTGTCTGGTATATCACTGATAGTGTTCTTTTGAACTTTTCTGTTAGTAATAAAGACATTTTCTCGCAGGCTTCACATATTTTCCATGCGGACTATTTTTAAATCAGACCAATGGGTTATAGTTTCCTTGCCTTTAAAAAAGGTATAGGGGAGAAAATATCTCTCCATCTCAATGACAAGAAGTTAATAAAGATCATTTTATCCAATAACTGAAGCACAAAGGAATTTTACTAAGCACTCAGCAACAAGGGATATATCACTATTGAGTTTATGATACAACCATTGAAAGAAATATAATAGGCTGTTTCTTTTCCACTTTCTATCACTAAATGGATTTGATGAGATTAATATGCTTTTGTGTGCATGAGAGAGAGATACTATTCCACGTTGTTTAGCAATATACTTTCTCTTATGGTTATTACCTTTCTAGCTATAAAACAGGGATCTAAAAAGGAAGAGTCCTGTGGAATCATAACAGTGAAAATGTATATTTTGTTTGTCTAAGTTTTTTCAAACTTCATCATATCAATGAATATATACAGCCAATTATTTGACAAATAACTTATCAGTATGGAAATATAGCCACTTTGTAAGTAGTTGCATTATTATTTTATCGTTCTATCAAGTGAAGAGATATTATTATTGCCACACAACTACTACAGATGCAGAAAGAGAGAAGGAGTAGCAACATTTTTGTGGCAATATAATATAAACTAATGCTGGTAGAGTGGTGGGAGTATTAGTAGCAAGTATCCATGCCATGGAACTCTATTTGTGATCTTGACTCAATTACAGAACTAACAAGGTTGTTGTGAGGCTGAAGGAAGACCTGTGAGTGAAAGAAGAAGCGAATACAAACTGATAGTTGTGGTGGTGGTGACAATGGTAGCAATAACAATACAACCACCATAACATATGTTTACATTGTCACTATTGTTAAGTTATAACGTTGTAAACCTTGGTCTGTACAGAAGGAAATACATGGTGGATCAACTCAACATTATCAAATGTATTTACTTATGTTTTTATTACATTTATATTTACAAATGTATTTATTTATTTCACATATTTGTATCTTGCCCTTCTCACCCTAAAAGGGGACTCAGGACGGTCTTACAGCAGGCAGAAATTTGATGCTAATATATATAAATATAAAAATAAACAAATACAATTAAAACCATACAATAAACATTTATAATTAAACCATCAATTAAAATCATGTAATCCAGATCATAGTCCAAGGCCTGTCCAATTGTCAGTTCCATTAGTCCGTTATCCTTATTGCACTATTTACTGGTTGAATCCTTGGTCTCACAGCCACTTCTTAAGCTTCTTCTGAAAGACAGGAAGGAGGGAGCCAATATGATTTCATTGGGGGGGGGGGTTCCATAGATGAGGGCCCACCACTAAGAAGGCCCTGTCTCTTGTCCCCAGCAATCGTGCTTGCGAAGGTGGTAGGATCAAGAGCAAAGCCTTCCCAAATGACCTTTACTTCCAAGGGGGGTCATAGAGGGAGATACATTTGGGCAGGTAAGCTAGGCCAAAATTTTTAGGTCCCAAAGTGGCCCATTCAAAGCCTTGAATAGATCACTTTGGAACATCTGTGAGGGAATTGATGGTTTCCAAGATTCACCTTGTACCATACTAGGTCCTAAACTGCATCCCAAATCAAAGAAATCAACATGGGAAGTGGCTTCATGTCTTTCCTCTTGTTTCATTTTTCTTTGATTCTTTGAAATGTTTAGAAGTGGAAAGTAGGTTTAGGGATGGGAAAAAGTTATTGAGGACACTGGAAACTCAAGCAGGAGGCATCTGAAGGTTTCAAAAGTCATTCAAAAAGTTGTTTGCCTACTCTTGATATAGGAGGTTAATCAAACCACCTACTTCTGCACATTTTTACCAGTACAACATTCCAGCCCATTTCCGTGTTAATTTACGTATATTCACTTTTATTTCTCACTCTACATAAACATTGCCATTTAATATTTAAATTTGATTACATTTTCTTTTTAAAGGGAAACCATTTTAAAATACATTTTAGTACAGGTCCTTTGACAAAGAAGTGCATTGGGGTGATATTGGAACTGGGATGTATAAAAGCCCAACTAAGATCTGCACAATAATCTGAAAGGTGTAGATTGGGGAAAATTGAGCTGAATTCATCACACATCCCTTGCTCTCCCTAGACCAACAACAATCTTTCAATTTCTTGGGCTCATTTTGGAGAAATTATTTTTGCTGTTTTCATTATATTTAGAAAGTGCTTACTAGTTTGTCATTCTGCATATTTTTAAAAGTAGCATATGTATTATTTTCATATTTCTTCAGAAGTCACAAGAGTGCAGAAAACTACAGTACAGCTATACCATGGAACATAATTGTATGAGATAGGAGAACTAGTAATTGATGTTCTGAAAACACATTGGTTTCCTCTTTTTTCTATCTTCCCTCTTTCTTTCTGGAAATTTTATCTTTGAATATGTCCAAAAACAGGGCATTCAAGAAATAGCATCTTTACAATAGTCTTCCACCCTGCCACACTGAAAACTCTCTTTTTCTCTCTCTTTCACAGAACATAAGTTCCAAATGACATCTAAACTTGCTTCATGAAGGCTGCCTGACACAAGGCAAAGTGGTAAGGAATCTGAAATGTACTTTCTTTCTTTTTAAAGGGGTCATGTTATTGAAAGCTTTGTTTCCCTCACTCTTTTTCCTCATTCCTCTTTACAATCAAATGCTGGAACAGTTCTTGGAGCTTTCACATCTCTCCTCTCATTTTGCCTGCCTGAACCCTCACTTTCTTCTTCCCTGCACTCGAAGAAGTGGCAAAGTGGAATTTACAATTTTAAGACAACACCGAGCTTGCTGAGTGAGTTCAGAGGACATCCACGATCTCACTTGATAGAGTTTGTTTTGGCAAATGTCAAAAGTGAATGCATTTCAAGCAGAGTTTAACTTAGGCAATGACTTGACTTGCTTTGGCTCACTAAGCCATTCACCCAATTGGTAACCAAAGACTGGAATTGGTTTACATCAAGGGGGATTTTAGGCAGATATGAAAGTCTGTGAATGCTTCACACAGAGATTTGCTTGTGTATGGCTGCATAACTGATTCTCCTTCTGCCATAGTTCCAGTATAATCAGAAGCCCCAGCTGGTGTTCAGAATCTCTCTAGCCAACCAAAGGAGTGGACAAAATAAGCTGACATTTGACACAGAGTTTGAATTTGATAAAATTATTAGGATAATATCAGAAACAACAGTGTTTATCTTCAAAAAAATGCCCAACCTGTATTTTCTCTCCTATTTAAGATAGATATTCCATCACAGGTTTTTTAACTACTTGCCTGCCTATCCCCGACCTTTAAATAGAATCTCAAATACACATATAGTGCACACATACTGATTATACTTATTTGTCTCATTCATATCCTGCTTTTCTTCCTATAATATGAGACCTAAGGTGGCTCACAAAGCAGATTATGATAAAATGCATCTGAAGTATAATCACAATAGTGAGAAAGATTTTTTTTAAAGCAATTCCTTGATAAAATAAAAATAATTTATTTCCTGCTTGATGCCCTTCAGTTGGGGCTATATATTAACAGATTGATACGTAGCCAAGGAAATCATTCTAGATTTAGTTTTGATTGTTAAACAATACGCAATTTCCAGAGGGAAGGACAATTAATAACGGCTGCCCTCCTACAAAGGACAAAGGTCTGGGTTGCATTAATTTTAGTCATGCGTTGATCCCATTATCTAATGACTATTTGCATCAGTAAGTAAGGCATCATAGATTAATTATTTCAGACTGAACTTCAGATCACCAGATGTCATCTCTAACATGGTTCTTTTTTAAAGGAAACAGTTGGCTGTTGAGTTGAGTCATCAAGGGCTGCTTTGCATATGTGTGGGCTTCCCTTGACAAGTGAAAGATTTTGCCTCACAATCCCAGGTCTGAAAATAAGGGTGACAGGTTTCTGTAGGAAAGGAGTTGCAAAGGGAAGGTGATATTGATTTAACTACGCTTCCTCTCACCTGCTCATTCCCCTTTGTAGATACCTCTCTCCAAGGCTCAGCTCTACCACTGAGGAACAACCAACATATAATGCAGTTTCAAAACAGTATGGAAGAAAGTGGTTTCCCTGTGCAGATAATTGCATAGGAAATTCTAGAACCTGTTTGAGGACCAGATGGTGATTATACAAACCACAAAGCACTGATGCACATTAAGGGCTTTCTTTTGTATACTTTTGTGGGGGTTTATTGTCTGGAAGCTACAGTTTGAAGCTAACTTTGAACTCTTTTTAAAGGCCAGTGTAACTGATGAAGTATGGATCATGAAAAGGTGACAAATAGTTACCTACTTTATTATTTGTGTTATTTTCATCCTGGCATGTCAGAATAACTTGGCTGGCTTTGGGTACTTTGATATATATAGAGAGAGGGGGGGAGGAGGAGAGGGAGAGAGGGAGACATAGATAAATATTTCATGTCAGGAGTGACTTGAGAAACTGCAAGTCGGGAACGTTGGTGGGGATATTGCTATTTCATGTTCTTCTTGATGTAATTACATGTCTTGGGCAGGAACTACAAGTTTCTACCAACACCACTTTTTCATAGTAAAGTAGACATTTGAAATAATTACTTTGTCTTTAATTGATTTATTTTGTGCAATGCTATTCTTTTTTATTCATCTCAGAACTCCATGTAGCTCAATTTCCTCACATAAGTGGTGCAAATATGTACTAAATGAAAACTTGCCTCCCTTAAGTCTGGTGGTTGTATCCATTTAGTAGGAGACTACTGATTGTATTTATGGTATCACATTTTAATACATTGACATGCATGTGACAATGTACAATACTTTAATTTAGTACAGAGTTGTTAATCAGCGCTTAAATTATTTCAACCTGCATCAAGCTTCAAACTCTAACACTGCTATTTTAAATATCAAGAAAATGACATCTCAAAATTTATTCTAAAAGCATTAATCATAGATAGATAGACAGACACACACACACACTTCACCAGAGTTTTTAAAAAAATCATTATCCCAAATAGATGTTCATTGCATAACTCTACCAGATTATAGATTGGACAACTCATTGTCAGCCCTCAAATCTAATACATTATTGATGAAATAGATTACATATGAACCTCCATTTTAACTCTTAAGACAATGTCAAAATAATTTACATATAATGGACTACACTTCACATATCTTATTTTACTATCTTACACATGTGTTTAGTTTTCCGACATCTGAAATTCATTTGACTTAACACATGCTTAAGTTGCTTCTATTATAGAAAAAAATTAAATAAGGATAAATCAATCTCCCAAATTCCAATGTTATTCGTCCATAACCTATTTTTGAATCTTCTTTATAGAAATTTCACATTTTGTAACGCTGGTAAGGAATTCTGCAGTCATGTCATTTCACAGTAATTCTTAACCTAGGTTTTTGTAGGTTTTTCGGGCTGTATGGCCATGTTCTAGAAGCATTCACTCCTGATGTTTTGCCTACATATGTGGCAGGCATCCTTAGACTCCCAACCTCTGAGGATGCCTGCTACAGATGCAGGTGAAACATCAGGAGAGAATGCTTCTAGAACATGGCCATACAGCCCTGAAACAACCCAGTTATTCTAGCCATGAAAGCCATCGACAATAAATTCTCAACATATTTTCTGAAACATCTATATGCATACAGATAGACAGATCTTTCATATGAAAATGTGTTTGGATGTATAAATGAATCTTAATTTTGATTGGCTTAGTAAAACTATATGTTTGCAAATGAGATCAGATAGTATCTTCCCTTTGTAGCTTATTGAATATGTTTGTTCACTTTGTCATGTGGCTGTCTGCCAGAGTAGAAATGGGCATTGCATAGATAGAAGCTGAACTTTCAGACATAAACTTTGCAGATGACATCTGCCTTATAAATAGATCAGTTGAGGCTACAGAGTGAAAAACAGATGGTGTGGCAAACTCTGCCAAGCAAATAGACCTCATTATTAATAAATCAAAGGCAAAGGTTTTCAAACCTGTTCTACGCACAGATTGTTATCATTGTCCCACCTATATGGGAGGTGCAATTTTGAAGAAGCAGCACTTATTCTTCTGGTGCGTCATTTGGGTTGGCATTTTTGTCATTTGCTCCACAGTGGGCAACGTGATCAGTAGATCCTGAAATAAAGTTGAAATGAGTATTTTTAAAGGCTGTAGACTAGTGCTGTTACTGAGTAAGCACTCAAACATACTATGCATTGTTGTGAAGACTGAAACTGCTACATCATTACTGACTTGCTTCACAAATGATAAGACCAGACACAAAGCCACAGATTTAATAGGGGCACTTTTTGACATAATTAACAGATTTAATAGGGGTTTTTAAAACATAATTTAACTCTATAACATTTAAGCATTAAGTAAAAGGAGAGAGCCTCTAGAGTGGGACTTGCTGAAGCAGGAGATCTTTGCTAGCCCCAACCCTCAACCACACTTTGTGATGCCCTGAAACACCATGCATATTCTATGATACTGGGTTACTGCCCAGTCTGCCCCAGTTAAAGAAAGGTCCACCTCAGGAACCCTCTCCATCAAAAACTGTGACTTAAAATGAAGATAAATCTCAGACTTAAGGACCTCGCCAGACAGACTTCTGGCTCCGTTTCCATACATTTCAGAAATGGAACCCTCTAGAAGCCCCACAAAGGCCGTCACATGAATTCACTTCCAATAAAACTCCATGGGTCTCTGTGTTACCCAACTCCAAACCTGGGAAAATGGGGGGGAAAGTGTAAAAGACATGGAAAGATGGGAAAAGGACATGGGATGGCTGGCCCTTCCCAGAAGATGGGGAAAGATGGTAGGGAGCATGGTAAGACATTTCTCTCCACTTCCCCCCGCTGTTCTCTGTTTCCCCCACCTGTCTGATAAAGTCCTAACTCCAAGAGTTGTGTCCTTCGCCACCTCTGGGCCACACTTCAGCTTTGCCAACTGGTGCTTATCAGAATCCTGCTCCTTTGCTTAGAGACCATAGAGACCAAGTGACTGCTTATTTATAGTCACCACCCAAATGCCAATAGTCCATGTTTTACAAGCCACAGTACAGGGTAAGGTAAAATGGGGAAAAGGAATAAAATTAATACACAGTGTCCTTTCTATTGGGAAAGTTGTTTCTAATTTGATTGATTTTTTTACATCACTCAGATAGTCTTTGCCATCCTGAGAACTGCACTTTTATAAGAAGTTCAAGAAAATTTCTTTTTTTAATCATATGCTGCATTAAGAGTAATTTAGTACCAATAATCAATATATTAACATCATTCCAGCATTGTTCAGTATATCAATGTGTGTCAGACATATAGTGTTTGTTTGGTTTTTTTAAATAAAAAAAAAAGCCTTAGAGATATAATCCCTCAATTTGACACTCAAGCAGAAGAACCAGATATTTTGCTACTCATTTCCTAGCTGTAGACCTTCCTTGCCAAATAGTCTATTTAATACTGACTGTGAGAATGAGTTGAAATGTTGTCTTTGGGGCAGCATTTATTTATTTATTTATTTACAGCATTTTTACCCCGCTCTTCTCACCCCTGCAGGGGGACTCAGAGCGGCTAACAATGGCAATGATTCGATGCCGCAATAAATTACAATTATAACAAGATAAAAACATACAACACAATAGGTTAAAACAACATTAGTTAGGCAATCATAAAGCCTTTTCCATTACAACAATCATATGGTCTGATTCCATGTCCAGGTGCCGTTATATCCATTAGCCAAAAGCCTGGTTTCACAACCACATTTTCAGTTTTCTTCTGAAAGAAAGGAGGGAGAATGCCGATCTGATTTTGCTGGGGAGTAAATTCCACAGGGGGGGTCACCACTGAGAAGGCCCCATCCCTCGTCCCCACTAGCCGTGTTTGCTAAGCTGGTAGGACCAAGAGCAGGGCCTCCCCGGCAGATCTTAGACTACGAGGCGAAATGTAGAAGAAGATACGTTCGGGCAAGTAAGCTGGGCCGGAAAGTGTGCCATTGTTCTCAGGTATTGCCCTAGGCTTCAGTAATAGGACAATACCTTAATTAAATTCATTTTTTTTACTTGCCCCAGTTTTAGCCAACTGGGCTAAATCATGCTTATAGAATTCTAAAACAACAGCTCAGGATACCATTACAAAAACTGACACACACACACACACTTCCTTCCCTGGCTATATCATAGGCCTGCTAATCAAAATAAATAATAATAATATATAATGAGATGCCCTTTTTTCATCCCTTAGCATCATGTATTATTCTGTAACCCACCTCAAGTCATGAGGAGAGGTGGGTAAGAAATAAAATTGTTATAATTATTATACTGACACAAAAACACAATATGACACAGCAAACGAGTTATACATGATGGATTTCGTATTACAAAATTACAAGTTGGACACTTCCCAAGTTTAGAATTGTGTGATGTATTTTAAAATGATGTGCACAGATCCAAGTAAGGTGGCCTTTTGCAGTTGACAGATCATGATTTTGTCCATGTTTATTGTTTTCAAATGTTGGCTGAGATCTTTTGCCACAGCATCCAGTGTACTGATTACCACTAAGACCACCTGTACTGGTTTATGCCAGAGCCTCTGCAGTTTGATTTTGAGGTCCTGATAATGGCTGAGTTTTTCCTGTTGTTTTTTGTCATTCAACTGCCAATTGGTATGGCGACATCAATAATCCAAACTTTTTGTTTTCCATAATTGTGATGTCTGATGTATTATGTTCCAAAACTTTGCCAGTCTGAATTCGAAAGTCCCACAGTATTTTTGCATGTTCATTTTCCACTACCTTTGCAATGTTATGATCCCACCAGTTGGAGGGCTTAACTCCATCAGGATGGAGGGCAAGACTGCCCTCTTCGTACTCGCTTTTGGCTAATTCCCGGAAATGTTTTATATGACCATGTGTTGAGTTTTTAGAATTTGTAATCATGTAACCCTGGTTTTAATACTGTTGTACTCTGTTGTTTTTATCGAATGTTGCTGTGATCCACCCCGAGCCTGCAGGGAGGAGCAGAATATAAAACTGAATAAATAAATAAATAAATAACTGCTCCAAGTATGCTGAGAGCTGTGCTGGTGGTAGTGTAACTACTAGTAGGTCCAACCAAGTCAGAGAGATCTGAGCTGAGGAGTGGAACTAAGAGCACCTAACCCATTAGCACTATGGGGAAACAAACCAAAATGAAGTCTATACTGGCTTGGTCATTGCCCTGGATAAAAAGGGCCACGGTGGATGCTGCTGATTCAGGACATCCATCGACAAGTGGGCTACAGAATCAAAATACAAATGGACAGTCACAGAAGCATCAGAAATATACAATGCCAGAAAATCACATTGTTGTTGTTATTGTTGTTATTGACAGACTACATAGGACAGAGGTGGGAAACTTATGCTTCTCCATATGTTTTGTAGTCCTACTCCCAGAAAATCCAGCAATCACAGAACAGAGTTTAGGAGTTACAGCGAAAGGCCAAATATTTCCCCACTTTGGAACAGAGTGTGGAACCCTATTAAAGATATATGTATGGGGAAGGGATAGAGAGGAGAGACAGGTCAATTGTTGGCAATCTGGTGTCTCTGAAATCCAAAGGAAAGGAAAAGAAGAGTGAAGAGTGAGTTTACCTTCATGTCTCCCACATCTCCAGTTGCATCTTCATTGTCTGAATTGCCTTGCTGTACTCCTCCTGATAAGCAACTGCAACTAGTGCCCTTCCTTGGGCTTTATAGCTGAAAGGGCAAGGTGAGGACATATTAGTGAGTGGGCAGAACATTTACACTCCTCTTGATTAAGCATTTGTGCTCTTGGAAGCGTAGGACAGTATAGTGAATATTCAGGACATGCTTCAACACATCCTGAGGAACACTAGTATGACTTGGCTGACATAGCTTATTATAGATGACATTCTTTGCTAATTTCCTTTTTGAAGAAAGTAACAAGTTTTATTCTCATTATTCAGTTTGTGATGACTATATGCAGATCAGGGATTATGCAAGGTTTTTCTATTTTTGAAACACATTTTCATTTTAAAAATAAGCAGGAAATCCGCAACATACAAATTGGAGAAGAATAAGTTCCAGACTACAACATTTCTCAACAGTCTAGAATTCTCTCATTGGAGCTTCTTGAAACTTGAGACATACATTTATTTCACTTTTTTCTTTTTTGATTACTTTCCCATGGAATTACCTGAATCAGCTCCTGTGCAATGCTTAGCCACATTACTGATTAGCTGTAACACCTAACTGACCAGAATAGATGTGCCCAATTGTGCTAAACAACCATATCTTCTTAGTACTTTCCAACATTATTTCATTTCCCCAGTCTAAGGGTGCATCTGCACTGTAGAATTAATGCAAATTGATACCACTTTAATTGCCATGTATCAATGTTGTGGAATCATAGAAGCTGTGATTTTACAAGGTCTTTAGTAGGCCTGGTTAGGTTCGTTGAAATGCTCCAAAAGTTGTTTTAAATTCAGATTTAATTTCCTTTCGAAATGGTTTTGAAGCGCTTTAAGCAACCAGGAAGTTAATGTTCCATTTTGAAGACGACACCCCTATTTTTGGAAAGCCTCGTCCAAACTGCCCGGTTTTCACATGGCTTCCTTTTCCCTGGCATCGATTTGGAAGCCCATGCCTTTCCTCCACATCTGAACAGCCCCGTTCAGATGGGGAGGGAAGGCATGGGCTTTCAAACTGGGTTTGGAAACCCATGCCTTCCCTCCGCATCTGAACGGCCGTGTTCAGATTGGGAAGGAAGGCATGATGCGGAGGGAAGGCATTGACTTCCAAACTGGGTTTGAAAGCCCATGCCTTCCCTCCTCATCTGAACGGGGCTGTTCAGATGCGGAGGGAAGGCATGGGCTTCCAAACACTGTTAAATCACTCAGTTTGTAGTGGATGCTGTCATGTTTAAACTGGGTTAAACATGCGTGTCCACCATTAACAAAGCCATTCTGATATTTCGGAATTTTAACGAATTAATTTTTATTTTTTCCTAAAAACTTTCAGAAATCAATCATATTTGAAGCACCAGTGCTCCCTACATCTGAAATGAGTTGGCTCCTGATAGTCGATATATGATGAATAATCTGAACAATACCTTTGTGAGGGTCTACGATCAAGGTGCTCACTGTAGAAACCAATGTGTGAATTCTAGTTCTTAAAAGTTGGTATTCGAGCCACGATCTTCAGCAACCTGAGGGTGCTGTTTAGTTTATAGAAGAGGTTTCGTGCTACTACATCAGGTACAGGGATTGAGAACACCCCTGATTTGATTGTGATGATACTTTGATGCACTCATCCTACTCGAATATCATCTTTTAAGAACTAGAATTCAATCAGGATTATATATCCGTTTGCTTCAGATTTTTCCACTAGACTATTTACACACATTGGTTTCTACAGTGAGCACCTTGATCGTAGACCCTCACAAAGGTATTGTTCAGATTATTCATAATATATTGACTATCAGGAGCCAGCTACAGTCAATTGAAACAACCAACAATAGGAGGCACAGACAATTAAGGACTTTAAATGGGCTCACTTCCTGATTCGGAGACATTGTTGCTATATTGATGAGAGCCTTTGGGCTTTTCGGTTAGAGACTATATTTTGAGGACTACGCCAAGCATCTCACATTATTGCTCCCCAGGCTTCCCATGTCATCATTTTAGCAAATGACATCCTTTGTCCTTATATCCTTTATTAAGACCTGAATTGAAAGATACCACTCGTTCTGCAATCCTTTCCCCTTCAGTCTGTAGAGGAGACCTGGGTTTGAAGAAAGGGCTTAAGATACCACTCTTTCTGCAATCCTTTACTTTTGATATATACTGTATAGGAGACATGGGTTTAATGCTTTGGTAAAGCTGTTTCTACTCTAGAGAGATGCACTGCAGGCATGTGTGTGCTCTCTCCCTGCAACACACAGCTTTGACATTTAAAGGAGGCTTCCCTTAACCTGGAGCTATTCTACCCTGGGCTTCCTACAAAAAGCTCTCTCTTTGCCCTGCCTGGAATGGTCCCTTTTTTCCCATCACACTTTTTCTTCTAGTGACTGCCTCTCTACTGCATTCCACTTGTAACTGAAAGCAGCCGGTATTCAACAGGTACTGTTTGGTGGAGGACAGAAAAACATGGCCCTTGCCATTACAGCCAGCTGGTGAAACTGAACAAGACAGATTGGCCAAAGGGAACCAACCAATCTGAATCTGTACACAAGCCTAGTACCTAAGGCTTTATGTTCAGGCTGAATAACCTAGCCAGGATCCTATAATAGGCTTCAGCTTATGTTCAAGTCTGTGTTTCAGTAAGGAAGTTCTCCACCCCTTCTTATGGTTTTCAGAGCTTGGAAATAATGACTACTATCATGGTTATCTGAAGTTTGTTATTTCTTTGAGTAAGAAGTCTGTAATACAGTCACTTTAAAAAAAACCCGCATAATGAGTAACAACAAAGTGTAACAAGTAATATTTTCTAGTCACTCTCAAAAATAGTTTTTAAGTCCAAACAACCTCAAAACGCAATGCTTGTTATCATTACACGAGGCCCCCTCATTCTGTTCTTTGTATAGAACAATGGTCCCCACCCTTTGGGCCTCCAGGTGTTTTGGACTTCCAACTCCCAGAAATCCCAACGAGCTTAAAAGCTGTAAGGAATTGTGGGAGCCAAAGTCCAAAACACCTGGAGGTCCAAAGGTTGGGAACCACTGGTATAGAGGAAGCTGTCTTCTACCACATCAAAATATTTGCTATTTAATGCAGTACTTTTTTCCCAAGTAGCCATCATCTCATTGCAAAAGGAAACAGGAAAAAACATGCTCCCCCCCCTCTCTCTCATCTGTGTGCTATTTATGCAGTCTCTTACTAGGAAAAAAGATAAAAGAATGACAAGAAGGAGCATGTGGAGACAGAGAGCTTTGCCATGAGGTAAAAAAACTGGTGGGAACAGGTGTCTTTCTTTTCCAATCCCTCAGATTAGACAAAAACATTTATCACCTTTTCTTTTTCTTTTGGGAAAGTGCCAATAGTTTTGGAGTCCTTCCCCTTCTCTAATTAAATGTAATCCACCTATAATTTCCTCCTGAGAAAATAAAAGGCAATGCTTGTGCTTGTGTAGATTTTCTTTGCTTTCATAAACAAATTCATAACGATGTTTCTCTGAGTTTACATATCTCTAGTGCAGAGGACTAAAATATAACAAAAAATACTTTCTATCAAATAGGAAAAAAATCATTTTCCTTTAAAATATGAAGTAAAGGTATCAAAATAAAAAAAATCACAGCAAAAAATAAATCAGCTAATAGAAATGGGATCAAATATATAGAGTTCAGGAATACAAATCAAAACATATTATAGATCTTTATAAAGTACGCAGGCAACATTCGTGCTCTTTGCTTTGATTTGGCCAATGTCAAGGTGCAGCCTTGATCTAGCTTAAGCTAAGTTGTGGGAAAACCTGAATCGTCACCCTGACCCTGATTTAGGAGCCATAATAACAGGAACTTGCTGCAGCTGTCCTGAATGCCATCCTGTCTTCACTGGGCTCAAGTGGCCAGTAAAATGGGATGGCAGGTGCCTGTCATCCCCCCTCCACCTTGTTGTGGCTATCCTTCACCGTTTACACTCCATCTACCTTATCAATCAATCAATTAATGCTCCGAGCAATGATCATATTCATTCATTCATCCACTCATTCTACTTGATTGCCCTCCACCGAGGTGCTCTGAGTGACTTACAGCACAGCAAACATTATAACAATACAACAACAGATAGAATTTACAAGTTAAAAGCATTTCTAAAAAGCCAGGTTTTGAATGCTTGCATAAAGGAGTGGATGTGCCTTTAAAAGCATATGCCTTTACATCACATAAACAACAACTTACAAACATCTACCTTGTCCTCCTTGTCAGCCAGTGTGCCCACTCATTAAATGGAATCAAAGTTTGGAGAGGAAAGGGAGTGTGCTAAATATCCAGTAGGTGTCATGTTGCAGCTGAGGATAGCTATGACATATGGGACAGAAGGATCTGCCCAGCTGTTCCAAACTGGGTTTGACATAGCTGGGCAGCAAGGACTCACTGACACTTCTGAAGTGTCTGAAATAATTCTTGTAAGGACACCACATGGACCTAATTCAGCATCCGGGACACTAGATTAGGCTCACATTTTGTGACGGTGTAGATGATCCCTTAGGGTCACGTCTTCGTTTGCCACCTTGATGGTGCTGAAGTTTGCTCTCTGGAGGACAAAGGGCAGAGTGCAACTAGTTAAGTGCATATATACTCGTATATATGTATATGTGGCCTGAAGGCAAGCTAGAGTAGGCAATGAAGGAAATAGGAATAATTATTTTTGTTAGCTTTTTTTAAAAAAAATTAAAAAATATTTATTTACCAAAAGAAGCACCATCTTTGTCTGTGTTAGGACCTCATCACATGAAGGTCCCTAATACAGGCAACTAGGGAGTGGGGGATTCACCAGGCAGTGTGGCGAATCCGTGGGGCAGGAGGGAAAACCATTATCCTGTGCTCTGCATTGCTGCTTTCCTCATCACACAGGAGAAAGTGTTAATAATTTTCTTAATGAATTGAAATAATTCAGACTTTACAAAGAATCAAGGGAACAACTGTAAGCAAGAAGCTGCTATGAATTTCCACATCATGACAAGTAGTTTGGAGCTGGAATGAAAAGTTGGGATTGAAATCCCTGGTTTACTTCATTGACTCAACCAGAGGGGCTGAGAAATGCTAAATGGTAATAAGCTAAACTATAAGCACTACCTTGATTGCATCATAGTAAAAAAAAATCAACAATAGGCTAAATAGTTGACTATGGAACACCCTTCCTAGGGACATTAGAGCAACGTCCTCCCTCCTAACGTTTCGAAAGAAAGTTAAGACCTGGCTGTTTGAGCAGGCTTTTGCAGATGCAACATAACTATCTAATTGTGATCACGGAATGATTTGATGATGCGATGGAAAATGATTTTAATGATGAGACACTGGGAACTGTATTTTTTAAATTGCTAATTGTTTATTGTTTTTATCTGTTAGTATGCAACTGTTTTTAATTGTATTTTGCATTGTGGGCACTGGTTGCCATGTGTAAATCGCCTCGAGTCGCCTTCGGGCTGAGAGGGGTGGTATAGAAATATAGTAAATAAGTAAATAAATATACCAAAGCCTCTAATTCTATTTGAAACACCTCTACTTTAAGTAACCTACTTGAGATATATCTTACAACATTACCCTTCTAAATAGTCTAACCAAATGCAATTTCACTAGCAATGCATCTGCCATTTTCACCCATTCTTCTCTGCGAGCTCCTCCACAAATATTCTTTTCATAAAAAGCAGGGTCTCAGTACTTTCCCAAATCCAAAAAACCTGACCATAAACTTTACTGCCCTGAGGGAAAGTTAACTTAAAAGTTCCCTGTGGGAACTGTTGTATGCTGCCTTGAACTTTCCACTAAAACGGGAGCAAAACTGAATACATTTAACACAGTCTTGATATCTAAGAACTCTGCAAATCTCAGTATTTCAACATGTCAACAGTTCAACAAACTAGATGAATGCACTTTTTGGTGTGAGAGGCAATCAAACAGTTTTGTTCTTTATTTGTCAATCAATACATTTCAACTCTCTTTCAAGAAGGTGTGTTTTCCAGCTAGCAAGTGACCTTTTCTGGGAGAAGTAGAAGGGTCAGCAGTGTAAGTTTTCTAAGGTCACAAACTTAAAAATGACTACTAAACAGGAAGTCCCATTGAAATCAGAGAGACTTCCTGCTGAATAAAAATTGGCAAACTTTGATGAAGAAGATCAAAATAAAAAAGTTAGGAGTGCACCTTAGACAAAGCCAAAACATCAACATTTCAAGTTCTTTTTTTTAAAAAAATTTAAAAAGCTTTATTGAGAAAAATTCACATAACACATATAAAAGCCACAGTCATGTGGGCAAATTTGACCCACGTCATGTGTGTACACAAATAGGGATAGGAAGGGGAGGGGAGGGGACACTGGGATAAGAATGGGGAGTGTAAGGAGTAACATTAAGACATCAGACATAGTGCAAGATAAAAGAAACAGAACATGTTGACTTCTCGTCTCACATCGGAGGAACAATTTTACAAGTCCATTTGCCTGGGGTTTCCTAAAACTTGAATCCTTTCAAATTAATCTTTTTCGTTTCCTTAATAAACCTTATGAAGGATTGCCATGTAAGTTCAAAGTTTTTTGGTGGGTCTCCACGGAGTGCATATGTTAATTTGTCCATTTCCGCTATCTCGATAACTTTAAATAGCCATTCGTCTTCGCTTGGGAGTTCGGGGAGTTTCCAGTATTTAGCTAGGACAATTCTCGCCGCTGTTGTGAGGTAGGTCAGAAGCTTTTCCAGGTTTTTATTTTTTCCAAATCCTGTGATATTTAAAAGGAAAAACTCTGGTTTCTTTTCAAGGTTAAGTTGGGTCATATCTTGAATGTTCTTATAAATCATATTCCAATAAATCTTGACCCTCTTACAGGTCCACATTAAATGAAAAAAGGTACCACGCTCTGTCTTACACTTCCAGCAAGCGTCCTGGTTGTTTTTATTTATTTTAGCAAGTTGGCTGGGAGTTATATACCACCTATATATTGTTTTGTAAATATTTTCTTTTAAGCTATACGCATAAGTATATTTTAGCTTCTTTTTCCACATAAGTTCCCATTCTTCCGTTGGGATAGGGTATCCCAAGTTCGCTTCCCATTTTTGCATATATTCTTTAATGGTTTTTTCCTGGGATTCTCGTTCTAAAATAAAATTATATAGTGAGCTTACTATTTTTTTTCTGAATAAGGCCAAATTTTTTGCACCTTTGGGGGTATCCATTCCCAGCCAACCTGTTTATCTATCAAAAACCTTTTTTTCAACTGTGTATACTGAAACCAACTTAATTTTTGCTCCATCATCTCCTCTTGTTTCTTTAATGTCAAATTGGATCTCTCCTCTTTCAAAATATCTTTATATGATGGCCACTCCCTATCCTCTATTTTGATCAGATGGAAAGCTTCAAGTGGGGAGGTCCATCTGGGTATTTTTTTTGTACCATAGTTTTTTATATTTGCTCCAGACTCTAAATAAGGCTGCCCTTACTATATGGTTTTTAATTTTTTTTTGTCTTTTTGCATTTTGTCATAAATCATATAAGCGTGCCACCCAAATTTATTATCTGCGCCTTCCAAGTTTAGTTGGCGTTTGTTTTTGAGATTTATCCACTCTCTCAGTGCTTCTAAGCAATTTGCTTCGTAATAAGCATTTAAACAGGGGACTCCAAAGCCGCCATTTCCTATTTTCTCTACTAAATATTTTTGTTTTATCCTGGCCTTTCGTCCTTGCCATATAAATTTTGCCAATTCCGATTGCCATTTTTTCCAAAATAAAATCATTTTTCAAGATGGGCAGCATTTGAAACAAAAAAATTATTTTGGGGAAAATTTTCATTTTAATTGTTGAAATCCTTCCCAAAAGTGATAAACTAATTTTTTTCCATTTATTCATGTCGTCTTTGATCTCCTTCCAAACCCTTTCATAGTTATTTTTTTATGAGTTGGCAATTGTTTGCGGATAGAGTTATGCCTAGATATTTGATTTTTTTTACAATTTCCATGCCCGATTTTTTTTGGATTTCTTCTCTCTCATCATCTGGAATATTTTTTGTCAAGATTTTTGATTTTATCTTATTCAACTTAAAACCCGAAATGTCTCCAAATTTTTCAATTTCTTGAATCCAGGTCTCTATATTTTCCAAGGGATTCTCTATAATACAAACTAGATCGTCTGCAAATGCGTATATTTTATAATCGAATTTGCCTATTTTTAGACCTTTAAGTTCCGTATTTTTAACTATTTTTCTTAATAGAAGTTCTAGCACTAAGTTAAAAATCAAAGGGGATAGTGGGCACCCCTGTCTGGTGCCTCTCTGGATCTCAAAGTTACCCGACTTCTGGTCATTTACTATCACTGTGGCATTCTGTGATCTGTAAATACCCATGATGGCGGCTGAAAAATAGTATCCTAAATCTAGTTCTCTCGTTAGAATTTCAATTGTGTCCCAGCAGATTTGATCAAAGGCTTTTTCTGCATCTAGAAAAAGCAAAGCCGTTTTTCTCCCGATATTCTTATCTAGATATTCCAAGATGTTGATTATATTTCTGATATTATTTTTCATATATCTTTTTGGGAGAAAGCCCGTTTGATTTGCACCTTTCCATTTATTAAGGAATACTTTTAATCTTGCTGCCAGAATATTTGCGAACAATTTATAATCCAAGTTGAGCAGCGAGATAGGTCTATAGTTCTCAATCTGCTCAGGGTCTTTCCCTTCTTTCGGAAAGACTATTATGTTTGCCGTTTTCCACGTATTTGGCATATTTCCCATTAGGGCATTGTTCATAACTTTATTGAGATAGGGAACTAGTACCTCTTTTAGTTTTTTATAATATAAGTCGGTGAAGCCGTCTGATCCAGGGGCTTTCCCTCCCTTAAGCTGGCCTATAGCTTTTTCTATCTCCTGGTTAGAAATTGGGTTATTTAGTAATTCTCTGTCTTTTTCATTTATTTTGTCTTGTATTTGTGCGCTCACATAATCTTGAATTTTTTCTTAATTAAAATTTCTTGCTCTAAACAGCTCTTGAAAATAAGTTTTAAACTCCTCTAAGATTTCTATATCTTTACATATATCTTTCCCCTCTTTTTTATTTTATTTATCAAAATGCTTTGTTTTTGCTTTTTGAATTGATATGCGAGCCATTTTCCCGGCTTATTTGCGTTTTCGAATTTTTTTTGTTTTAGATATTTTAGTTTAATCTCATTTCGTTCATATATTAGTAAATTCAGTTGTTTCTTTACTAATTAGTTCTTTATTTCTAGGTTTCTATCCTTGGGGTTTTTTTTTCAGTTCTCTTTCTGTCTTATCTAACTCCTCTTGTAAGGCAGTGAGTTCCTTATTTCTTTGCTTTTTCAAGTAGCTTGCTTGGGCTATAAAATGCCCTCGCATCACCGCCTTACTAGTATCCCACAAGTTCATAATTTCAGTGTTCGGCAGATCATTTAATTCGAAAAATTCTTTTATTAATTTTTTATTTTTTTCGATCTGATCATCTGTTCTAAGTAGCCAGTCAGCTAGTCTCCAGCTGAACTGTCTTTTCCCCACTTTAATAGTGGCTTCTATCGGGGCATGATCTGAGATCAATCTCGCATGAATTTTTGCATTTATACTACTTGAAACTAAATCTTTGGAGATCCACAGCATGTCGATTCTTGACCAAGTTTTCCTTCTTCCCGAGAAGAAAGTAAAATCTTTTAAATTGTTTTTGTGGAATCTCCACGTATCTATTAAATTATAATTTTCTATTAGTTCAAAAAAGGTCTTTGGTAGGATATTCGTTACTCTTTTATTCTTTGCATTATTATAGTTTTTGTCTAGATTTTTGTTGACAATACCATTAAAATCCCCCAGGATTATACTACCATCACATTCCACCAATGCCATTTTCTTATTCAGACATTCAAAAAAAGAAGCTTTTGGCCCATTTGGCGCATAAATACAGACTACCAGGATTTTTCCCCCTAAGGTTGACCGAGGTCGCAATGTATCTCCCCTCATTGTCTTTAAACTCAAAATTGGGGTTCAAATCAGGTTTAATATATAGTGCAACCCCCTTTTGTTTTTTTTCTATTGTTGAGGCAAAAAGAGTCCCCAGAGATTTATTTTCCAATAGGTCCAGTCTACTGGTTTTTATGTGAGTCTCTTGGATTGCTATAATGGCTGCTTTTTGTTTTTTCAGGAAGGCAAATGCACTTTTCCTTTTCTCCGGAATGTTTAAGCCATTTATATTAAGAGAAAAGCATTTTACCTCCATATTCTTGGATTAGATCTCTTCTTCCTCCGAGACACTGTTTCCTTCTTTTGAGTTTGTCTCTGCGTCGGGGTATTCCTCCTCTTCTTCCTCCTCTTCATCTTCTATCACGTCATCTTTGTCTTGGTTATTATGTTGGGGGTCTTGCCTGCTCATCTGATCCTCTCTATCTGAGTTCTGGGAGGGGTTTTTTATATCGTCTTTCTTTTGATTTCTCGATATTTCTCTTAAGTTCGGGTCTTCCCCTTCCTTTTTCTTTGTAGGGTGCGATTTGCCCTTTTTAGTTAAAATATGCTCCCATTTTTTGTAGAATGCCTCTGCTTTCTCTCTGGAGTTAATCCAATATCTTTCATTCCTCCATGTAAATTGGATCCCTTCAATTTTTTCCCAACGAAATCTAATATCTTTCAACTTCAGCAGGTCTGTAAGAAAATAGTAGGTCTTCCTATTTTCCAGAATTGAGCTGGGTATTTCTCTTAAAATAATGATTTTTTTCCTTATAGGTAGCGGGGGTTGTCCTTTGCCTCCTTAGCACTTCTTCTTTAATTTTTGTGGAGTTAAATTGGAGCAAGATGTCGCGTTCCGATTTGTTTCTTTTGGAGAAGGCAGTGTGGATTCTGAACGCCTTATCAATTTTTCTTCTATATATGTCTCTTGTTTCTGTAAGGTTTTTGCCACTATTTCTATACTCATTTTCATCGTGTCCTCGAAAGATTCCTTCTCCAGCTCCGGCACCCCCCTCAGCCTAAGCTGGAATTCTTTCTGAAAGAGTTCCAATTGTATATTTTTTTTGTCCAAATCTCCTTGGATTCTGTCCAATTCGTTTATTCTTTTTTGTTCCACGTGTATTATTTTCCTAGTATCCTCCTCCTTCCTTTGTAGGACATCGGCTTTATCATACAAAGCAATTACTTCTTTTCTTATAGTGGACATATCCTTCCTTAAGTCGTGGATCCCCTCACTTATCTGCCTTCTTTCCTCAGCTCCTTTCACAGCTGCTTCATTCAATCTTTTCACTTCATACAGCACTTCCTTCAATTGATCTCTTACTTGCACATCCTCTTGAAATGATTCTCTCCTCGCTGCTTGCCCCATTTGACCAGGCTGGCCCATCAGGTTTTGAAGTTTTCTGTTTGGTTTCCTCCTGGCCGTCATGTTTCTTATAGGTCTACAATTTTTCCACTATTTTTGCTGCGCCGAAGGATCCTGCTTCAGGAAGAAGACTCTTATTTGTTTCTCTTCTTTCGCTATATTTGTTTTATTTAGCTCCTATTCTCTGTTCTCTAGGGACCAAATCAACACTTATTACCCGGTCACTGGGTCGTCCTTTATTGGGGCTCTTAATATGCTACACGTTGAGTATGGATGAATGAAGCATCAGGTGTGGGCATCCTCTTCTTTTATCGAGCTCTATCCTCCAGTCGCACTTGTGGTCTCTCTGGGCAAGCCGTTTCTGTGCTTTCGCGTCTCCGTCCCACGTTCCCTCGCTGCTCCTCACCGCTGTACATTTCAAGTTCTTATAAGCACTTGAGGTCAAGAATCACATGGAATACTATAATCATTTTAATAATGATAAACAATCCATACAAGAGTTGGGAGCTATAAATAATTTGAACAGCATTTTTCTTCTTTTTGGACAACATATTTAATAATACTAGTCATTTTAATTTAGTATTAGCTTTAAAATATGGCATTTGATTTAGACTATTTCAGGGGGTTTTGTGTTCTGAATTGTATCCTGATAGTCTGTCAGTCTGTCTATCTGTCTGTCTATCTATATTTTCTTCTTTTTTAAAATTTTATTAAAGGTTTCATATTTTCTACACACAACAAGTGGATAAGGGAAAATAAACATACACGGGGGTTCAGGGAAAATAAACATAAAAGGGGGGATAAAAACAGAGGTGACTTCCGCCTTCATTCCATACCATTGGCAATAATTATTTATAACAAATCCATTAATCAGGGGCATCCCAAATGCCCTTATTTGTGAATCGTGATAATCCCTTTTATCACCTTATTTATCTTAGTCTCTAATTTACTCGTTTATCTTAATGTACTCAGCAACTTGTAGCCAGTCTGTTCTAATATTTCCTTTACCATTATTTTGTCTCAGCCAAAATGTAAGTTCGTCCATGTCTTTAATCTCAAGTATCTTTTCTATCCATTGGTCCTTTGTTGGTAACAAATTTGTCTTCCAAGTTCTTGCAAATATTATCTGAGCCGCCGTTGACAGGAAGACAAAGAGTTTTTCTGTATTCTCATTGATGAATATTCCATTGTCCAATATAGCTAACAGGTATAACTCTGGTTTCATTTGGAACTCAACCTGTAAAATTTTCTTACATTCCTTGTGAATAAGTTTCCAATATTCATTAGTTTTGGGGCAGGTCCACCACATGTGAAAAAAGGTACCTTCTTGTTTATCACATTTCCAACACTTATTGTCTATGTTTTTATACATTATATTTAATTTCTTAGGTGTAATATACCATCGATGTATCATTTTTAACCTTTTTTCTTTTAGATCAGTTGCATACGTGATTTTAAGCTGCCTGTCTATCTATATCTATCTATCTATCTATTTATTTATCTATATCTATGCTCTGTTCATTTTAGTGACATCATAACTCAAAATCCACTCGATGAATTTCTGCCATATTTGGCCACAAAACACCTAACCCAAGGAGTGACCATCACTAAAAAAATGATTTTGTCATTTGGGAGTGCAATTGCTGGGATTTATAATTAACCTACAATCAAAGAGCATTCTGAACTCCAACAACAATGGAATTTAACCAAACTTGGCACACAGAACTCCCATGACCAACAGAAAACACTAGAAGGGTTTGGTGGGCATTCACCTTGAGTTTTGGAGTTGTAGTTCACCTGCATCCATAGAGCACTGTAGACTCAAACAATGAAGGATCTAGAGAAACCTTGGCACGATTACTCCATATGCCCAAATATGAACACAGATGGAGTTTGGGGAAAACATAACTTGACATTTGGGAGTTGTAGCTACTGGGATTTATAGTTCACCTACAATCAAAGAGCATTCTGAACCCCACCAATGATAGAATTGGGTCAAACTTCCCATACAGAACCTTCATGACCAACAGAAAATACTGTTTTTTTCTGGTGGTCTTTGGTGACCCTTCTGACATCCCCTAGTGACATCTCCAGGGGTCCTAACCCCCAGATTGAGAAAGACAAAGAGCTATCCAGCCATATATAGATGTATAGATATAGATTATTCACACACACACATATATGTATATGACAGATATAGTATCATAGATTTGAAAGGGACCCCTAAAAAAGGACAATTACCTTTAAGGCCATCCACGGCCTGGGGCCAGCGTATCTGAGGGACCGTCTCGCCTTATACTGCCCACCGAGATCACTCCGGTCTGAAGAGGCCAATCTACTGGTTGTACCATCTGCTAAGCTGGCTCGTTTAACATCCACCCGCCGGAGGGCGTTCTCTGTGATAGCTCCCACGCTATGGAACGCCCTCCCGGTCGAGGCCAGAGCTTTGAGGGACCTACTCCCCTTTAGACGGGCCTGCAAAACCTACTTGTTTAGGCAGGCCTTTGGGGAGTAGGCCCTTGCATCCACAATAGACCGCCCTTCGGTCACCGCTCATTGTACTGTTTAATTTTTTTACTGTTTTAACTGTTTTATTGTATTGCATGTTTTAAGCATTGTATGTTTCCTGTGTTTTTATGCTGAACCTCTGGCACTACGCCATTGGCCTGTGAGCCGCCGCGAGCCCCCGGGAGTCGGCGGTGCAAAAATCCAAATTTAAATAAAATAAATAAATAAATAAAAAATAAATATGTTGCATGTTCCAGAGTAGGCAGGCCATACAATCTCTACATCAACAATGACAAAGAAACAACAAGAAATACTGTTTACCCACAGACATAAAGAAAAAACCAACACTTTGTCATTATTTTATTTTCCATATCACCAAACTGGGCCACAGTAATGCATGGCAGAAGATGGCTAGTACTATATAAATATTTAAAAGTGTCTTGGGGGGAGTCAAGACACTCCTGTGTAAGAATATCCAATCAATTACAAAAGAGGAACCCTGTATTTTCAATTTCAATGCTTTTGCTATTTCAGTTTAGGCAGATAGCCAGAATTTTATGCCACCAGAGAGGGGAGTGGGGAGCCTTAAACTAACCACAGGACAGTTCATGGTGTGTGATGACAAAGATGTAACAAGCAATAATGCTGTATAATATATTGAACTCTGAAGGTCTCCAGGCACCTAACCAAGATATGACAGAATTTTAATTCATAAGTAGGACAGCATGCATCCCCACTTTGGCAGCAAAGATCCTATTAGATCTCCAAAGCCAAATATTCTGAACTGTGCATAAGCTCTGCTGTTGGCAGACAAGAAAGAATTTTACTGGCCTTGTGCTGAAAAAGGCTGGCTTAAGAACAATAATTTTCCCCATGTTGTTTCTCTGTCCTAGCAGAATGTGATTTATGAGAACTCTTTCAGGTCATTCATTCAAGTAATTTTTTAAAAATAAATAAATATATGAAAGATTCCTCATGCCACCCTTAAGACTGCAATCCTATTCAAACCTAACTTGTAATATTCCTAACAAGTAAGCTTGCCAAGGTAGGCAGGGCTAATGCTTAACATTGGCAGAGAGGTTGTTACTAATTTTGCCTATTTGCATGTACTTGTTGGAGGCACCAACTTACTTTCCATTGTCATTGAGACATCCTTGAATATAAATATATAGAAGCAGTTCTTACCTTAATGTGTTCAGTGGAGCTTACTCCCAAGTAAATGTGCATAAGATTGCACACAAACAGTGTTTCTGGGAGAGCACAAAAGCAATACTTGAATTTTTATTATACTTTCAAATGATAATATCTGAGGAAGCTCAAAAATAGAGTTCAGCTTTGTCAGATCATGGAAGTGGGGAGTGAGGTGCAGGCCTTGGGAAGAGATACAAAACAGAAGGATTTTATCTTCCTCAAAACAAAAATCTCCATCAAGACCACAGGAAGCTCAGCAGTAGCTTTCTCAAAGTAATTTTGAGAGTTATCACTACAAACTTGATAAGAAAGACATTCAATCTGCTAAGAGCTGCTCAGAATATGAAGGCACTTGTTATCTATTGGCACTGTTGAGGAGCAGCTGGAAACATCATGAAGACAGTCCAGTGGATACCTGGGCCATTGAATAACAATTACATTAAAGGAGTTCTGAGAAAAGAACCTGAATGAATAATTTTAATCTGTCTTCCCTGATGAAGATACATGGCAAATAGCCTTTTCTTACATGGTACAGGTATTTCCAGAAGGAAGGAAGAATGAGGGAAAACTCTTCTGACAAATAATTAATTCCAAAACCGGATTGATAAAACAAACAAATTTCTAGGTACTGATGATGTCTACTCAAGAATTCTTTGAAAACTCATCTTCTCATTAAAAGCTGTAAGGTGTTCCTAAGAAAAGACTCCACACCAGAGGAACAGAATGAAGTTAATTTAACATTTAAAAAACGTATAGCCCAGATGATATTGCATGTCAGTGTTTATGTTGACTTTGTGAAGAGGTGGCTGCCAAGGTAGCAGAAATTATCAATATTTCCTAGCTATGATCAATAATAAGCTGTATTGCTGGCAACATTGCAAAGTGATTGGTTGTTGCCTACTGGTAGAGCAGTATGGTGTTTTTTTATGTTCAGTGAAAAGTCCATATTTTCATATGCTTCTGTAAAGGTGTGCATAGTGGCTTGTAGGTCTTTCTCTGGATAAGTGCAAACATATTCAGAGGAATAAGCATATTGGAGTTCTCTAACAAAAGTTGTTACCTTACTTTTGAACTTCAGCCTGCTATGGTTAAAGGATTTGTTATCTATCTGGTAGAAGATTTCCACTCCAGAGGGAAGTTTTCCATCAAGAATGTGTAGAATCATTGCTATTAGAGCTGTGAATAGCAGCTGAAATATGATTAGCAATTTATTTTGGAGATTCAGATGCCCCCTGCTTTGTTTAGTAAATAATTGGAGGGGTCCCATTCTGATTAGTATTCCAAATCTCAAAACCTTCATAATTGTTTCATTAGATTTGTTTAATTAGCAGCAATGGGAAAACTTTCGAGGCTCGGTTCTCTGTCATTTATGGGTATCCGGATGAAACTTGGCAGACCTGTGTACAGCATTTACAAATTTAAGCCTGTTAGGTTTAAGAATGTTTTGGTCATCCACTGCTTTTAAAGGGCCGGAGAGATAGCACAGCTGTAGATAGCACAGCTGTAGAACAGCTGTGCTTGCAATCTGAAGGTTGCAAGTTCGACTCACGAGCTGGCTTGGACAACCAGCTGTGAGCCCTGTCCACTGTTCACCCAGCAGTTCAAAAACAGCCCAGCTGTAAATAGATGAACCGGGAACCTGCCAAAAGCGGGGGAGGACTTTACAACACCTGAATAAATAAAGATCGGCTGTGGGAAGGTGGAATGCAGAATAGAGGAACAGAGGCCCTCCGTCATGAGTATGAAGCAACAGCACCCCCTTGTGACCTAATAACGCACCCTGTGACACAGCCAGAAAAAATCCTTCAAAAATGGTATGTGTTGTATTGTAATTGTACATCTTCCGGCAGGGATTGTCTGCCGTATGTGTGATGTAATCCACTCTGAGTCCCCTTCGGGGTGAGAAGAGTGGAATATAAATAAAGTGTATTATTATTATTTATTTATTAAAAATAAAAAACATTTTAAAAAACAAAACTACAAGACATATTCCCTTAAATTGTGGCACAGTGAGAAAAAATGAGAAGAACTGCAAGCCTGCAAAGATTCAGAATGATTAGTCTATCCACTAATTTTTTAAAAAAAATTCAATTTAAGAACATGCGATTAACTTACAAGAACTGTAACGCAGGTAGCCCTATTCATCTGGTGCGAGCAGTACTCTGAGAAATGTAGTTTAGGGCAGGGCCTTTTGAATACTCTGCTATAGAGGTCCTTGCTTTCCCAAACTACATTTCACAGAATTCAGCTCATGCCAGAAGAACAGGGCTGTAGTTTGGGGTTAGATAATTTCAACAGAGGATGATTATAGACTGGGTATGAAGGGTCAGAAACAAACAGAATAATCAAAAAGCTACTAAAAGTTTCCATTTTTAAGAAGCATACAAAAACAGAATGGACCTCCAAAACAAATGTTTTTATCTTTCTTTTGCAAACACCACAAAGACACAGAGATGTTGACAGGAGAAGAGCTTTGCAAAAAGCCACATGATTGGCTTTCGTTTTCTGATTAGTTGACAAGGAAAATACAGCATGCAGCTGCCCTTCTCAATCATATCAGCCCCACACCCCCTCCCACCCCAGACAATTATGGATGCAGTATGTTACATTGAAAAAAAAGCTCTGAAACACAAATCTTTACTAAATTCTATGAAAGTTTTGGAAGCTTATTTTCAATTCCTAATGCTTTGGAGGGGTCCTTTTCCAATACGTAATTTGGAGATTCAGATTTACAAATCATACAAATTTCTGAATTCCAAAACTGAACTCTGAATCTTTGTACACCTCTAATAGCTATAAAGATGGAAAATGCAGTTGGGACATCACTGTTTGGCACCTGATCACAATTTAGATGGGTCACTTTCAGAACCATTGAAAGTGTTGCCATCATGTTCATAAATTTATCAGGGAACCTGATTTTTAAGAGGTTGGTTTCGAGAGTATTAAGATTCATGGTGTCAGAAGTCTTTGCAAGGTTGATGAACACCATGTGTAAAAGTTGCTTTTCTTCCCTGATTTTTTTTTTTGGAGCTGTCATCCAGTGAAAATCATATTCACTGTTCCTCTGGAGGGACAGTAGCAATCTTAGTGTTCAAAGAGGATGTCCTCTGAAAAAGGTAGAAGGTGGTTTGTGAGGATTTTTGCAAGAATGTTTCTGGTGGAGATTAAAAGGGGGATACTTTGATAGTTTCCACCGTCTGTTCATCCCTTTTTGAAAAAGAGTGATACTAATGGCATTTTGAAGCCTGCCGGAATATTCTTGGGCATCCATACTTTTTAAATAAGCTTATAGAATTGTTGCATCAGTTTGAGCCTATATTCTTTAAAGATTTCAACTGGGATCCCATCAGGTCTGCTGACTTGCTTCTTTTAAAATTGATGATTTTACTGACTTGCTTCCAACTAGGCAGTGCTGCAAGCTCATTCCTGATTTATTGCTGCATGTTTTGTTAGGAAACCTATTCAGCCATGTTGGAACTGTGGTTAAAGAGGTTATGGTAATGTTCTTTCCAACATAGTGCAATGGATTTATGTCATTTAGAATTTTGATTCCATCTAATGAACTTAGAGGGTGCATGCCATGACTGGGTCATAAATTAGCTTTGTGGCTTTAAAAAAACACGTGAGCCTCTGACAAATGTTAATATGTGGTTGAGTGAATATGTATACACTTTTTAACCTGAGACTTGGACCTGAAAGGATGTATCTGACCCATTTTATTTGTACCAAATTAGAGATTTTCAAATTTCAAATTCTTTTACTCTGGAACATGGCAAGAAATCGGGAGACAAAACCAAGTGGAATAACGTTTTTATCCAGTCATATTTTCATATCAAGCCATTCAGAAGGTGTCCTGAATGAAATAAGTGCACCAACTCACTCCCAACTCTATAAAGCACTAAAAGTGCAAAGACAAAGACAGAATAGTTCTTCAGAAGACAACACATTATGAAAAGGGTTTCTTCAATGCAAGAAGACAAACAAATAAAATGAATGAGTACTTGGAACTCGCAGGTTTAAGTGTAGACAATTCAATAGCAACACAGTGAATGTAACGATTGATTGAAACATTTTAGTGTGGTAAATAATGTTTGCAGGAAATCAGCAAATATATGTCAGTTTGTTACTTATAAATAAAGAACTGGCCATGTTCTTAAATAATAATAATAATATTGCAATTTTGTGATATCAGTTCTGTAGCACATCAGATAACTGTTTTGTGCAACTATGATACTGTGAGTGTAAGCAGGCTTTCTCTCTTTTTTCTTTCTCTCCCCCCGCCACCCCCAAATGTTTCTGAGAAGTGGCTTGGCTTTTGAAGATCTTTATACAGAGGAGATCTGTAAGCCCAGTCTTTAATGCTGTACTAGAAGCATAAAAAGAAAAATAGAGAAGAACTCGCAAGGTGTGAAGCACAGTCTCTCTTTACTTGCTCAAGACCTTGGATGACTCCCTGCTAATAGGTGAAAAAAAACTGGAAAACTCTGAAGTCTGTGACAGCTGGCCAGTTTTCACCTTAACTTGTTTATCACTTCTATCAGGAAAAAAGAGTAGCTACATGGAGAGAAGTAACTGGATCTAATGACAGAAGAAAGCCATTCATTTCCTTCTCTACTAGCTTTCAGTCTCCTCCAGAATTCTGCTTTCTAGCAAAGAGTTTTCAAAGTTCTGGCCTCATCATGCCTGGATGCTCTTCACATGGTAAATGCAATGGATTTATGTTATGTACAAGGGCTTGTATCAGCAATGGGTGGCTGGAATCTGCTGTTAATATCTCTGGATGGTTCTCGGTAGCTTGCGAACCACCTCCACAGCCACTAAATCCCAATTATTTAAAGATTGAATTGCCTTTCTGAATTTGGCTGGTGAAGCAATGAACAAGAAGGGTGAGAGGACTGAGGTGTTTGTTTATTGAGTGACATTGTGAATTCAATTTTGTTCATTAAAATTGTTTCAAGGGTCATTCAGATACTCAAAAGGTGTGTCTGTACTATAGAAGTAATGCAGTTTAACACCACTTTAACTGTAAGTGCTATGGAATACTGAGATGTGTAGTTTGGTGAGTCACCAGCTCTCTTGATACTCTGTTTGTGATTCACAATGTGATGAATTGAACATCAATATTCATTGGTTACTTTACTGTTTGTGGTACAGATCACAATTTGCTACAATTACAAAACTCCCTCCAATCCCTCCTGCTCCCACTCACAGTCCTTTAGTGACCGGTGGTGTACAGGGGACACCAGAAAAGCATCTGCCTGTGCTCTTATAGTCAGATGGACAATGATGACATCATCTGATAGGACCTCCAGAACATATTTAATTTCCCCACCCCCCTCCATCAACCAAAAATTATCATGCTTTATGATTACTTTTGGGTAATGATTTATATCTCCATGATCCATGATCTCATTTTTGACATCCAAAAAAGTTGCCAATGGAATCAATGTCTTATGTGTCATGATGCTTCACATGCTTCTCTTTTTTTAAAAAAAATATCTTTATTAAGTTTTCAAAACAGTTAAAAGATAGAAAAAAAGGAATACACAGGGTGTGCAGAATAAAACATACATAGTAACTGTGTACCATCTGGTGGTGGTCACAGTGAGAAACAGAAAAGATATAGCTTAGTTTACAGCAGTGCATTGAAATTGTTTGATCCGCGAGGCGTTTTGTACTTATTCCATTAGGACCGTTCTATACATGTTCAGATTTTGCTTATTTCACTCGTCTAGACTTTTCACCCGTGGTGGTATTTGGTTACCTGTAATTTAAGAGACAACATGAATATACTTTCTACAATTACATTATATTCCATTGCTAACTACAGTCCATTTCTACAATTTATTATTTAGCTATACCCTAATACCAATTTAGAGCCAGTTCCAGGTTAAATTCTTTCCTACAATATTCCTGTACAGGCGTCCAATTGCCTTTTTCTTCTGGTGCTCTGCCTTCCTTTTTTTCCTTTAGGGCTTCAGTAAGCCATTCCATTTCAATGGTTTCCATAGTCCTTAATATCCACTCTTCTCTAGTCGGGAGCCCTTCCGCTTTCCAGTAGTTAGCATATAGCAGTTTGGCTGCCGTTGTTAATAACAAAAATAACCTTCACATGCTTCTCAAAGAATTTCTGCTGCTTGGGGAACAAGTATATTTAGAAATTGCTCTTCTTGGAAAACACTGCTTTTTGTTATGCATATGAACCCACTGAAAACACTTAGCAATTCTGAGTGAGAACAAAATTGATTTAGAAGTATTTGATCAATTTTAAGGTTATTTTTATATTAGGCCAAGTCATTAAGAGCTGAAGCCACAAATGAATAAATGGGAAATATGAGTGGAAATGATGCTGGATGAAATTAATGATGAGAAATATAATCAATGTTTTTGATAACATAAGCTTTATTATGATCAGTACCAGTAAGATTATATTTTCTCCTTAAGTGGTAACAGGAGAAAGGGTTAGTAACATCGTAAACATGAATTTGGAGGCAAAGCACAAGCTATTATAAGTCTGTTCTTTAACTTTCTTCTCACACTTTTAGACAACCATGCTGTGACAACCCCTTGTTGACCGGCCTCAGACTGGACAATCTTTCTCTATCCAAACTGCTGACCCTCAATGCAAGGGGACCTCGAAGTTACCTCAGCAACTTCCGTCTTATGGCAGGGTAGACTATCTCCCCATTAACCATTGAACTGCAGAGATTTTAAATTTCTCAGTGACCACTTGACCACGCTGCCACCATTTATCGGTCTGACCACTGACCTTGAGGGCCACCACCAATAAAAGAATTAGGAGAGGTGTTTTTCTTTTAAGATGCAAATGATTTATTATGACACAAATGGGTACAAATCTTGGTTGGTTTTATACTTCCTCAGAGGCACAAACTTATTCTGTTACACAAAACACAATGGGGATATATTATAGGGTTTCCACTAAACCTCTATAAACCCCTGGACTCTTCCAACTTTAACTAGGGTCTCTACACCCATAAAACTGGACTGCTCTCTTGCAGACCTTAAGACCAACTAAAATACTGAACTGTTCTCTTACAGTCCTCAGGACCAACTAACTCAAAACAGAACTCCTCCCCCCTCTCATGTGGCAGTTGGCTTCCAACCGCTCTTTACCAACTGTAAAATTCAAACCTTGAACATTCTAAAAGCCTCTAGCCCTGGTTGCCATGGCGACAGCTCTTCAAAGCTTCTGCCAAGTCTCCCTCTGTTTCACCCACAGCAACAATCCATAGAATAGTTCCCCGAACTACACAAAACAACATACATTTAACATATGTCACACAACATTTACACACAAATAATCGACATCATTACATTACCTTCCTTCCTCCCGAAATTATTTTTAATTCTCTCTGTCCAGAGTGAATTAAAAATAATGCCGTTAGCAAGACATTATATAAACTTATACATTTCACATATACATTCATACTTACACAACTATATACAAACCATATCCATTTTGTAACCTGAATTCAAGTAACTCTCGATAAAGAGTCAGCTACTACATTTGATTTGCCTTTCACATGCACTACCTTAAAATCGTAGTCTTGCAAGAGCAAACTCCATCTTAAGAGTTTGTTATTAGTACCCTTAACATTACTCAGCCATTTTAATGGCGCATGATCCGTCTGCAAAACAAACTTCCTGCCCCACAGATATGGCCTCAGTTTTTGAATCGACCACACTATGGCGAGACATTCTTTCTCGATGGTAGAAAGACTACTTTCTCTCGGCAACAGCTTTTTACTTAAAAACATTACAGGATGCTTTTCCCCATCCTTGTCAGCTTGACTTAAAACTGCTCCCAGACCTGTTTCTGATGCGTCGCAAGTTAAGATAAATGGACGATCAAAATCCGGAGCTTTCAACACTGACTGTGATGTTATGGTCTGTTTTAACTTGTCCATTGACTCCTGACATTGTGGTGTCCACACTATGACATTTGGACATGCCTTCTTGGTTAAGCCTGTCAATGGAGTCGCCAATTCGCTAAAATTTGGGATAAACCTTCGATAATAACTGGCTAATCCCAAAAAAGACCGAACCTGTTTTTTGGTTTTGGGTATCGGCCACTTGTGTATCGCCTCCACCTTAGTAGGTTCTGGACCAATCATACCACTTCCCACCATGTGTCCTAGGTACTTGGACATTCGATTCCCTAAACAACACTTGGGTGCTTTCACCGTTAACCCTGCTTCTTTCAGTCGAAACAGCACCTGGTCTAGATGTTGTAGGTGTTCTTCCCAGGTATTGCTAAATACACCTATGTCGTCCATGTATGCTACACAGAAGTTACTCATACCCCTGAGTATCTTATCTACTAATCGTTGGAAAGTGGCTGGGCTGTTTTTAAGTCCAAATGGTAAGACATTGAACTGATGTAACCCTTTATGGGTTCTAAAGGCCGTTTTCTCCCGGTCTTTGGGATCCATTGGTATCTGCCAAAAACCCTTGGTGAGATCTAGGCTACTGATGTAATTGGCTCTCCCCATTCTTTCTAACAGGTCGTCTAACCTTGGCATAGGGTATGTGTCGGTTTGCGTCACCTCGTTTAACCGTCTATAATCAACACAAAACCTTATTGTGTTGTCTGGTTTTTGAACTAACACGACGGGTGATGCCCAAGGACTACTGGATGGTTCTATAATACCCATATCCAGCATTTCCTGAACTTCTCTATCAACACACTCTACGAGTTTCCCTGTGACTCGATAGGGAGTAGACGCAATGGGTAAGGCGTCTCCTGTTATAATTTGATGTTGCACTCCTTCTACCCTTCCCGGTAAATCCGAAAACAAATTTTTATACTTATGGAGCAGTTCTCTAAGTTGCTCCTGCTGTTTGCAAGTCAACCCTTCATCAAGCTTTACCTGACTCACACTCTTGTCAGCCTTCCTATTCCCTTCCCAGAAATGAAACGATCCATTTACTCCTTCATTAACTATTATACATACATCTACTGATCTTTCAACATAAGGTTTAAGCAAGTTAACATGCACCAGTTTTTCCAGTCCTGATTGTAATTCTTGTATCAAGTAGTTAACTCTGCTGGCACGCTTAACAACTGTCCATGGTCCTGTCCATTTCAATTGAAGTTTGTTGACTCTTTCCGGGATCAAATATAGTACTTTATCACCAACGTCGAAGGATCTCTCCCGGCTGATTGATCATACCAGGTCTTCTGTTTCTGCTGTGCTGCTGCAAGGTTGTCTTGAGCGATAACTCTTGCCATCTCCATCGTCTCCCGTAGATTCTGTAGATACCGACTCACTGGAACTGGCTCTGCAACCGAGGAAGTCTCCCAGTGCTCTCTCACTAGATCAAGCGGACCTCTCGCCTTCCTTCCAAAGAGTAACTCGAAAGGGCTGTATCCTGTACTGCCTTGTGGAGTCTCTCTGCATGCAAACAGGAGTTGCTGTAGTTTCTCATCCCAATCGGCTGGATGTTGTTGAGTGTACGCCTTGATCATTCTTACTAAGGTCTTATTTAGGTTTTCCACAAGACCATTAGTTTGTGGATGGTAAGCGGATGATGTCAGATGTTTAATTCCACACATCTCCAACAGTCTTTCCATCAATCTTGACGTAAACTGGGTTCCCAAATCTGAAACCAGTTCTTTGGGATATCCTGTTCTTCCCCATATAGACAACAAGGCGTTTGCCACTGTGGTTGTATCAATATTAGTCAACGCCACTGCTTCTGGGTATCTTGTGGCATAGTCCATCAAAGTAAGGATATATCGACGTCCTCTACGGCTTGCCTTTGGTAAGGGTCCCACAATATCGATCCCCACACGATAAAATGGTTCTCCAATTAGTGGCATAGGAATTAAGGGAACCTTGGTCTTGTCTTTTCCTGTTCCGACACGCTGACATGTATCACACGATTGACAAAACTCTTTAATGTGCTGATACATATTGGGCCAAAAGAAATTTCTGGTGATGCGCTGTGTGGTGCGCCGAATTCCCATATGGCCACCTTGTGTGCTTGTGTGTGCCAAATTCATAAGTTGTTCCCTATAAGCTTGGGGCACAACTATTTGTGTACAAGAACTAGTTCCTCCTGGAGACTTTACACACATGGTCTCTCTATACAACACTCGTCCTTTAACTACAAATCTCGAAGGATTTTCTTTTGATAAGACTTTTGTCTCATCCTGAGCCGCAGTAAATAAAGATCTCAGTGTTTCATCTGCCTTTTGCTCATTAGCAATATCCCCTTCTCCTGCTCCTGTTTTAACTAACTCTATTATATTTGAACTTGTCTCAGGATTTTCTTCAGGGATAATATCAACTGGTAAACAAGAAACATCTTGCTGTTTAACTGGACCTTCAGTTAACTGATCATCTCTTGTTAAATACTTGATCTTCCTTACAATATCATTCCCCAGCAAACAATCAAAAGGAATGTCCTCATATATTGCAAAATCCCAAAATCCTTTCCAATTTTTATATTGGATTGGCAAAGACACAACGTCGGACAACACTGCCCCTACTCCTTTTAGTCTAAGCTGAGACACAGGTTTTCTGAATGCCTCTGGCACATGTTCAGGGCGAATCACACAAACCTCCGATCCGGTGTCCCTCCATCCTAATATTTCGTTTTGACCTACTTGTAGTGGTTCAAAGTAATCATCTCTATCTGTGTCCAACATAACAAAAAGGCATTGTTTTTCTGAGGGATTATGTATTTGCATTGGTTCCGAAGAACTCTTTCCTTTATTAGACTCAAGCCCCTTCTCAGAACTCTTTTCTAATATTGGAGTTATACATAAGGAAGATTTTTCCTTACTATGTAGATAACATTGTGCTTTCATATGTCCGAACTTGCCGCATGAAAAACACATTCTCTTAGCCATATCAAAGCTTGGACGATTTCCACTACTGAGGGAGCCATCTCTGAGGTAATTTTTCTCCTCAGGCCTTCTGTAACGAGCGTACTCTCCTGCAGCATTTTTAGCCTCTTGATACTGTGGCAACACTTTGTATGGTTTCTTAAAAGAAGGTTTCTCCACTGGTTTGTAGCCTTCAGCCCTACAAACTCCCTCTCTCAATGTCACCATCTTATCCACCATAAGAGCTGCTTGACTGGGTGTCCCAGGACCCCTTTCCTGAACCAACCATTTATACTCTGAGGGAACATTTTGGTAAAATTGTTCCAGGATCATCAGATCCTTAAGTTGCTGAAAACTGGTAATTTGAGCACCTTTTAACCAACTATCAAAATACTGGCTTTGCTTTGATGCTAGCTGACAGAAACTTTCGGTTTTCTCCTTTTTCAAGGACCTGAACTTAACTCTGTAATGTTCTGGCGTCAACTGAAGCTTCTGTTGGACCTGTTGTTTAAACTTCTGGTAAACCTTGTGGTCCTGTTCTGCCATATCGCTATAAATCTCCAGCAACTGACCGCAGATCTGTGGCCGTAAATATGTCATCCATCTCTCCTCTTCAATTTCAAAATCATAACAACATCTTTCAAAAGAAACCAAAAATTTCTCCACACTATCCCCTTTTATATACTTCGGAATTTCCTCAGGAGTTGGTCTATAGAAACTTCTGCCTGCACCTCTTGAACTGGCCTGGCACGCTGAGAGGCATTCAACTTTTCTCTCTCTAACTCCAACCTGGCCATTTCTCTACGTTCCTCTCTCTCTTCTCTTTCTCTTTGCATCTCTCTCTCCTTTTCTTTCTCTTCTCTTTGTATCTCTCTCTCCTTTTCTTTCTCTTCTCTTTGTATCTCTCTCTCTTCTTTCCTTCTCTTTCTCTTTGCATCTCTAGTTTCATCACCTCAAGCCTAAACCGGCATTCTCCAGACATTTTACTTGACTCTGATTCTGAAATTTCAGAGTCTTCTCCTTCCTGCAGAACCTCAGGCTGTCCTGTTTCTTCCAAAGCCCTCGTTTGTCTCCGGGTGGTCATTTTGCCGAACTTTTACCTCAGAACTTTAAACTAAATTAATAAAGTTCCTACTACCACACGACTTTGGTCACTAAACTGAGAAATTAAACAAATTCTTCTGGTAGCCTTGCTTTCGCACTGGATCAGTTTTCTTATACGATCCCACCGCTCTGCCGCCAATATGTGACAACCCCTTGTTGACCGGCCTCAGACTGGACAATCTTTCTCTATCCAAACTGCTGACCCTCAATGCAAGGGGACCTCGAAGTTACCTCAGCAACTTCCGTCTTATGGCAGGGTAGACTATCTCCCCCATTAACCATTGAACTGCAGAGATTTTAAATTTCTCAGTGACCACTTGACCACGCTGCCACCATTTATCAGTCTGACCACTGACCTTGAGGGCCACCACCAATAAAAGAATTAGGAGAGGTGTTTTTCTTTTAAGATGCAAATGATTTATTATGACACAAATGGGTACAAATCTTGGTTGGTTTTATACTTCCTCAGAGGCACAAACTTATTCTGTTACACAAAACACAATGGGGATATATTATAAGGTTTCCACTAAACCTCTATAAACCCCTGGACTCTTCCAACTTTAACTAGGGTCTCTACACCCATAAAACTGGACTGCTCTCTTGCAGACCTTAAGACCAACTAACATACTGAACTGTTCTCTTACAGTCCTCAGGACCAACTAACTCAAAACAGAACTCCTCCCCCTCTCATGTGGCAGTTGGCTTCCAACCGCTCTTTACCAACTGTAAAATTCAAACCTTGAACATTCTAAAAGCCTCTAGCCCTGGTTGCCATGGCGACAGCTCTTCAAAGCTTCTGCCAAGCCTCCCCTCTGTTTCACCCACAGCAACAATCCATAGAATATTCCCCCGAACTACACAAAACAACATACATTTAACATATGTCACACAACATTTACACACAATTAATCGACATCATTACACATGCCTATAAAATATGTGTATTTTATATAATAATTATGTGTTTTTAGCTATGCTATAACCCGCCCAGGCCACGAAGAGAGGCAAGTAAGAAATACAATTATTGTTGTTGTTGTTATTCAGTTTTGACAAATCAACCAGGGAATTTTTGAAAGGGTCATATTTTAATGTTAGAGAACGTGGTTCTTTAAAGCTGTTTTACATTAGCTTTATAATAGGAACAAGCACTGTACAGACTGTTGTTATGTGCTTTCAACTCAATCCTGACTTATGATAACTTTCATCATAGAATTTCTTAGCTAGGTTTTCCACCTCATCACACTTCCTCCTCGGAGCCCCACACTGCCCATCATATGACATACAGCAACTTCTAGTGGGGCTCTGTAAATTATGCATCCTAACAGCATGTCAGGATGCTTCCCTTGAAACATGGGAAACATCTAATTTTCTGTTCAAAACAGTGAGACCAGCACAGGAGAAAACCACACACCAATGTTTCCTCACGTGGGATGGGGAAGCGTTGCCCCACTGCTCCACCAATTCACCATGAAGTCTACTAAAACTTACTGGGGGGGGGGGGTCATCCATGTGATTAGGTCCTTAGTCAGAGGAAGTATTATTATTATTATTTATTTCTGGTATTTCTACCCGGTCTCTTCTCTACCCCGAAAGGGGGACTCAGTACGGCTTACATTTGGCAATGATCCGGTGCCGCTACATATACACAATTACAATAATACAACAACTAAAATACATAAACCATAATTAAAACAATACATAAAGCATTAATTAAAACAATAAAACAAATAAAACAATATCCTCAGCTGTATTGCCTTACCAGTCAAATTCCAAACAAAGTGCTAATTATGTCTGCTGCCTGAAAGTCTGGTCCCAGAACCACGATTTCAATTTCTTCCTAAAAGCTAGGACAGATGAAGCCAATCTTCTCTCATTTGAAAGCGTGTTCCACAGGTGGGGGCCATGACCGAGAAGGGCCTGTCTGTATGTCTTTCTCTAGTGCTGAGACAAGATGACTTGCCCAGGATAAGCTTCTATGGCTGAGCAGGGATTCAAGCACGGATTTCTCAGAATCTTAGCCCAACAATCAAATGATGATTCTCATATACTGGAGAGGGGAATCTATTGAATCCCTGTAATAACTGAGAAAGCCATATCTGATGATAATTAGGATGAAACAAAACCACATGAGTAGAAGAATGGCAAATTTCTTATTTATTACAATTATAGGAGAGGAATTGATATGATAAACTATAAATGTAGCCAAAAGCTTACAAATATTCCTCAGTATAACTATGACTTTGTGGTCCATAGTCAGGCTGTGAGCTTTCTTCCTACTATGGAAAAGATAGGGAAGTATCCCCCCTTGGATTTTATATATTTGTTTCCCTAAATTCTTTGAGATTTCTTGAGTTATTATGAAGGGAAAACATAGGCAAAAGGAGGGAAACTCATTTTAGTGTGAAGGAAATCTATTTCTGAAGGAACAAAGTATAAACACTAGCCCAAGTAATGAGGCAATTAGAGGAAAAGGTCCTCAGCTATGCATTTAAACTTGAACTGGGTAACTCTGGAAATCGTTGCTTGAGGGCTGAGATGTACATTAGCAGTTTGTTAACCATGAGTATAAATGCTGCTTTACACATAACAACAGATCAGACTAGTATTTCCCCTAGTTGTTTGGTCATACCTTTTAATGCACGGGGGAAACCTCTGAATAACCTCATGAAAGAGCTTGTTCCAGTGTTGACAATGCTGCATTAATTTAGTGCTGCAGTGGATTGGGAGAATCTAGTATTTCTTGACTTCACTTCCCTGTTCAAAACAATATTGTTGCTTAATCCTTAATCATTATTTTAGTAACGTCAATGATTGATACTATCAACAGTCAGTTATTGTACAACTGTACTCACGAATCGGTACAAATCAATAGGAAAGAAAGACCAGAAGGGTCAAATTAAAGTCCATAACGATTCTAGGGTTTAATCCCAATGTCCGAAGTAACGATGAGAAGTGGAGCCGTTTGAGTGCGTCGTAGGGGCCGGGTTGACGGAAGTCACCGGGTTCCCGCTCCGTTTCGCGCTTCAAGGCGCTTTTTCAAAACCCAAAATGACAATGAGGCTTCAGAGGCATCCACATATCTAGAATGTCAATAAAAGTGTCCAGGTAACAGCAAGCTAGTCCAAACAGAGGCAATTTTCACAAAGTAAACAATAACAAGGCAATGATACATACCTGTCAAGGCTCGTGTCAACAGGCACGGGCCAAACTCAAGGGATAGATAAACCTTCATTTAACCCCAATGGGTGTTCGGTGGATAAGGCGGAAATGAGGCGTGTTTCTGCCCTTAACAAGGCTGCTTGAAAATCTGAATGGGGATGTGGGGTTATCTTTTCCAGGCAAGTGAATTTGAGATCTTGGGGACGATGTTTGAATTTAAAGCAATGGGAATACAAAACTGAATCTTGTTTGCCCGTTCTCACGTTCGATTTATGTTCAGAAATCCTTAATCTGAAGGCTCTTTTTGTCTGGCCTATGTAAATGAAGGGGCGTGGACAACTGCACCTGAGGGCATAGATCAGCCCAGAGGTATTGCAGGTCGCAAAGCACCTGACCTGCATCTCAGTGTTAGCATGTACATTCCTGATAATACGTTCCCGGCTGATGTTGTTACAAGCACTGCAATGGCCACAATCCTGCGAGCCAGGAGTGAGGGAGCTGGTCAGGGGCTGTGTGTTAAATGTGGAGTGAATAAGAATGTCTTTGATGTTGTGAGTCCGTTTGAAGGCAATGAGGGGGGTTCGTTCTAAACCAGGAATATCTGAGATTAAGTCCCAATGTTTCATTACAATACTCTTGAGGTGTGTGCTATGTGGGGTAAGGGTCAGGGGCCACACTAGTCTGTCGATGGTTGATCTGGGTTGGGTTCTGAGTAGAGAATTTCTGGGTGTTTTGGAGGCCTTGTCTCGAGCTTTAAGTAAAGACCGTATAGGGTAACCTCTGTGGGATAAATCCGACATGAGAGTATTGGCGGACCTCTCATAATCCCCAGGGAAAGAACAATTGCGTTTTAGACGTAAAAGCTGCGAAAAGGGCAGATTCTCCTTCAGTGAGTGCGAATGGAAACTGGAGTGGTGTAGGAATGAATTCCTGGCTGTGGGCTTCTTGTATGTTTTGACTTTCAAAGTGTTCTTATTAACAAATACAGTGACATCCAGAAAATTGATAGAACTAGTACTAGAATTAACAGTAAACTGGATGTCAGAATGCCAGGAATTGATCCAATCCGTGATCCAATTCATTCCTACACCACTCCAGTTTCCATTCGCACTCACTGAAGGAGAATCTGCCCTTTTCGCAGCTTTTACGTCTAAAACGCAATTGTTCTTTCCCTGGGGATTATGAGAGGTCCGCCAATACTCTCATGTCGGATTTATCCCACAGAGGTTACCCTATACGGTCTTTACTTAAAGCTCGAGACAAGGCCTCCAAAACACCCAGAAATTCTCTACTCAGAACCCAACCCAGATCAACCATCGACAGACTAGTGTGGCCCCTGACCCTACCCCACATAGCACACACCTCAAGAGTATTGTAATGAAACATTGGGACTTAATCTCAGATATTCCTGGTTTAGAACGAACCCCCCTCATTGCCTTCAAACGGACTCACAACATCAAAGACATTCTTATTCACTCCACATTTAACACACAGCCCCTGACCAGCTCCCTCACTCCTGGCTCGCAGGATTGTGGCCATTGCAGTGCTTGTAACAACATCAGCCGGGAACGTATTATCAGGAATGTACATGCTAACACTGAGATGCAGGTCAGGTGCTTTGCGACCTGCAATACCTCTGGGCTGATCTATGCCCTCAGGTGCAGTTGTCCACGCCCCTTCATTTACATAGGCCAGACAAAAAGAGCCTTCAGATTAAGGATTTCTGAACATAAATCGAACGTGAGAACGGGCAAACAAGATTCAGTTTTGTATTCCCATTGCTTTAAATTCAAACATCGTCCCCAAGATCTCAAATTCACTTGCCTGGAAAAGATAACCCCACATCCCCATTCAGATTTTCAAGCAGCCTTGTTAAGGGCAGAAACACGCCTCATTTCCGCCTTATCCACCGAACACCCATTGGGGTTAAATGAAGGTTTATCTATTGCCTCTTTGCTCAATTAACTCTTGATTATATTGTTGACCTGGTGTGATGGATTATCAATCATTACTTTATGTTAAATACTGTGTTGTGTAGTTACTCTGGGCCTTACTCCTTGAGTTTGGCCCGTGCCTGTTGACACGAGCCTTGACAGGTATGTATCATTGCCTTGTTATTGTTTACTTTGTGAAAATTGCCTCTGTTTGGACTAGCTTGCTGTTACCTGGACACTTTTATTGACATTCTAGATATGTGGATGCCTCTGAAGCCTCATTGTCATTTTGGGTTTTGAAAAAGCGCCTTGAAGCGCGAAACGGAGCGGGAACCCGGTGACTTCCGTCAACCCGGCCCCTACGACGCACTCAACGGCTCCACTTCTCATCGTTACTTCGACATTGGGATTAAACCCTAGAATCGTTATGGACTTTAATTTGACCCTCCTGGTCTTTCTTTCCTATTGATTTGTACCGATTCGTGAGTACAGTTGTACAATAACTGACTGTTGATAGTATCAATCATTGACGTTACTAAAATAACGATTAAGGATTAAGCAACAATATTGTTTTGTATTCTGTGTTCCTTTTCCCTAGCGTTATATGGTCACAGCAGCTACCTTTTCCTTATTTCACTTCCCTGTTCCCAATATGCATCCATTCAACTTCTGGCAAACAGATGGAGGGGGAACTCCAACTGCATTACTTGTTTTGTTAACTTGGATTGCCTTTTGAAAATTGACACACACATTTAATTGGAATGGTGTGCACTGTATTCAAATTGACAAAAAATATTACCTTGGAACTCATATCACTGGAGGTTGGGGGGGGGGGGGTGAGCAGGAGAATCATCTTATAAGTGTGGCATTCAGTGGCATTCAATTTCCAAAGAAAACATAGAATTTAACAATAGTTACCCTCCCACCTTAAAATACCTGGTTTTCGCTGTTTCTGAGTGCAGGGAGAGCATTGGAGTCTATTTCTCCCTAACTTTGCAAGCCTCCCATTTTTGTACAGTTTAAAGATGAAATCCACCTGAAGGAGTCCTATGTCATTTGATGGGCTTCTGTGTTTAAAGTTGAATGGAAACTGTAAGAAGACAATTCCCCCCCCACTCCCCCCCCCTTATGGGATGAGGCCCCTATAGAAACCTGTGAATTTCTGCTGTCCCCAGGAACCCAAAATAAGGTTTGGCACTGATGACTACAACACCCTCTGAAAGCTTAAACTAATGAGAAAATGGCCAGAAATACTTATATTTATTTTATCATCCATGTTTTTATGCTGGGTTAAATTTACATCTACTTGGCATCCCAGAAGTGCCTTACTGTGAAAATGCAAAATCACACAGTAACAAAAATATGAAACAACCCAAATCTTCAAATTACACAGTTCTTCCAGTTGTTTTAAAAGTGGCAAGGCACTGGTTGGGAGGAGGGCTTTACCAGATAGTGTGATAAGCAGAAAATGTGGTCTAAATTTTGAGAGTGCTATTAAGTGGACCATGCAATAAGAATAGGGACTATGCAGGTGTATTCTTGCTTGCTACTAGTAAGGGTTTGTGATACCTGAACACATTTTTAGACAATCTCGTGGCAATGTCCTCTATTTCCATTTCAGTCTCATGCAAGAACACAACTCTTTCTAAGTGGTTGCTTAAATAGTACCTTCACAAATTTTCAGGTGTTCATCCTAATATAATCTCAAATATCATGTGAAAAATAATGTAACATTATATATAATGTGATATATTAAAGGTCTTTTACCCATATTCCAAGATGAGTAATACAGACAGAGGGTTGGAAAAACTGGTATTTTATAAAAGACAAGTGGACAAGATTCAAGCAATCTTTATGGCATCAAATGTGGCCACTAAATTTCCTCACTGGTCACACTGGAAAATACTGCATATTTGTAAAAGTTGTCCTTGTCTTCCCACACAGTTTCGTCCTCTTACATTTCATTCTTAGACTATACCCAATACAGTAAGCTGAACATTTTCTTTCCAGAATAGTCCAAAGCCCAGGGAAATGTATTAGAAGAACATGAATGTTTCAGGTTAAAGTGTCAGCCACCTGGAAGGAAAGGTCTTTGCAGAGTAAAATATTTTTCTGGGTATAGAGAACAGGGTTATCAGGAGATTTTTTTTTAAATTCAGTAATCTATTGCTTGGAGATCAATAGGTTTGTAATGTTTCTACTGTTTGTAGACTCAGTGTAGCTTGAACATTGCACAGCAGTGTAAAGATTACAATACTCTGGACTCACATCCTGCTAGAGGGATTTTTGAAGGTTATTCCTCTCTCTTCTGGTTGAGGGATAAGTACCTAGAGACCAATGATTGAAAGGGATATTGTTCCCTCCCATTTCTGCTACATGGAACCGCTTCACCATTACAGCCACTGGATCTTGTAATCTGTCACATATAAGTGAAGGAAATTCCTTCATGGGGCAAGAGAATATGGACCATCACTCCAAAACTCTTGGACGAAGAGGAACACTACAATATTACAAGGTACACAAATTGAATATTGAGTGTGAATAAACCTTTATGCAGTCCTTTGTGATCAGTGCATACATGTTTGAAATACTGGTGGGCATATAATGATATTCAAGAGAAGGGTTTACATGTACCCCCCTGTTTCCTCCCAGTTCGTCTTACATATAAACAAGGTGAAAACCCCTTCCTAGACCTTGTGTAAATATATGGTACTGCAAATCAACAATACACACAGAATTGACTGCATTAAATGTAATATGGGAATACTGTAACAAGTTGGACTGTTTTTAGATTTCAATTGGCCTCACTTAAGCTTTTGTACCTGTAAAGAGATATTGCAGAGTCACATGTTGGGAAAATAAACACATGTTTGCTCTGGGAAGGGAGCCAGCCTAAGTATAAACAAAGATAAGATGGTGGTTATAGCCAATTTGCAATAATAGCAATCCTGATAGCACAAGGATATTCGTCTATTGCCAGTAAAACACCTTTTACCTGTAGACAAGAAAATTAACCTCAACTTCAGATGGGTAGAATAGATGACTGGATGAGAGAAAGGGTGAAAATGGCTAAAGGAAGACTGAGAAGGACATAGAATAGAAACACTTTTGAGCAGCAAAGCACCAAATGTACTGCCAAAGTATACAGATGCCATTTTAGATCATTGGTTGATGGGGTCCCATATCAGTGTGACAGTGAATTTATCCCAGGTTTCCACCAAAAAAATGAATGAGTTCTCCATAGATCAGTCCTTGAGAGTTCAAACTACAACCCAGAGTGGATTTACTGCTATACTAATATAGGAGTCACCAGCCACAGCTGCTTAGCAAGTTTCTAGAATGGGGTTAGGACAAGTGCAGGAACCAAAATGGGTTAAGTAACTGAAGACGTAGGAGCTTAACAAAACAGGGACAGCCAGTTCAAGGGGGTAAAAAAAATACTTTTACAGTTTATAAATAAGAATACAGCAGTTCAACGGCAGTTTAACAGCAAAAACAGAGCCAGCATGCAGGGAAATTAATTTCTTAATAGCATTTGGAATGGATGATGTCAATGGCAAAATGCTCCAGTCACCATTTGAAATTTCTATTCTGTGAACACATAATGAGTGTGACTGGAGCAATCACATTTGACAGCAAATTTTTCCCGACATCGGAAAATGCACAGAAGGTTATATTCTGCAGCATGACCCTCCAAAATCTTTGATTTTTGGCTTTTGACCTCATCGTTCTGATAGCAAGGAGCAGTGCATTATGAACGCTGATGAATATGAAAATAATGATGAGAATGTTGGAAGGTTAGTGCCAGCACCGAATAAGATCCCGGACTGGTGTTAATTAGTTGTATGATGACATTTCTCACACGGCTGTGCTCCAAAGCCCCACTGAATATCTGTAGTTTTTATTAAAGTGTGCTCACATAGCACGTTTCTCTCCCCTTCAGTGCCAAATCAAGCTTTAGATGCATTTATTAAAAAAGAACCAGAAAGCTTCCATGAATAGATGATGGATTACAGCATACTGCTTTGGGGAGATGAAGCCAGAATTGCTTGTGTCTCACTGATAACCACACGAGGTAGCCAAAATCCAGCTTTATGAATTACTACTTCTATTACAAGTTGTGCTAATGATAGTGATATATATATCCCAGCTTTCTGTAGTTGCATCTAGAATAATAAACAAAACAGACATAACAATGTACTGTTCCACAGTAAAATATAAAAGAGCAAAAACTGAAGTTGGAAGGAGAAATTCAACACTAAATAAAATGAGACCACATGATTGGTTCATTAGACTGTAAAATAGGTGAAACAAATAGGATTTAATCTTTAAAACAAATAACAGAAAGGGGGAAACTCATGGCTTAATTGGAAAGAAGGTCCAGATCTATTCTGCCACCACTATCAGTTCTGAAAAGGTCCTTCCTCCTATGAACAATGTATTGTCCACCATTTCTTTATACAGATGCCTTATGATTTTTTTTAAAAAAAATAGTGTGGGAGTCCTTCAATATTAGATCAGTCCAGCAACACTTCCAATACATTGCAAAGTAAAATAACTTTATGTTCACTCTTTGAAACCATGGTGGTGACAGTGGCATAGAATAACTACTTTGTCAATCTATTTCTGCAACAGATTGTGACTCTGGATGTATCTACACTGTAAAGTTAATATAGTTTGAAACCATTTTCTTGTCATGGCTCAGTGTTATAGACTCAGAAAAGAAGTAGTTTGATGAAGCACTAGAACTATTTTTCCAGTGAAAGCTAAAAACATTTAAAGCTACAATTCCCATAGAGTCTAGTCCAGATCACCCTTACCTTTGTCATGTTATCATTGCCAAAGCTGCACCCAATGACCTCCATAGAGCTCCTGGATCATTGCTAATGCAAACAAAGGTGCTCATGGGACTTAAAGAAGGGGGAGTAATCTCCTTCCTCTCTCCAATTCACATGTGTGCCTCTGCTTACACCAGAACGCCAAGGTTTGCCAGGTGCTCTTTGGAGTTCCATAGCCACATTGTTGTCATTGTTCCATGACAACAATTACACAAGTACTCTAAATACCACCTTCACTATGAAATAGTGGGGGGGGGGGGTTGCATTTTCCCACTGTTCACGTTACTCTGAAATGCAGGGCTGTTCTGGAGCTTTGGAAAATCTCCAGAGCATTCTCCAGCTTTACCTAATGCAGGACAAATCACATTGAGTGACTTTGCTTTATGTTGGAGGTGAATTGGTTCTGTTTTTCATATAAATGCCACAGAAGCAATTCTTGCCCATTTGAGGGCATTATTATTATTATTATTATTATTTACCCACTTTTCCCCACAGCTCAAGGCAGGGCACAAGATAGTTAAAAACACATAATTACAAAACTTTTTTTTTCAAAATAATTTTTATTGACAAGTTTTTATATTTATAAGACTTACATCATCACAACTGGGAGGGGAGGGAGGGGTAAAGGAAGGGTAAGAATACAAAGGGATATTTTGACTTCCATTCTCATTCTGCACTAAATATACATTTTCATCATTAAAAACTTTTTCAATCACGAGACATCTCCTTTGCTCTTCTTAACTTTTTAATTAACGACAGTGTTCCTTTCTTTGTTTATATCTTCTGTCGATATTCTTCTATCAAGGCCCAATCTGTCTTTCTTACGCCTTTACCATGGTTATATCGCAGCCAATATGTTAATTCGTCCATATCTCGTATCTCTATAATTTTAAATAGCCATTGCTCTTTTGTGGGGAGGAGATTTTGTTTCCATAATTTAGCAAACACCATTCTTGCGGCTGTTGAGAGGAACACAAAGAGCTTTTCCAGATTTTCATCTGGAAACGTTTCTTGTTCTATCAGCCCTATCAAATAAAGTTCCGGTCTCATTTTGAATTCTATTTGTAACATTTTCTTACATTCCTCATGTATCATTTGCCAGTATTCTTTTACTTTAGGGCAAGTCCACCATGTGTGAAAAAAGGTACCTTCCTGCTTCTTGCATTTCCAACAATTGTTTCCCACGTTTTTATACATTGTACTTAATTTCTTGGGGGTTATGTACCACCTGTGTAACATTTTTAACCAGTTTTCCTTTAAGTCTGTTGCATATGTCATCTTCATTTGTTTAACCCAGATCTTCTCCCATTCTTTCAATTGGATTGGTCTCCCAATATTTTGTGCCCATTTAACCATTGAATTCTTAACTACCTCTGTTTCAGTTGCCCAGTTTAGTAGTAAGGCGTAAATATTTGATACCGTCTTCTTTTGTGTTTTCATAATTTTGTCCCAGGGTCTATCAGTATCACTAAAGCCTTTGGTCACATCAATATTAAATTGTTCTCTTAACTGGAAGTAATGGAGCCACCGTACATTACTAAATTTCCTCGTTATTTCTTCTTGTGGTTTCAATTCAAAGTTAATTCCTTTTTTTTGTATAATGTCCTTATACTTAGGCCACTCGGTCCAGCCCAGCAGTCGTCTTTGGTTCGCCTCTAGAGGTGAGAGCCAGGACGGTGTCTTGTCATAAAAGAAGCTTTTATATTTATTCCATACTTTTATCAGGGAGGATCTAATGAAGTGGTTTCCGAATTTTTTTTCCTTTTGGGTTGCTCCGTACCATAGGTAGGAGTGCCAGCCTTTACGTAGGTCGAATCCTTCTAATGTTAAAATTTTCGTTCGTTTTAACAGAGTCCAATCTTTCACCCATGATAGTGCACAGGCCTCATAATATAACTTTAGATCTGGAAGGGCAAAGCCTCCCTTTTCTCTCTGCATGATCATTACATTATAGTTGATCCTTGGTTTCTTGCCATTCCAAACAAAACTCAAGATTTCCTTTTTCCATTTTTTAAATATGTCCATATTCCTAATTATCGGCAAATTCTGAAAAAGGTATAACATTTTTGGTAACAGGTTCATTTTGAATAATTACAAAACATTATGAAAAATACATACAATATATTAAAACAAATTTATGTGGAATACATATATTAAAACACACAGAACAAAGATTAAAATACAATAAATTCTGGACATGAGTTTAAAATTCCCAGTTAAAAATTGACTTAGGAGGCTTGCCAGAAGAGATAGATTTTTAATTGTCTTGATGGATTAGCTGCCAGGAGACACAGAAGGACATATATGTTTGGGATGGATTGTACAAGAGAAGGCAACCCTGTAGGTAACCTGAACCCAAAACATAAAGGTCTTTAAAGGTCAAAACCAAAAGTTTGTAGTTTGCCTGGAAACCAACTGGTAACCAGTGGAGTGACTTCAATAATGGGGGGATGCTCACTACTAGATGTCCAAGTAACTAGTCTAGCTGTTGTTCTTTAAACTAATTGAAATTTCCAAACTTGATACACAGGTATTCCAATGTAAAGTGCATTGCAGAAGTCCAACATTGAGGAAGGGCACAGCTTGTGAACTAACCAAAGCTGGTAGTAAACAATCATGTCCATCACATATATCTGGGCTGACATTTGGAGAGAAGGCTCCATTAGCACTTGCAAGCTGCAAACATAGTTTTTCAGGGGAGTGTATCTCCAGTCAGGACTGGTTGATACACCTTAATCTCTAGTTTAGGACCCATGATGGCAAGCACCTCTGTTTTATCTGAATTCAGTTTCAGTTTGTTTCTCCTCATCCAGCTTTTAAGCTCCTTCAGGCACTCATTCAGAGGAAATGTGCTATCCTTAGCTGAGGCTGTTTTTGAGGACACGGAGAAATATATCGGGGTGTCATCAGCATACTGATAATATCCCACCCCATGCCTCTGGATGATCTCTCCCAGTGGTTTCATATAAATCTTAAAAAACTTTGGGGATAGAACAACACCTTGTGCAATGCCACATAATAGCAAGCCCCACCATCTGGATCCTGCTGGAGAGGTACAACCAAAACCACTGGAACACAGTGCCTTTGATTCCCAAACCCCACAAGATTTCCAGAACGATTGGTTGATGGTATTGAAAGCCTAGAAGCACCAACAGGGACACATACCCCTTGTCAATGTTAAAATGGAGATCATCTACTAAAGGAACCATATCAGTATAGTGTCCATGTAGATGTGCCCTGTGTGTGTCTAGAGGAGAGATAGTAAGGGTCCTTCTACACAGAATATCAAGGCAGATAATCTAAAATATCTGCTTTGAATTGGGTTATCTGAGTCGATGCTGCCATATAATCCAGTTCAATGTGGCTTTTATACAGCTATGTGAAAGGGACCTAAGTCTGCATCTGTGTCATAGAATGAAGACAGTTTGCCACCACTTTAACTAACATGGCTCAACGCTATTGAGTAATGAGAATTGTAGCTATGTATGGCACCAGCACTTTTTGGTAAAAAAGGATAAAAACCTTTTGAAGCTACAACTTTCATGATTCTATAACAATGAGTTAAATTGGTGACAAACCACATTCATGCTACCATGCAGTGGAATCCTTGAATACTAACTGAAGGTTAAAAGATGGTAGTTCCAGATTACCCAGAAATACCAAACAGCAGTCTGGATGTTGCATCCAAAATAAAATATTGATTGCTTTCAGAGACTAAGCATAGCAATCAATTTACATTCCTTTTTTTAAGAAGCCAGTGGAGTTTATTTATTTAAACTATTACTCTCCTACTTTCCCCCTAAATGTTTCAGGAAGCTCACAAAAATAAAACATTAACAATAAAACACAAAAAGTACAAATTCCCATTTCCACGAGCAACATAAATCAGGCAATATAAATTCAAATAAAAACCAGGAGATTAAAAAAACAGCAGCTTGAAATTTAATGACAAATCAAACTGCTGATAGAACAACCCCTAAAGGACCAAATGCAATGAAGTTCTAAAGACTTGACAAAGCAGTTGAGGGAAGTCTACTCTCACATCCTGAGCAAACACCATTCTGAGGTTGTTGAGGTACAGATAGCATCTCCAGATACCCTTAATGAACAGACTTTGAACCTATGTGTCAGCAGATTACACAGACATACTAATGCCGTTTTCTACTCAATTAGTGTGCATCAATTTAGATGCTCATCAAATGCAACCCCCCATTTGTATACACTTTAAAAACACAGCCCCATGGAGGCCATCAAAAGACACAAGACTACTGCAAGTGTCTAGAAGCAGCTGTTTTTGAAATCAAGGGCTACCCGACTTCAGACTTCTCAATTTGCATAGAAGCAGGGAAAGGTGGGTACTTGAATGTGTGATGGCAACAGTTATTGAATGTCTCTGTTGTATTTTATGAAGGAAAATGGAGTGGGTGATTGATGCTAAAATGGTAGGAGTAACATGCTTGATGAGGGAGACAGCAGTTATTTGTGTTTAAACAACATGGAAAGGCACAAAATGCAACACTAAAAAATATAGTTTCCTGCTTTTCCAAGCTTTTTCCCACCCCCACCCCCGCCCCCACCATGGGATGATGCTCTCTCTGTATGCTAACATTCAAGACTTGCCTGGAATAGCATCTCCATCCTACAGCAGCTGAAGTCCAGACTGCCCAGTGGGATTAAATCAGTTCAGCTAGTTGGTCACCTTATTTTCATTATCTCCATTGCCACTGCTGATGGGCCTGGAGATCTCTGGGACTTCATGGATTTCTGCAGCAGTAACAGGAGGGTAACACGTGCCTGATCTTTCCCCTTTTCCCTGTGCCACCGAGTGCAGGAAAAAGTGGACGGTGGTGCCAGCCCATGTAGACAGTAGAAAAATTTGGATTAGAGTCAGTTCATCTGTCCACACTCATTCCAAAATGCAAAGCACTTACTGGGCATAAGGAAACCGCAAAACAGAAGCCAACCTCCTCAGCTACCCCAATCATGTTAAAATCAACAAATGGAAAAAAAAGGAAATTCTAAGAAAAGTTGAGGCTGGTGAAATAAACATATAACTGGATGTATTTGGAAGAGTCTTTCAAGTGGTATGTAAATGGTTCAGATTGGTTTTGCTTCCTTATGCATGACTTCCTTGACTTGATTGTCTCATTTCACACTTATATAGTGTTTGTTCCGAATAAAAAAATTCAGAGAAACATGTTGAATTGCTTTTCTTTCTTCTTGTGTAGGAAACTAATTCTTTTCATTTCATTTTTGCCTCTGGTACCAATTTTTCTGCTATTGAAATAATATCGAGAAACACATCTACTTCATTCAGTGTGTTATATCTTAACTGAAATAGATTTAGATTTATTTATCCAGTGAACCTTAGCTATTTTCTGTCCAGTGATATAGTGTGGAAGGTCAGCTTGTATGTGGAAATCTGCAATAATATGCTTAGGTATTTGCCCTATATATTCCAACAAACCCGCCAGGGCTTGTTTCTGAGTAAACATGAATGAATTGTGCTGTACAAATGAAATATTTCCTTTTACGTATTCATCCTGCCCTATATTTCCTTATTTTTACCAACAGATCCTTTAAATAGACCATTTTATTATATAAGAAAATATAATACAAATAGAGTTACATAATCCATAGGAAAATATTCAGTTTAGATTCATATAATTTATATATCTTTAACCTGTTTCATCCCATTTTTCACAATAATATGTTAATTTTGGTCTTAGATGAATATTGATATATATGAAATGAGTTTTACTTCATATTCTTTCAAACTACAGTACTTTTTTTTCTTAAGAGAAACACATTATCCGAATGCTAGAAGGCTGAAAATCAGGAGATAACTAAGTTCTATGATGCACATTAGTAAAACAGTAATCCATTTAATAAATGTCATTTCTCAGGCATCCCAAGTGAGGTCACAGTGTTAAGCATTTAGTTGTAGAAGTTTGATGGAGATCAGCAGGATTTACTTCTGAGTAAAGATGTGAATAAATAAGCCGCTCTGAGTCCCCTTTGGGGTGAGAAGGTTGGCATATAAATGTCATAAATAAATAAATAAAACAGTCAAGAAATCTATCCATTTACCAGTTGCCTAACAAGTTTGTGGTTAGAGTGCACTAAATTTCTCTTTCTGAAATGGTGAAGAGTTGAATGTATCCTGACAATTAGGCTTTTTAATCTCCGGCTCTCCTGAATATTCTGCATACATAAGCACAGTATTAGTCCCTTGAGGTTCTCTACATCTTCTTGAAAATGGATATTTTGGAAATGCCAAAAGACCAAACGATTGTATCTTCAAACAAAGAATAAGAAAATTAGAAAGGAAGATCAGAAAGAGAAGGAGCTAAATCCACAAATTCCAATCAATTAGCAAAGCTACAAACAGATAATTGGCTTCATGGCACACTACATATGTTAACACAAGAGTACTGGTTATTGCACATATAATAAAAAATCTTGTCAGAAAGACCTTTGAATCCAGCAAAATTGTCTTTTGAAAAGCAGCTTTATTGCTGTCAGACATCAACATTAATTGATCACTGTAATGATTGAAATAACTGTCACCTCATTTAGAACTTTGAAAATTTAAAGTATGTGACATGATTTGTAGGAAGGGAATATATTCTATTATATACTATCCCACTCCTACAACTGTACAATATGTTTTATACCTGAGGCCTTAATATCATTCAGTCCCCTTTGACACTGCTATATAATCCATATTATCAAAGCAGATAATCCAAGTTGTCTGCTTTGAACTGGTTAATCTGAATCTACACTGCCATATAATCTTGTTCAAAACAGATAATCTCGATTTTATATGGCAACATAGAAGGGGCCTAAGAGTCTTTGAAATTCATAAATGTTTGAAGAAATAAGTGATTGGTTGTCTAAATTCTCATGCCTCAAACTTTTGATATCTGAAAATAAAAGTGTGAGGAAAATTAAATTATTATCATTATTTTATTACCCTCTTTCTGAGGCTCAAGATACAAGAGCTAAAACACTATTAAACTCATATAACAAGATACCCAAGATATATCAGTGGAATATACCCCTAGACTTTCTGTATGTGTACGACTTCACAGAAAAACCGACTACTCACACAGAGTTAGAATAGGCAGATTCCTTGAAAGATAGTCTTATTTTTTTTACACTGATAGCAACTGAAGTGGCATGATGGCAAAGATGCAACACAGAAATGCAGCAGGACCAATGATCAAACTCTGTGTAGGGCAGTATCCCTTTGCATTTGCTGTCCCAGTGATGATGGAATCAAAGCAGTTGAGACCAAAGTTGTGAATCATCCACACAGTAGGCAACTTTTTCTTTGTATAGATACTTCACATTCTCCAGATTCTTTAATTATTAAATGTCTTACAGCACATGCACAATTCCCTTGTGGCATACAATATGGGAATTGCTGATCTAAATACTTAAAAACAATTAAGAGTAACTTTAATCATGCTATTTGTGACTCAATTGTTTCCTTTTAAAGAAATCAGTAAGTAGCACCAATTAGAAAGTGATCAGCTGGCTTCCATTTGGCTAGAGATGAAGAGCCCTAACGGAAAGCACTAGACTACTGGCAGACATCTGAGTTCAGAAGAACCCAGTGCAAGGGTGAGAGACAGAATGACTGAATTGCCATCTGGCCAGATGAACTTTTATTCTCATTGAAAGAGCAGAGCAGTTGGAAACAACTGTTGAAAAAAGCTTCTGTTACCATGATCACATCCTCTTTTCCCAGCCCTAGTAAACCACATGTCTCATTCTTATGGGTTGCTGGAGACACTGAAAGGAGTTGTGTAAAATCAGCAGTGGGAAGCCATGTTTGATCACACTCGATGTTTTGGCTGTCAAAGGGAATGGGATAATGCAGGGGGCAAAAAGCTCCTTTTCATCTCAGCTGTGGATTGCCAGTGAAACAGTAACACCACCTACAAGCTGGCTTCTCCCTTAACCAGGTATTCCATGCTTTTCATGTCCTCTGCCTGGATGCAGTCCGTGTTTTTCTTTCTAGCTCTCTCCTGAGTCAGAGTCTCAGTTATTTCCTTGTAGTCTTTGACTTACTGTTGTTTCTGCCAGTATTTTTCCTTGCATGGGAAAATAGATTTGTATGGTTGGCAAAATGCAATTCAATGGCAAGAGCCGAATGTCACACATCAGAACGAGGAGGTCTGAAGTTTAATTTCCACTAACTGCCTCACTTGTTTCCAAAGTGAATATTACCCTTGGGATTGTTTTAAAAAATGGGGCAAGGATGAAAAAAGATAAAACTGAATTGTTGCAAGTAAAAAGACAGCCCAATACTTGCCAAAAGAAAAGTAATAATGAGAGAATGAGGCTGTGGAACAGCAAATATCCCCCCTACCACTCCCCCTAGAAAATCCAGTCAGACTAGCCTCTTTTCTTTTTCTTTTCTCAATTTCTTTCTGTTTAAAAAGTGTGCACTGCAGAACAGATTAATTAGCCATAGCTGATGTGACTGTGGACAACACAATGATTAGAGAATGAAGCATACAGCATTTGGAACTCTGCCTACATGAGAAAAAACAATGTATTCTAAAGCAGTGCTGGGGGAAAAAAATAGAAAAGCAAAAGTGGGGAGACTGTTGAATGGATATTAAACAACAACCACAAAACCTGTATGTTGCAAATGGCAAGGCTTTCTAAATACATAAATGTAATGGTGTAGTGTCCAGTGTCCTATTTTACAGCCCTCTAAATGAAGCCTTCTAAGGACTTCATCCCACAAGTGAAATGCCACTCCTAGCTGGTCACAGGGCTTCATCCAAACTCCTGGCTAACATGGAACACTTTTGCTCATGTCAGAATGGGGCACACATGTATCAGAAATAAAGAGGGGAGATCACCTCCTCCTTCTCACCGAAGACACCCTGTTTTGGTATCAACAGAGGAGCCCACATCAGCCAGAAGCTTGGAGAACTGGCTAGGACTAGCATCAGCAATGATGCAGGTACAATTCAGCCCCTTTCTGTGCACTGATGAGCAAAGAGAAAGGGTTATAGCACGAATCCAGTTGAATAGTGGTTCAGTTCTAATATGAACCTTTCCCATTGTCCAGACTACTCTTTAGCCATGGGATACTCTAGAGCAGGGATCAGGAACCTTTTTGTCTCAGAGAGCCATAAAAGCAAAAAAATTGAAAACATTTATTTCAGTGAAAGCCATATAATTGATTAATTAATTTGAGGGGGGGTACCTGAAGGGAAAGAGGCATATTGGGGGCTCCTATCCTAGCAGGTGCGGGCGGCGGGCCGAAGCTCTCCCCGGCCCGAACCGGGGAGCCACGGGAATGCGGTGGAGGGAGGTAGGCACAGCCCTGGTGAGCGCAGGAGGCTATTCCTTGCTGCTGGGCTCTTCCTGCAGCCTGCCATGGGGGCCTCTTTCCCTAGTGGCACTTGTGCAAGGCGCGTCAGGGCCCCAGTCCCATGGAAGGCCTCGGGCCTCAGGCCCTACTTCCGGCTTCCAGTGGGGAGGCTTCGCCGGGGCATCGCTCCGCCCTGCCCGCTGCCCATAGCTCCTGGCGACGATCCCGGCTGGGTCTGCTCCTGTTACTATGAGCAACTGGCACCAGCCTTTTTCCAGGCTGTGCCCGTAGGCGCCTTTGTTCTCACCAGGCCGCCTTTGTTCACCCGGAGCAGGCCTCGGGATGCACGGCGGGCCCATGCAGCCAGCCCACCAGGCCCGAGGCAGGGGAGTGTGGGGGTGAGCAGGAAGAGCCCAGCGGCAAGGAATAGCCAGGCCAGGGGGCCGAAGCAAAAGGGAGGGAGGCGGAATTGGCCTTGCTGAAGGCCTGGCGAAGGTGGCCCATCTGGGAGGGCCCTGAAAAGGATGAGTGTGGGAGGGAAAAAGCCCCACAAGAAATCTCCCCCGCAATCACAAATGCAAGGGGAGGAGGCCCAGGAAAGCGACCCAGCCAGGGAGAGAAGTAGGCAGTTTTAGGGCTGGAGGCCCGAAAAGGCAACCGTTACCAGCTGAAGCTGACTTCTCCCTCATGGTATGCCGCTGCAGCCATTGGTTTGCTGCTGCTGCTGCTACCATTGGTTCTCCTCTTCCTCCAAGTTGAAGCAGGCACAATGAGGGCAAAGGCAGAGCATGCATGGAGAGCTTGGTGCTGGCCCCGCCTCCAGCTGAGCTGCATGCACGGCCTTCGCCCTCCTTCGCCCCAAATTCCATGTGCACAGCTCAACTGGAGGTGGGGCCAGCGCCAAGATCTCCATGCCAGCTCTCAGCTGCACACGCAGAATTTGAGGCGAAGGAGGACGAAGGCCGCGTGCGCAGCGGAGAGCCAGATGCAGTCCTCAAAAGAGCCACATATGGCTCGCGAGCCATAGGCTCCTGACCCCTGCTCTAGAGTATGCTTGGATATTCCTCAGTGTTGCCCAAACTGGGGCAAATTCAGTCCAAATCAATGTTTCTCAACCTTCCTAATGCTGCAACCCCTCAAAACAGTTCCTCGTGTTGTAGCTACCCCCAATCATAAAATTATATTCATTGCTACTTCACAACTGTAATTTTGCTGCTGTAATGAATCAAAATGTAAAATTTGCTATGCAGGATGTATTCTCATTCACTGGACCAAATTTGGCACAAATACCCAATACACACAAATGTTAATACTAGTGGGGATGGGAGGATTGATTTTGTAATTTGAGAGTTGTAGATGCTGGGATTTATAGTTCACCTACAATCAAAGAGCATTTTTAACCCACCAATGATAGAATTGGGTCAAACTTCCCACACAAAACCCCCATTGCCTTGAAGGCAATCGCTGGTGCAAGTCTCCCTCCAGCCTTGCATGCTCTTCCTCACCCGTACATGTGGACTACGCTGCCATGCGCCAACCATGCCTGCTCTCCCCTCCCTGCTTGTCTGAGAGGCCGGCTGAGAGGCTGGCCAATCACAGTGAAAGAGGGCTTTTGGTGGGAGGATTCACCAAACAGATTTGCCATCTGTTTCCAAAAAGGAAGAGTGTTGGAGTTCAGCCTGTGTTTGTGTTTCAGGATCATGGTGCTTCTGATGTGGGGGATGATGTCACTGAGGATCAAGATGGAGATGGTTTGATCAATGATATTAATGCGGAGAATGACAAAGGGACACCCGTTCAAAGTGTAGTTTCCCATGAGAATATTCCTACGGGGTATAGGGATGATAGTTTACTCCCTGTCCCAAAGAGTTCTCAAGATTTGGGGTTTGAAAACAACTTGACACCTGGAAGAATTAATGAGCAGATAGATAACGAACACATAAACAGACAGCTGGAATTCAGCCAGAATAGACAGCTCAGCCAAGGTTTTCGCCGTTCCACTAGGCTTCGAGAGATAAGGGCGAGAGACAGCCAAGGAAAGCAAAACCAGTTTCTGGGAGTTGGGCTATAAAGGTTTCTCCAGGGTAAATAATGTTCAAATGAAGAATCATTTCAGAACCCTGTTAAGCCCATTGTTCTTGTTCCATGGAACCCTTGCTTGGAAGATTCAAGTTAAAGATTTCTTGTTCATGGTTTGACAATTTGCCTCTTGGAATTATATACTCATGCTGTGGATTAATGTTTTCCTGGCTATTTGGATTTGATTACAAAGGTCTCAATGTTGCTTTTGAGCATTGCTGAACCCTACCTTGGAATACTGAATACCTGCTTATCTCCCTATTTTATTGGACTTATCTATTTTCTTAAAGCATATTTTACTGTGCTGTTTTTACCTATCTTCAATAAATAAGGATTGTTTTTCCTACTCAACATGTGATGTTTTAAAGTCAGAGGGTTATTCCTTTTCTGGAATGCAACAAAGAGAAGTACAGGTGGAGAAATCTTCAGCCTTCTCTGCCAAAGGGGATCCTAAGACCATCAGAAAGATATGTTTTCTCATGAACTTTGGTGGCCCCTCTGAAAGCCCCTCACACACACACACACACACACCCCGGGAGTCCTGACCCCCAGGTTGAGAAACGCTGGTCTAAAGCAACAAAAAAAAACAACAACCCCACAATACTCACTGGAAGTCACTGTGTACTGTAAAGACAATCTGGAATGCATTCAAAATTATAGCTGGGTTCTAAAAATGTGTTTTGTTGTATATATTATACGAATTGCAATAATGGCCTGTGGTCTCAACTATGGGGAGAGGTTCATCTCACCCACAGTAGCTGAACCAGAAACCTTCCCAGCTCAGATGATGGACCACCAGTGGGAAATTATTTCTAAATGTATCACTAGACAATATGAATTAAGCATATAACAACAACAACAACTTAATTTTTGCACCCTGCCTCCATCTTCCTGAAGGGGCTCAGGATAGCTTACATATGACACAAAGTGCCTAAAAACGCATAACACGCAGTACAACACGAAAACTAAAATTATGACTAAGGAACAAGGGCATGTGATGAAAGTGCTGTCATTAATTGTGGACCATTGGGACTAGACATTCTTAAAGACTTGTTTAAACATCCAAGTCTTCATATGCCTACGGAAGGAGAACAGTGTGGTGGACTCCCTAATCTCCTTGGAGAGGGCATTCCGAAGCTACTTGTGATGGTGATGGGACTGCGAGGAGGGCCTTCCCGGCAGATCTTAACACTTGCACATACACATACGGGGAAATGTTGTCACAAATATAGGCAGGGCCTGAATAATTTAGGGCTTTATAGGTAATAACCTGCACTTTGAATTGAGACTGGAAACTTATCAGTAGCCAATTGCTCTGTTTTAATAGGGGCATTGTGTGCTCCCTTCAGTTAGTAGTCATTGGTTTTGCTTTCCTTTACTCTTTCTTTGCAAAGCATGATATGCCCTATTAGAGGTGAAAGGAAGGAAGCAGATTAGAATATAATTGCAAATAGAAAATACTATGGGTGGGAAGCACAAAATGAGGTTATTAATTTCTCAAATCAGAATTCTTCTCCCAATTAAATTCTTCTTTATCCCTACTTTCTAGAACTACAAAGCATGAGACCATGGAAGTGGTTCACATCTAGAACTCTTGAGATGTTATCACCTAAGGTGTGTGAGATGGATTGGAGAAAAAACTTAGCATTGCATGATGTCATCATAAACTCACAGCAAACCCAATCTTCAAGTTGCATTGAAACATCACTTTTTGAAACATATCAAATCCCATTCTAAGAATGCTAAATGCATGTGTAACGAACCCTCCAAAGTGATTTCAGCTATGTGGTAATCTGAAGATACTTCTGCAGCAACTTTGGGGCTAGTGACATATTGTGGGCAATGGGCATGTCGTGGGTGTTCATTTATGCTACTTTTTCCTGTTCCTAGGTTGCAAAGCCAAAAGTTTTTCCTTTCTTCCCGATCACATTGATTGATTGACTGATTGATTGATTTTAAAATCAAGGAACTGCACAACTCCATGTCTGCAACTATCAGCTGATATGATTTTTCCCTTTTAATCAAATGCTTCATATTCTTGCAAGGCAAGGACTGCCTGGTCATGCATTGTTTTACATCACTAAAACAGATTAACCTTAAAAACTTCTAGGTGCTAATTCAAATTTCTAAATTCCTTTTAATGGTAGAAATTGCAGCAAAAACTGGACATTTTTACTCTGGAAATTATAGAAGTCCCTATTACTGATGTAGCTGGATGAACTTTGCTTCTATTTCTGTTTAGGAAACGAGGTAATAAACTCTATGAAATTGTAGGTGCAGGGGTATCAGATTATTGCCCGGTGTTCTCCAAATTTAAAGTATCACTGTCACCCCTAATTATTGTTAGGCTCTATCTAGGATATCTCTGAATTAGGGCTGTGCACTCAGGGTAAACCTTGACCTATTTAGTATCCTGGCTTTCAGTGGGGCCCCGATCCATTTTTGGAAACCTCCTGAAATTGGGAGGGCAGATACTGTATCCGTTTTCACTCTGAAGTGTAGAAAGATCTGTTTCTTATTGGACCATTATTGGGGGAGGGGCTTCCCATCCAGGTATTCTTTACCAGCACATGCTTTGAGGAGACTTCTTCTTACTTGCTGTTTCTATTCTAAAGGAGGTGCTCAGCTGCAGGTACTGGCAAGCACATGCTTTCTGGGTCTATACCCCACATACACACTGTCTTTCCAAGGCAAGGAGGCAAGTTCTGGGAGAGGTTTGGCTGCACACACTGGCAGGTGCACATATTTTCTGGGCATGAACACCACACACACAGACACCCTTTCCAAGGCAAGGAGGCAAATTCTGGGAAGTGCTTGGTTGCAGGTGTGAGAGCTTTGTCTCCCGGGTTACACCATGCCAGGCAGCCATGCTGTGTCCAAGACATTTTAAGGAGGCTTCCCACTTCCAGGTAAGAAAGAGCAATGACCTCCTGGAAGAGGAGAGTAGTTTTCAGGAGATGAGGGTGTACTTTTTGTTTGCTGGGGGATTAATAAAACATTAAACTGTGACACCATAAAGCAGGTCAGGACCCAGGACCCACTCCTGTCTGTTTTTGTGTCGAGCCAATTTCCGTACCTGGGGGAAGGGGGGCTTCCTGTTTTGTGCTCCTAAAGTACCAAAAGAAATGAAGGAAATAGGAGAAATGAATTCTGCTCACTACCCTACTTTGAATGTCCTTTTCTCAGGTTCTGTCACTTACCCAGTGATAATTTGTTGGTGCGTGAGTCATGATGCGAAGCCAGGTCTGAACTTGAAAAGTTCTTTTATTGATTAGGTGAGAAAAAATAAGAAAAGCATTCTCTCTCAGAGCAATTCTGCAGTCTGCATCTCAGAGCAGTTTCAGCATTGCGACTGACTAGGAGTTCAGCGTCCGTTATCAGTATGTTTACATAACCGAAGGTCATAACACTGCTGGACTCTCCTTCTGCTGTTTAACTCAATAAATGCCTGATTACACAGCACAGCATCTTATACAATAGGTGAATTGCAGAAACATTTAAAAATCACACACTGACAATCCCCCTTTTGAATTTCAAATCTTTCTGTCTATTCACAAAAACCAAACACTATCAATCCTAATATACTTATTCTGCATGTAATACTCTCAGTTGTTCCCTAAAACATTCATGCTTCGGAGTTGGTAATGCTTTTGTTAATACGTCAGCCACATTAGCTTCAGATGGACAATATTCTAACATTATTACCCCTCTTCAATCAATTGTTTCACAGCATGGTATTTCACTCCAATATACTTAGTTCTGTTTTTTAGGTTTTCAATCTCTGTCATGGCAATACATGCTTGTGAGTCCTTTTTTACTCTGATTGGAGTTTCACACTGTTCCCCTAAATCACACATAAGTTGTTGTAACCATTGTAGTTCGCTGACCGCCTCCAATAAAGCTGAATATTCCGATTCCGTCGTACTCCTAGCTACACAATTTTGTTTTCGTGATCGCCATATTATCATGTTTCCAGCAAACTTCACAACTACCCCTGTCACAGACTTACATTCTTGTTCTGTGGCAAACGAACTGTCTGCAAAGCAGTCAATGTTTGCTTCATTCCCTCCAAAGATTAAACAGTGGTCAATGGTGCTCTTCAAATATCTCACTACCCTTTTTAAGGCGATCCAATCTATATCACTGGGTTTTGCTACCCTCCTACTGAGATAACTCACAGCGTAACTGATATCAGGTCTTGTATGATTCGAAATGTACATCAAACTTCCAATTATGGAATGATATAAATCAGGTCTTTCAAACACTTTGTCAGAGTCCTGGTTCACATAATCAACAATCATTGGAGTAGACACAGTCTTTGCATCGGTGAGTCCACAAGTCTCAATCAGTTGTTCAATCTTCTTTCTTTGACTCAAACAGATTTTACCATTTTCGCATTTGCACACCTCTAAACCAACATAGTTTTGTAAAGGGCCTAAATCTTTTACTTTGAATCTCTTTTCCAATTCTTTCTGCACGTTGGTAATTCTCTTTATGTCTTTTGCCATACAACAGGGCTGTCCAACTTCTACCAGACCGGGAGCCTGAATTCCGGTCACTGATCACCTGGGGGGGGGGGCGCCTTAGGGTCTGCCTCTGCCCCTGGCTCCGCCCCCACCCCAGCTCCACCCCTCCCCTCCCCCAGCTCCGCCCCGCTCTGGCCCCACCCCCTCCACCGGCTCCGCCCCCTCCCCGGGCTCAAATTTACTTACAATTACTAATTGCATTATTAATTATAAAATAAATAAAAAAATTGAACTCAATGAAATAAATATAAATAAATATCAGAAGAGAGATGGATTGAGGAAGGGAATATATATGGGAGTGAAATAAATATAAATAAATATCAGAAACACACAAAGAGAGATGGATTGAGGAAGGGAATATATATGGGAGGGAAATAAATATAAATAAATAACATAAAAGCAAGAATTAAAGCAAGGAAGAAAGGAAGAAAGGAGCCCATCCAGCAAAACAGCCCTCAGTTCCAAATTAAATACATTATTATTATATTTCTGCCCCATATATTCCCACCCCCATCTTCCCCTTATTTCCAAATTAAATACATTTATTATTGTTATTATTATATTTCTGCCCCATATATTCCCACCCCCATCTTCCCCTTTTTTCCAAATTAAATACATTTATTATTGTTATTATTATATTTCTGCCCCATATATTCCCACCCCCATCTTCCCCTTATTTCCAAATTAAATACATTTATTATTGTTATTATTATATTTCTGCCCTATATATTCCCACCCCCATCTTCCCCTTATTTCCAAATTAAATACATTTACTATTGTTATTATTATATTTCTGCCCCATATATTCACAACCCCATCATCCCCTTATTTCCAAATTAAATAAATTTATTATTATTATTATTATATTTCTGTCCCATATATTCCCACCCCCATCTTCCCCTTATTTCCAAATTAAATACATTTATTATTGTTATTATTATATTTCTACCCCATATATTCACAACCCCATCTTCCCCTTATTTCCAAATTAAATACATTTATTATTATTATTATTATTATTATTATTATATTTCTGCCCCATATATTCACAACCCCATCTTCCCCTTATTTCCAAATTAAATACATTTATTATTGTTATTATTATATTTCTGCCCCATATATTCACAACCCCATCTTCCTTATTTCCAAATTAAATACAATTATTATTATTATTAGAATTATTATTATATTTCTGCCCCATATATTCACAACCCCATCTTCCCCTTAAGCCCCCTGCTTCGGCCTACCTTTCCAAATGCACTGGATCCAGTAGCCGGACCATGTGCGAGGCGGCGGGCGGGCGAGGCGGCAGGCGGGCGAGCGAGGCGGCTGCACCTCCGCTGCAGAGGCGCGATCTCCGCAGCGGCTGCACCATCTCCGCGGCGGCTGCGCCATCTCCGCCTCACAAAGATGGAGCGCGCCAATTGGCGGGGGAGGGAGGGAGTAGGAGAAGGGAGCCTGCTCCTCCTCCCTGCCCCGCCCCGCCCCTCCCGCCGCGAAAAATATATAAAATTTTTTTTAAAAAATTAAAAAATTTTTTTAATTTCAAACAGCCGATTTTTTTTAAAAGGGTAGGGGGCCGTAGGGAAGGGGCTGGGGAGCTGTATACGCCCACGGGGCGCCAGTTGGACAGCCCTGCCATACAACATAAATCATCAACATATAAGAGCAGACCTACCCACTCATCCCCAACACCTCTGGTATAAACACATGCATCTGCAACACTTCTTTTGAACCCGAGCTTACTAAGTTGTTCATGTACACAAAAGTTCCAGCATCTCGCCGACTGCTTTAATCCATAAATGGCTTTCTTGAGAAGATAAACCTGACCCCCAGTCTTAAAACCAGGTGCTTGCTCCATGTAGATCTCTTGATCTAAGCTTGCATTTAAATACGCAGTCTCAAAATGCCTAATCTCTAATTGCCTTTTTGCTGCCAAAGTCAGCATCAACCTTAAACTTTCTGGCCTAGCAGTGGGGGCAAAAGTTTTGTCATAATTCTCGAACCTAGTTTGAGTGAACCCCCTTGCAACTAGTCTGGCCTTATATTTGGTGTTGCCATCTGGGAGCTGTTTTCTCTTATACACCCACTTGTAGTCTACCACTCTCTGGTTCTTGGGTCTATCTACAATATCAAACACCTGTTGTTGAATCATAGAAGTAAACTCAGTTTCCATTGCAGCCAACCACTCCTCTGCATCTGGACTTTCTTTTACCTGACTGAAATTCTCAGGTTCATTTTTCTGTACAATGGTTCCTTCTACTTGATAGCTCACAGGTTTTCCATACCTGTCTGGTGGCTTTCTGACTCTTTTGCTTCTTCTCAACACAATATTTTCACTACTACTAGCTTCTTCCTCACTGGATTCGTGTCTTACCTTCTTCAACCTTTTTCTATCTCTAAGCCTAGAGTGTGGTGAAGGTACATTAGGAACTTCTTCACTGTCTGACAGTGAACTTTCTTCTGATTCAACACTTATGTTAACTACCTCGGGTTCTGCATCATCCTGCCCGAATTGTACAAACACTTCCTTATTACAATGGATTCTCTCCCAGCCACTATGCTGCTCAAAGTTGGCACTTCTGGAAAGGACCACCTTGCCCCCTCCCATCTGAAAACGGTACTTATTACCTGAGTACCCAACAAAACGTAGTTTTCTCCATTTATTTTCACCCTTACACCTTTGTTGCGCTGGGACCAGAATGTACATGAATTGCCCGAAGATTAGTAAATACTTCAGGTTAGGGGGTCTATTGTACAAAGCAAAGAAAGGTGTTTGTTTTATGGTTGAACACCATACTCTGTTAAGAACATGGTTGGTGGTGTGTATGGCTTCTCCCCACAAGTTACTAGGTGCTTGAGCATCCTTTAAAATACATTCTTTCATTGTTTGTAATACGCCTATACATCTTTCTGCGAGGCCATTTTCTGCTGGCGAATACGGATTTGTGGTTTTATGTTGTATGCCAATTTCCTTAAGCCATTCCTGGAATTCATTCCCACAAAATTCCCCTCCTCCATCAGTAACTAAAGTGGATACCTTGAAAGGAAACGCTCTCTCTACCATGTGTACCCACTGTCTGAATGCCTTAAAGGCTTCACTTTTGTATTTGAGATGATACACAAAGCCATATCTAGTGAACCTATCCACTATCACAAAGAAATATTTTGACCCCCCTTCACTCTCTGGGAACGGTCCAGCCAAATCAGCATGCACTGCCTCAAAAGGCCTACTAACTTTAATCTTGCTTTCTTTCGCAACAGAGAAAGATTTAACTTTTGATTGTTTGCATATAGAACATTCCAAGAAATTCTTACATTCAACATTTTTAACTCAGGGCAAATATCTGCCAACTTTTCTAACGCACGGAAACTCACATATCCTAATACCCTGTGGAAATAGTGTGCACATGAGTCATGTAAAGTTTGTTTAAGTTTCTGTCCACAGTTTCATCATTTCTGGTATCCAAGTTCCCACTGGTTGTTTTCGCCATCATCACCTTGGCCGTGGTTGTTGGAGTTCCATCAGCATGGCCTCTCTCATAGTAATTTATAGTTCCATTGGCACCACTCCTGGGCCACTGCTCCCTTGCTGCAGTGCAATATTTCACTAGATGTGTGGATTCTCCACAACGAAAACAGCAGCGTGTTTTGACTATCCGTCTTGCTGCCAAGGTCGGGGCTTCATGGTAGTTTGCAGCATTCACCTCCAGTCGGAATGATGCCCCCTCTGGTTCATCCTGCTGCCTCAGCTTCTCTCCAAACTGGCCTCTGCCCATCTTCTTATGTTTGCCATCACTCAGACTCTCAATCAAATTGTTATGTTTAACTGCAGCCATTCTGCACTCCTCCACAGATCTGCACTTCTCAGAAGACCTCGGACCCAAGCCGATTTCAGCACAACCACTGTCAACTCGCACCTGCAGCTTAGTGACAAGTGGTATCTTGCAGTCTTCTTTCATGCGTCTGCAAACCAGGATCGTTATCAGTTACTCACAGGCTATGATGGCTTTTGCAGCTCTCCTTTCCACTCCGCTCTGCCCCCTTCTTGGGCCAAACACTGGATACACAGGAACAACTCAGGACCCAAAGTTCCAGAGAATTAGTATGCACTTCCTTCTATGTGACTCTCGGACCCCCGAGATTACGTCCAGCCAAGAACACACTCTTCCACTTCGATGTGCTTTCTGTTTGGCTTTCTGACAGTCACCTTTAAGGATCAAATGCAGCCTCCATTGAGAAAGAACCTGGGCAGAACTTCTGTTTGCTTTTTACTCACTGCTCATATATCACCCTCTCACAGACTTGCTTCGCAGGCTTGCATCGACAAGCTCTGGCTCCTCCGGCCATCCATCATTTTCTCACCTCCACACTGCTTTACAGGCACTCCGGTTGGCATTTCTCCATTCTGTTACGGGCAGCAGTCCGAACACTGGCACAGCGGAAGTGTGCTGGGCCCATAACCCTTTGTTGGTGCATGAGTCATGATGCGAAGCCAGGTCTGAACTTGAAAAGTTCTTTTATTGATTAGGTGAGCAAAAATAAGAAAAGCATTCTCTCTCAGAGCAATTCTGCAGTCTGCATCTCAGAGCAGTTTCAGCATGGCGACTGACTAGGAGTTCAGCGTCCGTTATCAGTATGTTTACATAGCCAAAGGTCATAACACTGCTGGACTCTCCTTCTGCTGTTTAACTCAATAAATGCCTGATTACACAGCACAGCATCTTATACAATAGGTGAATTGCAGAAACATTTAAAAATCACACACTGACATAATTTAGGTCCAACCATGGAGCACTGGACAGACATATCAATGAATAGGGTACCAAGTGAGATGGAGTTGGAAGACACACTAGTAGACTGGAACTGCCGGGGGGGGGGGTAGGGGGGTACATTAAACCAAGACACAACAAAATTAATGTTGTAAGAAAAACTTCTCCAGAAGTTGAGACATCAAAAACTCACTCATTCATAAGGACCAAACAAGACCTTGGCTGCAAGTAGAGCTGCATATAAACCACAACTCATTTGTGAGGCTCACTGCTCAACCTGCTTTCCTTTCCATTAGCTTTGAATCACCATGCTTTGCACCCAGCTTTTGTGGGTTTTCATTTGCCTCCTGCCCAGTACTTAGCCTCATATCATTAATTTCTGGACTCTGAATACAATACAATCCTAGCTTCCTTGGATGCAATAGCACAGCTATATATCAGTGAAGTTGGTGGTTCTTTCTGACAGACCTTTTGTTGCATACTCAATAGTCACTCAATAATCATTGTGTCTTCTGGCTTCCTCCTGGTCTCCAACAGTGATCTGTGGAAGCGACCAACATGCTATACCACTTTGCTAAAATGCCCTGAGCAGTTTGTCACCTAACAGTCAGATTTTTATGCATCAATGATTATACCATTAGACATTGACAAGAAACCATTCCCCCTTGAATGAATGAGTCAGCCATTAAACTGGCTCATGAAAGTATCCATCCTCTTCTGCCATGTAAATCGTCACATGCATGCAGCTAAGCAATTTTACATTTTTGCTGCTTGTCTCTCTGTCTGTTTCAATAAATTTCTCAAACTCCAGTGCCTGATGACAGGTGTGAAGTAACTATGGAAATGAGCATAGCACTACTTCTGATCCCCAAAGCTGAACAGAAAGCCAATGAAGCCAAAATTAAGTATTGGGCTGGAATCTGAGGGCCCTTCCAGACAATCCGTATACCTCAGGATCTGATTCCAGGTTTTTTTTTGCTTTAAACTGGATTATATGAGTCCCCACTGCCAGATAATTTGGGATATACAGAAAACCTGGGATCCGATCCTGAGATATAGAGCTTGTCTGGAAGTGCCCTGAGAATCAGGGTTTGAGTCTCTGCTTGGCCATGGAAACTAGCTAAGTAATTTTGGGAAGATAACACTCTATAACTTTTGGGGAGAAAGCAAGATTTGTCATGGGGTAATCATAAATCGGAATCAATTTGGCATGACATATAACAAAAGCTAAGTACAGTGTGTTTTGTGATGAACCAGTTGCTAACGCCTATTCTGAAATCCCAGCAAACAGAAGAGGGGAAAAACAGGAATTTTTTTTAGCTCTTGAGTGGTCATAGAACACAATGCTACCAAACTACAAATGATTTGGTGCAGCAAAGTATATAAAACTAAAAAGTATCTGTATGACACCATGCCCCTTGGAAGTGAAAAAACCATAACAATTAGCAAAGAAATTGCCTTCAGCTACCCTGTATCATTCATTATACAATGGCAACACCCCTGTTGTTATGAAAGCTATTAACTTCAGGAATAATAATGTGGGAATTATTTCCCCCCAGCAAAATAGAAATTATAACAATGCAGAAATCTATTTGCAGAGTGGATAAAACATGAGGCCCCCTGAATGTATTTACATGGAAGTCCAAGCAGTACTGTCTGAATGGCCATTGGGCATTTTGCCCCCCACCCCCATCAACATCACTTTTTGAACTTGCCCACTGTTCTGAATAAAATAGAAGATGTTTGAAAAGTGGTGAATATACATTTTTGGTTTGTTTAGAAGCTGGACTATGAAAGTTATATCATAGATTATTTTGCAGATGATGCATGGATTGTTTTCTGCAATAACTAGCATAGTGTTTGAAAGATATAAATAGTTGGCTCTTTCACTCTATCCCCATAGTGGTCTTTCAAGTCTGTGAATTCCTCTACCTAAACTTACTTAGTTCTTTGCATAATATGGAGAAGAGGGTATTGAATATGCAAAGAAAACAGTATAAGTTATGCAGAATATACCCATGCTAGATCATAAAGTCTTGGATTAATCAGAAACTGTACAAGAAGAGACTGACAATTCTAGATCATTGATTAATATAGATGAATTAGTTCCAACAGAGATATCTAATTCTGTTATGAACTCACAGTAGGAGTAGGGTAATGTGGAATATCAGAAAAAAACTCTTTTGAGGCCACATTTCTAAATTCCCAGCTATTTCATCATTGACTAATTGTACAGTCAAACCTTTGGACCCGCAGAATCTGCATCCACAGACTCATCCAATCATGTCTCAAAAATATGCTTATAAATTATGAAAAACAAACGTAGACTTTTCCATGTTGATATATAGCAGTGGTTCTCAACCTGTGGGTTCCCATATGTTTTGGCCTACAACTCCCAGAAATCCCAGGCAGTTTACCAGATGTTAGGATTTCTGGGAGTTGTAGGCCAAAACATCTGGGGAACCATAGGTTGAAAACCACTAATCTGTAGGCATACCCTGCTCTAGCCTCCCAACATTTCACGATTTTATTACCTCATTATATATAATGAAATTTGGTCATCCACAGATTTTGGCATCCACTGAGAGTTCTGTAACCAAGCAACAGCTAACACCAAGAGCCCACTGTAATTTTACATCTTGCTAAGGGGAAGAAGCAGAGGCAGGCTGTGTAGATCAGTAGTTCTCAACCTGTGGGTCCCCAGATGTTTTGGTCTTCAACTACCAGAAATCCTAACAGCTGGTAAACTGCCTGGGATTTCTGGGATTTGCAGACCAAAACACCTGGAGTCTCACAGGTTGAAAACTACTGGTGTAGATCCAGCCCAATTAAATAAAAAGTGGCTCTAAAGAGTGGGAGTAACATACAGAAGAAAAATGTAAATTGCAAATACATAAAAGGTTGGGAAAACAAGTGAAATCTTCCCTAACAGGGGGACCACTTTTATGGAAGACGCATTAGACTTTCCCATAAAAGTCATCCTACTTAAGACAACTTAAAAAGAGGTCTAGAGGGAAAAAATTAAAAACTCGTTAAAATTTGTGTAGAGATCATTGCCAAGAGAAAGCCTCAGCTGAACGCTAATGTGAATGGTGACATGGCATTAGAATTGACACAAAATCAGCAGGAAGAAAAGACATTCATATCACCAGAATCTGTCAAGCTGGTTGTTACGGCTGAACATGACGAGTTGCAGATGAGCTGCAATGTAAGATCTAGTTGGAATTTGGTGTTCATCCCTCGGACACTGATATTTATGAAAGATCCTAACCCAACTTTGATCCATCAGAACATAGTGTACATTGATGTTGAAATTTGGATGTGGTTCTACCAGGGTTCCTGAATGCTACCAATGGCAATTTGAGTATGTTTGGAGGTATTGCTGTTGTTGTCTTTTCAGTTTTATTTTTAGAACATATTGACTTAGTTTTCATATTCAATCAATACAAATCAGCAAGCACAGTCACAAAATATTGATACATTTTCAAAATGAAGACAGTCACATGATTTTGCAACTTTAGATACTTTAGTCTCTGAATCCCATCAGTTGGTTTTATGTTGAGTTGAGCTTTTTCTGGCAGAGAAGTTTACCCTCCTCAAATCCATTCAGGCTTTACAAGTAAAACATAATTGAAGATTCTGAGAAGGCTAGATCTCTACTGCAATTACTTGAAAGAAATACAGTCTCATGATGTTAATAGAAAATAAGAAAAAAATCTCAGCCTAAGTGAAGTACAAGAAACCAGCAATTAAAGTGAAGGCATACAGTGTGGTACATAAAAGAGGAGAATAATTGAAATTGATGCTTTGAAAACAATTAAGGCTGTAACCACAATGCAGAATCATAGCAATTTGACACTACACCCACCCATTATTGTTGTTGTTGTTATTATTAATAATAATATTTTACTGACACAAAAACACAGTATGTCACAGCAAATGAGATCGATATGCTGGATTTCATATCACAAAATCACAAGTCAAGCACTTCTCAAGCATCTAGGACTGTGTGATGTATTTTCAAATGATGCACACAGATCCAAGTAAGGTGGCCTTTTGAAGTTGACAGATCATGATTTTGTCAATGTTTATTGTTTCCAAATGCCAGCTGAGATCTTTGGGCACAGCACCCAGTGTGCCGATGACCACTGGGACCACCTGTACTGTTTTATGCCACAGCCTTTGCAGTTCAATTTTGAGGTCCTGATAATGGCTGAGTTTTTCCTGTTGTTTTTCCTCAATGCAACTGTCGCCTGCTATGGCGATATCAATCATCCAAACTTTTTTCTTTTACACAATCGTAATGTCTGGTGTATTGTGTTCCAAAACGGTGTCAGTCTGGATACAAAAGTCCCACAGTATTTTTGTGTATTCATTTTCCACTATATTTATGATCCCACCAGTTCTTTACTGCTGGCAGGTGGTACTTGTGACATAAGTTCCAATGAATCATTTGGGCCACAGAATTGTGCCTCTGTTTGTAGTCCGTCTGTGTGATTTTCTTGCAGCTGCTGAGGATATAATCAATGATTCCATTGTTGTTGTTGTTGTTACTATTATTATATTTTTACCCTGCATTATCTCCCCTGAGGGACACTCAATGAAGTTATGTGGCAGAATGCTGTAGAATTCTGGAATTTTTAGTTCTGTGAGATATTTCTCTGCAGAGAGCAGTGGTACCAGAAGAAAACTACATTTCCCAAGATGGCATAAGATAGAGATATGACAATTAAAGTGGTGTCAATTTGTTGAAAATTTGTATTGTGGATGTTCACTAAAATAACAAATGTATTCTAAAGCCTCAAAAGCATGTGGATCTGAATAGTTCAACTTGGCAAGTAATGAAATATTTAGATAAGAATGTAGGTTGTGGCATTCTTCTTGTTGTTTTAATGTTTCTTTGGATGCTGTGGTTGATATCATCAACCCATAAAAACAAATGTGAGTGTATTAAGCCCACACAAGGATACATTATTTATTTAGATCTGAAATATATGGGGGCTTTAAAGACCAGTGATGGAGGACCTAAACCAAAAATTCCCTTATACTATTGCGATGGGTGACTTCAGTGCTAGAATAGGCTCTGCTTTAGCTTTTGACCTAATCACATGTAGAATTTTCCTTGTTTCTACACAGTTTAAAATCAGAGTCCCATGAAGGCCATGATGTCGGAGCACTTCTGGTTGGACTCTGTATGGCTCTGTTTCTGCAGTGAATGGAAACATGAGTTGTGTATTACTGGACTAGAAACAGAGAAAGTGTGTGTGTGTGGGGGGGGAGACATTGATGCAGTAAGGATGTAGGGATGGCTGGTCATCCCAGAATATGGGGAAATATGGGAAGGAATGGGGTACATAGTTTTACTCCACTTTCCCCCACTTTTCCCCTGAGCATGTGATGAAGTCCATAATTAGCACTAAGGTGTGTATTGTAAGATTAATTATATGGGTTGTATTACTGGTCAACTAGTGAAATAGCAATTCCAACAAAGCAGGGTGATGTTTGTTGGGTGAAAACATATAAAAAGTGTCTTCATATTCTTGATCTTACTGATCTTAGGTTCCCATATCTATAACAAGCTTCACGTGTTTGGCTGACAGTGTCATAGACTATTTTTGTGTGTTCAGTCAAAGCAACCATTCTTTTCTCAGATATAGCACTAAATGTAAGAAATGAAAGTTAGCACCAGCCAATTTAAGTATAGATTTATATCAGAGATCAGTGACACAGGATGGTAAATGCATCACAAGTAGGTTAAACAAGTAACAAGTGGAGATTTTTAACACCAAGTGTTTCCTGGATTCATGTGAGAGTAGAATACTGGAAGATATGGTTTATGGTCCAGGTGTCAAAACCAAATCTGCATTTTGGACAATATGTCTTCAGAGAAGACTCTAGTTATCCACTAAAGTCAGTTGTAGTGGTCCAAGGGATATAAAATCAATCTAGTTTGCTGCAAATTGAATAATAATGCAGAAATGTCTGAGAAGGTAAATTAAAATAGTTTGCAATTTCTGATTGTAGAGCACTTGTTTCTGCACTTGAAACTAGATAGAATCAAAATATATTAATTGCTGAAATGAAAGTGTCTTGTTTTGCAAAAGATGGGGCAAATCTAGAATGGGAGGCGAATAACAAAGATCCTGCTGTATTCAGGTAATTAGTATCAGTTAAACTCAGAAGTTTTAGCTGTCATCCAGTGATTCCAATTCCAGCTAAAGAATAGGGAGTTTACTACTCTGATTTATTTAAAACTAAAATGGAAACAGATAAAATAATCAATGGTGTTGATAGCTCTAAGGATATTTATGTCTTGCCTAAACAGCCCTCAGTTACCACCCAGGAAATTAAGCCACTTATTCAATTATTAAAGGATAATAAAGCCCCAGGAGAGGATTTTCTAACTCCTGAACCTGTTAAAGAAAATATAGAGTGGTGGATGGCTACATTGGCTGCTTTATTCACAAATATAAATGACCCTGACCATATACCAAATGGATGAAAACTTGGGATATGCCCCCCCCCCCTTTTTAAAGGGGGAATAGTAGGGATCTAAAACATTATAGGCATATTTCTTTATTTGATATCTCTGCCAAAATGTATGCTAAACGTCTCTTGCTGAAATTAGAGTACTGGCCAGAATGTAATTCTCTTTGATCAGAGGACCAGTCTCGTTCCATAAAAAGAAGGGAAATTGCAGATAACAATTTTTGGTCCCAATTGGTATCAAAATGTTCAACAACTAGGCAACAGTTCTTTACTGCCTCCATTAATATTTAGCTCAAACTGCTTTCCTTTAACAATAAGAAACCAAAAGTCTTAAATTTTACAAAGAAAAGGGAACACTGTAGGTGGTTCATTGATGGATTCCCTAACATACCTTGTGCTAGTCTTCTCAACTATAGAATTGAGTTGAAAACATTTGCCTATTCTTAGTCTCTAAAACATCTTTTCAATTATAGCTACCCATAATTTTTTATGAGCATCCAATGTGCATTAGATAATGGTGTGGTCAATCTTAATAAATGGCTCAGAGATTCAACTAAGGTTATATAACTATTGATTTAAACTCACATCAATTAATAAGATAGAAAGAAATGTCTACAAGAATAGTTGGCTAACAAGAAGGAAAGGAATAATCCTGCTTATATAAATTTACAAGGATGTTGTCTAACCATGACCTCAGTTTAGACAGCCTAATGGGAATCAACACAAGTCTAAAATTTAGTCATATTGGAGCCAATAAGATATTGCTGTTTTGTCAATCTCTAGTGCTTTAAAATGGTTAGAGCCAAGTCACAATTTAAGGGAGAGAAATATCTGTTTCTTTAGATGAAAAGTAATCTATTGCTTTTGCCTGTCTCCCAGTTTGACACAATGAACACAATGTTCCTCTAAGCAATTTTTTATTGTAACTGTATGGCATTTCTCATTATATTTTGTTATATCATTTAACATTTTCTTAATAATCATTTGTAATTGTTTGGAATGGTCCTTGGACTAATTCAATACATCTATGTATCTGTCATGCCCTCATTCAGAGTTCACCATCACAGAAGATGAATAAGACATACGAGAGGCATCACAGGTACTTAATAGTCATCCTTTAGTCCAGCAATTTACATCAGAAAGAGTAGCTGGTAGACTTGTGCAATTTGGCTGAAAGGCATGCTGTTTCACAGTCTGTTTTCAACTAACCCCTCATTCTGTTTGCCGGGAAGTTATTCGAATTGGGAGGAGTGTTGCCATTTTCATTTAGCAAAAATTCGGCCCTTTGGCTACAATGGGAAAATGTAAAGGCTCAATCCTCAGCCATTCTATCTGCATTAAACCTAGCTCAGTTTTAGACCTCATACAACTGCAGACCTGTCAAATTTCAGAGCAATTCACCAATCTACTGGTTTTTTAAGAATAATTTTAAGTTTTTACCATTTTTTTTAAAAAATAAGACAAACCACAAAGGAGGGTTCTGGGAATTGTAGTCTCTGGTTGTGTCCATTTTCAGCTAATCAGAGCATGGACACAACCAGGCTTTTTATTGACTGAGAGACACACAGAGAGAAACTTCAACTTCCATCATGCTCTGAGAGAAACTCTGAGACTTTTCAATGCCTGCTCCATGAAAGTGCTGCTGGCAAAGCGAGTTCCCAGCAGGGCCTTCTCTGGAAGAGAAGCCTAGGGTACTTTTCCGCTGCCGATGAGGGAGAAAAGACTCTACAGTTAATCCCATTTTCTCCAGGAGCCTCTGCAGTAGACCCCTGCCTCAGTTATTTTGCAGACTTAACTTCATCCTCTTCAGTAGCTGATAAATCTGACACTTGATCCGTTTTGGCCGACTTTCTGTTTCCCTCCTCCCCATTCTGCTTTTGGGGGATTATATGAAACAAACAAGCAAATATTACAAATCACTTTCGGTCAAACTAATCTGGGCCCAAGCCTAGTAGCTGGAGGAAACATAATCCAGTCCTTGGAGAAAGCAAAAGCTTCAAGCCCTTGTCCAAGACCATCCCTTGTAGACAGAGAGTATTTTTCACATCAAAAATGTATTAAAAGTGTTACCTACTGCTCCTCTGAGGATGTCTGAAATGCTTGAGAAAACTTTGAAACAAGGGTCTCATGATGAAGTTTTGAAGGATTGTAATGAATTAATGAACAAACCAATTTGTCAACCATCCTTGTTATTCCTATCACATTTGGTTTTTCTTCCAATTTCTCCTGAGGCTCATTCCAGCTGCAATTATTTGTGGCTAGATTGAACTGAAATGCAAATTGGTCTATTCACCTAGGTCTATATTTCCATTCACTATCATGCACACTAACAGGTGTATATTTCTCCATTTACTCATCAATGATGTCACAACAATAAAAGGCAAGTTATGACAGAGTTACCTTGTGAGTATACACAGTTTACGAAACCTTGAGTGTCTGAAAGCAAAAGAGGGCTTGAAAGAAATTCTTTATTCCCCCATTGTCATTCAATGTCAAAATAGCAGGTGCTCACAAGAGAGAGCGCCTGTCTTTGGAGACTAAGTTTGGACACCCACCTTCTTTCTTCTTTTTGTGATCAAAAGATGGATGATCTTAGTTATTCTGTTTGTTCAGTTCTGGACTTCTAAATTTGGAAGGGGATCACAATTTCGCTGTAATATGAAGCAGATGGCATTCAGACTGTAATCCACTAGAAGCTGAGCTGAACCATCAAATTCATTTTGATTGTAATCCCAAACAGTTGAAAATCCAGTTCTCTACAAAAGAAATTTAAATACATTTAAGCCAGTCAAGGTCTTTTTAACTTCCTTATGTGTTCTGTGGGTATCTCAAGGGGAAAAAAGCTGGTAGGTAATACCTTTTACTTTATTGAAGATCATTTAAATAAGCGACTGAAAGACAGTTAAAAACTTTTGTACATTTTTTTCTTTAGTACTACATTTGAAGCAATTTGAAATAAGGACATAAAACTGTCTTCCTTGATCAAACCATGGGCCCATCCAATCTAGCATTCTCCTTTGAACAGCAGCCAGCCAGGGGCAGTGAGGAAAGTGGGGTATGAAGGTGACAGGAATCTGCCATTATTTCTCTCCAACATCTAGCCACACATGATATCTAAACATGAAACAACTCTGTCTACTACCTCCTTGCCCTCATTTTCTTAAATAAATAAATAACTACTGAATGCCCTTCATTAGCATTTCAACATTTTATCCTTAATTACCCCAGAAAATCAGCATGTAATTGTGATGTATGGAAATGCAAATAAAATATTCTGCCATTTTACTTTGTATATTAGTAAACTCCAAGCAGCTTATATTTTTATATTATTTTATTTTACAATCTTTCTCCATGACATGTATTCTGCCAGATAATGTGAATCTTATTTGACTTCAAAAGTGGCCGACAGATTAGCAATATTCATGAAAGACATAAACACGCTTTTCAGTTAGAGTTTATTTTTTTCTTCAGACAGGATCACATGCTTTGTTCAGAAACTGTGCTGTGTTACAAATCCAAGAGGAGAAATAGAATGTCTTACTTAAAAGTTGTTTGGTCCCCTCCCTCCCCCGTGTAGGCCAGCATACCTACGTCCTATAATTATCATTAAAAGCTTATATAATTATATATTACAGGTCTAAGTGGAACTAGTCAGTGTAGCAAAAACTTTCCCACTCATCTGTGATTATTCTTACAACAGACTCAGCTCAATAATACTTTCCCAAATTACAATACTTAAGAACACTTTATACCTGACATTTTAGACCCTTTGAATGTTTAGCAAAACTGTCCACAATAAAAGAAAAGAGCTTAAACATGGATTACATTTGCCATCAGTATCCAAGCCCCAACTTCACGTACTTCATTCTGAGAAGCTTCTAATAATAAAGAAGAATTAATTTCTCATCTCCAAATGTAAAATTTGTACTGAACTTGATTCCCATACATATACTGTACTTCTAAGGCTACAATGCAATTCAAACTGCATTATTTGGCAGTGTAGATCCAGCCTAAGTGAATCAGTGGAGTGCCTATATAGATCATATATGAGAGAAATGTGAGATACCATCGTCATCATCAGGCATTAGTGAGTTAACATTCTCAGGTGAGAGTGTGCACCAAGGATGCATCTTTTCTCAACTGAAAAATATGTTTCTTCATTGGTACCTAATCTGTGCACCTCATCACTAGTACCTAATCTGTGGGCTGGAGTGGGGCATGGGAAAATCGCATTGCCCACCTTGCTACTTTGCTCATCCCATGGGGGAAGTGTCTGGCAACTGGTTCCCCCCTCCCTCCAATTGTTCCTCATGCCACAGAGGAAGCCTCCTCTGTTGACACTGCTGTGGCCAATGCCGATTTCCCCCCGTTTCAGACATGAAGCCCCGCTGGAAGAAGATCAACATTGTGGGATGGGAGCTGGTGAGTTCCGTGCTTGAAATGAAAAGGCATGGTTCTACCATAGTGTTTTGAGCGTTGCAAAAGAGCCGGTTTAGAGGCAGATGCTTTTCCCCATGCCAGAACCACTTCTGGCATGGAGGAGGGAGAAAAGCCATTCCAAGCTGCGTTAGTTTAACAGGGCTCCTGGCCCAGGTCCCTCTCTCTCACGGGAAAGAGGGACCTGGGCCAGAAGCCCTGTTAAACCCGGGTTGGAAGTGCTTTTCTCCTTTCCCATGTCAGACTGAAGCAGGAAGGGAGAAAAGCGTTTCCAAGCCGCATTAATTTAACAGGGCTCCTGGCCCAGGTCCCTCTTTCTCGCAGGAGAGAGGGACCTGGGCCAGGAGCCCTGTTAAACAAACATGGCTTGGAAGCACTTTTCTCCTTTCCCGCATCAGAGAGGCTCAAGACATTGGAGAAGGAGGAGGAGAAGCACCTCAGACCAGCGGCATGGCTTCTCCCATGACTCATCGTCCTTTGGCTTTCCTAGGTCCCGATCCAGCGAGCTTTCCCCGGCTCCACTCCCCAGCCCCCGAGAGATGGAACCAGCTGTCAGAGAGGGAGCTGGCTGGTGGTGAGTCTCATTTTTTTTAATGATTTCTTTCTGAAAATGGCAGGCCATGGCGTCAAATTACCAACTTCACTTCCAGGTTGCTTACATTGCTTCAAAACCATTTTAAGTTATTTAAATATGAATTTATTCCAAATTTTGGACCATTGTGATGAACCTAACCAGGCCTAGTATCTACAGACAATGCTGGCTCTTCGGAGATGAGCACCAACCCCCAGAGTTGGACACGACTGGACTTAATGTCACGGAAAAACCTTTACCTACCTTATGCCTTCAGGTCATATCTGATTTATGAGTGAACCCATAACTGGTTTTACTTAGCAAGATCTCTTCAGAAGAGGTTTGTCATTGCCTTTCTCTGAGGCTGAGAGTGTGTGAAGTTGTACAAGGTTTTCCAGAGGATTTCCTTTGCAAAGTGGGCATTTAGGCCCTGGCTTCCAGATCCCAGTTTAAACATGATGAATCTTGTAATCCCACCTTTGCTAGTCCACAACTTCCCCCTACAGAGTTCAGGTTGTCTGCAGACTTCATAAGTTGTACTGGGCATTGAAAGATACCTGTCCCATATTCCAGGTCAATCTATTCACTGTACTAGGGTGCTTTGTGAAGGATTGAAAAGTACTGCATGAAACATATATAATGTAATGTGAAATGGTTTGGTGAAGATAATCAATATTTAAATAAGGTAATATTAATATATATAGTTCTGTTTTCTTATTTGCAAAATTAACTTGTCTTTCTGGTTATGGTGTATGGAATAATATTTTACTGCAAAGCCTTATCTCTTATAATAATTGTGTCCATTTATGCCAAGCTTATAGTAATGCGCACACATTAAACCTCATTTAGCCAACTATGCTAAGGCAATACTGATTCACAAGCAAGTTTTGATGAGCACAGGCAATGACTAGAATTATTTATCCATAAAAAGAAACAAAGCCAAAATAAGAGAAGTGCTAAATAAGTGAAGAAATAATGGTGTGTGTTTGCCATGTAGTCTCATGTAAACAAAAAAAATCTGTTCCTTTTCTATTACCAGAGCCTTAGAAAATGGTGACAAAACATTTTATACAATGAATAACTAGAAAGGGTTGGATAACTTCCAATCTTCATCCCATTTTTATTGTTGCTTGCAAAATGTTAAGTTCCTATTCAGGAATTGATTCTATCCATTCATTCTAGTTCAGACTAGCCTTTTGCCTGGGGCCAAAGACTTTTATGTCTTAACCTCATGGTAAATATCATAGATTGAGTTCACACATTGAGATGAAAATCAATCAGTCTTATATCCATGTGATATTCATGCATGAGTGAATTAGCTCAGGATTGCTTCTTCCTTGTACTGTTTGCACCTTCTTCATTGTAATTCATTTCTAAATCTTAATCTAAAAGCACTTCATATATACTTGGACTACTGGACATCTTAGCCCTCATGTTCTAGAATGTAACATAACAAAACCTGCATGGTTTGGAGGCAACGGACGTTGATGAATTCTACAATACAACACTAAGATGATATTGATCTCTCACATCCTCTATGAGACAAATTCTTTAGCTGAAAATGTTAGCTATTCTTCATGTGAAATAAGAAGGGATATCAAGACATGCTGTCAATGTGGTGTTACATTAAAATTGTTAGTTTCTCTGTCCATTTTATGAGGCAGAAACAGAGCAGTTTTCTGAAGCCCCAAGCCAACAGAGCAGTTTTCTGAAGCCCCAAGCCAAACTAAGACAAGAAATGTACACAGGTAAACACATTAAAATAATACCTTATGGCATTTTATTTTCTTGTTCAAGCAAAATCAGTAGTTGGGAGTGGGTCGCTATTTAAAGGGGGGAGAAAGAGACTTAGTTCAGTTATCATAATCATCTGTTAGGGAAAAGGGCACAGAGTAAAACAAACCAGCCGGCATGAAAAACAGCAGTGAAATGAGCAGACAGGAAGTCTTTCTGTTTACATTCTCATAGGTGAAAAAGGAGATACTTATGATGCAAGCAATATGAATCTGTCAATATTTCTACAAAGAGCCTGCACATAATGATTACTTTATTAAGGCATCTATTAATGTATGTGTTTGATCTTGTGCTGAATCTCAAAGACTCGGGGATGGTGAATCAATAATCTTGTTAATGCTTTTCCTCCTTATTTCTTCACAACAATACATATCATTTGAGATACTTTTAAAAGAAAAGACAACATAAAAATGAAAAGGAATGTGCTGTGTGGTTCTAGGTGGATTCAGTCAGAAGTAGTCTCCATTGAGGTCAGTGAGGATTGCTTCCACTTTAGCATGTTCATTGTTGCATACTAGCAAGATAATCCTATGCATATTTACTGAGAAAAATGCCTTCTTATGGGATTTGGAGCGGGCACAAGACATTTTGCTGTCTGACACAAAGTTTTCATAAAAGCTAAATGGACCTGTAGTAGTTGTATCTTACCTCATGCCATTGTGATGAGACAGCATCCTCCATTGCAGTGGTTCTCAGCTTTGGCCTTCAACTCCCAGAAATCCTAACAGCTGGTAAACTGGTTGGAATTTTTGGGAGTTGTAGGCCAAAACACCTGGGGACCCACAGGCTGAGAACTACTGCTCTATTATATCTGATACAGCAGATGGATAGCTCAGGGATCCTTGATTAGCTTACTCAGAAAAGAAAATGGTTCACTACGATTAGAGTACATGAATATAGGAATTGCTTAAACAATTCATTTTGAGCACACAAAATTGCTCTAACCCAGGCTCCAATTTTTTCATATTGAATGTGGACCATGTCATTTTGTAACGTATAATTATTTTATACTGCAAAATAGCACACCATTTCATTTTTTAATAACTTTTTATTATGTTTGTGAATAAATGTGTAACATGAAATCACATACAAGTACAAAAACAGGTTATGATCCGGAAAAATATATTGAAAATACAATTTTGATTTTTATAAGCTTCTAAATTTAATGAAAGCGTAATATTTCAGTGTTCTTCGTTGCTTATACAACAACCAATCGTTCTGATCACTGACTCATAATTTTTATGGAAAAGTTTGCCATTAATAAATAGAAATATGTTATGGGTAAGATTTGTACATACTTATATTAGCATTTTGTGCAAGATTGCCAGAGTTCATCTTGCAGAAATGTAAAGGTTCTGTAAATGGGGGAGGTGGGGCAGGTACATGCAGGGCCATAGCCGGGGTTAAAGGTCAACCCTGCCCTGAAATGTGTCCGGTTCAAAAGAAACCTGGTTTACTCATGATGTGGTTAACCAGTTAAAATTCTTAAATAATCTTAAATAATCCCCCCCCCCATGTAGATTAATTTATCAAACAATTCTGAAAAATATATGTTTCTCACAAAAGTGAGAAAACTGTAGATTCTGTTGGGAGCAGCAGCCACATACTTGTATTGGAGTAAAGGATGATACAAGTTTTATTAGCAATATGCTATGTTGGCTGGGGCAGATGAGTTCAGGTGACTAGTTCATCATTTCTTGTTACTTCCCTGTAATTTTCTTTGTAATGTCTTCAATAAAATTTTAAAGGCAATTTTGCAATTCCAGATATAGTAATTTTAAAAATGGCAAATATTATTTTAAAAATTTAACTTACCAGCCTGGGAATTTTTATTTATTTTATTTATTTATTATTGGGGCTTCTATGCCTCCGACTCCCTGAGGCTCGCGGCGGCTTACAGGAGCCAAAGGCACAATAAAATACAGAGCAATAAAACAATTAAAAACAGCAGTACACGATAAAACAATGACGGAATTCGAGAATGGGCAGTACAACGACCCAAAGCGAATGGGCAGTGGCGGGGCATGAGCCAAGGCCTACCCGCTGAAAGCCTGCTTGAACAAATGAGTTTTGCAGGCTGCTGCTCCCAACAGAATCTACAGTTTTCTCACTTTTGTGAGAAACGGGAGTAAGTCCTTCATGGCCCGAGTCCCAGCCAGGAGGGCATTTCACAGCGTAGGAGCTGTGACAGAGAACGCCCTCCGGTGGGTAGATGTCAATCTTGCAAGCTTCGCCGAGGGTATTTCCAAGAGGTTAGAGTCCTCGGACCGTAGTGATCTCGAAGGGCAATATGGGGTGAGACGGTCCCTCAGGTATGCTGGCCCCAGACCGTGCAAGGCCTTAAAGGTAAGTACCAACACTTTGAAGGTGATCCGGTGCTCAATTGGGAGCCAGTGCAGATCCTGCAAAACAGGTGTTATGTGGTAGCCTGCTGGGGTGCCAGACAGGAGCCGGGCGGCAGTGTTATGCACCAGCCTGAGCTTCCGGGTCACCGGCAGAGGAAGGCCAACATAGAGTGCGTTGCAGTAATCTAGTTTTGAGATGACCGTGGCTTGGATCACCGTGGCCAGGTCGTTCCGGGAGATATAGGGGGCCAGCCTCCTTGCCTGTCGCAGATGAAAGAAGGCAATCTTGCTGATCGCGGAGACCTGGGCCTCCATGGTCAGCTGGGAGTCCAAATGGACCCCCAGGCTCTTAACGGAAGACGATGGGCATAACGCCACACCGTCCAGGGTCGGAAGCTGGGCACCTGCATCGCCCGGGTGGCCCAACCACAAGATCTCCGTCTTCGCCGGATTCACCCTCAACCTACTGGCTCGCAGCCATCCAGTAACGGCTTTGAGGCAATGTTGGAAATTACCGGGGACGGAGCCCGGCCTGCCCTCCATCCTCAGGATGAGCTGGGTGTCATCAGCGTACTGGTGACACTCCAGCCCATAACTCCGCACCAGCTGTGCAAGCGGCTGCATGTAGATGTTAAATAACAGAGGGGAGAGAATGGCCCCCTGCGGAACTCCACAAACTAATGGGGAGCCCTCGGAGACCACCTCGCCCCTCCTTACACGCTGAGACTGCTGGTGGAGGAAGGAGGCCAGCCATTTAAGAGCTGTCCCCCTCACTCCAGCCATGGCCAGGCGGTGGATCAATAGATTGTGGTCGACCGTGTCAAACGCTGCCGTGAGGTCCAATAACACGAGCAGTGCAGACCCGCCTTGGTTGAGCTGGCAGCGGAGTTGGTCTGTGATGGAGACCAGAAGCGTCTCCGTCCCATGCCCCGAACGGAAGCTGGACTGGAAGGGGTCTAGCCATGTTGCATCATCTAAGAAGGACTGCAACTGCTCCATTACTGCCCTCTCAACTACCTTCCCCAGGTATGAAAGATTCGACACTGGTCGGTAGTTGGAGGGAACCGCAGGGTCTAATGACGGTTTCTTCAGTAATGGAGCTACCACTGCCTCTTTTAAGCACTCTGGAAAGACTCCTTGCTCAAGGGAGCTGTTTATGATATTCAACAGAGGCCCACATAACCCCTCCAGGCAAGATCTAACAAGCCAGGAGGGGCACGAGTCGAGGGAGCAGGTGGTAGGCCTAGCTGCAGCCACTATCTTATCAACAGCATCTGCGTCCAGTGGCCAAAACCAGTCGAGGGTGGGCCCGGCAGAGGGCCACAGGGTCTCGAGCTCTTTTACTGTGTCAACCGTGGCTGGAAGGTCCCGGCGGAGGCTCAGTATCTTGTCTGTAAAGAAGCTCTGAAAAGCACCGGCAGTAAGGGCCTGATCACTGTTTTTTGGGACAGTAGGACCGTCGTCGGAGACCGAATTACCTTGAACAATTGAGCCGGGTGTAAGCTAGCAGACGCTATGAAGGTGGAAAAGTACACTTTTTGGCCGCCTTGACAGCACACTCATAAGCCTCTTTAAATAGCTTATAAGCTGATACTGAGGCTCCGTCACGGAATTTCCTCCAGACGCGCTCTAGCCGTCTCCTCTCCCGCTTCATCGACCTGAGGTCCCCTGTAAACCAGGGGGATCGGTGGTTGCGGGGGCGGAGAGGACGCCTAGGGGCAATCTCGTCGAGAGCTCTAGCTAAAGAGGTGTTCCAGGCTTGAACCTGCTCATCGACTGAGACGCTGATAGACTCCAGATCCCTCAGAGCATTCAGGAACCTCTCGGGTTCCATAAGTCTCCTCGGGTGAACCAAAATCTGTTCGGCGCCCTTGCATTGGGGGGGGGGGCGTTGCTCAACCCGGATCCTTAGAGCACAGTGGTCCGACCATGGGACCTCTATTACGGAGGCTAGGTCCACTTGAACCCCTGCGCTAAACACCAGATCGAGGGTGTACCCGGCCGAGTGTGTGGGTCCCAAGCTACAAATGGAGAGGCCCAATGTCGCCATGGTCAAAATTAGGTCTGCGGCTGCAGATGGAACGGAGGCTACGTCGGCATGGACATTGAAGTCACCCAGGACAATAAGCCTGGGAAACCTCAATGCCCACTCCGACACAGTCTCCAGCAGCCGCGCCAGGCTCTCTGCCGGTGCGCTAGGTGCACGGTACACCAGCAGAATCGCCAGGCTCTCCTGGGACTCCCACACCAGGCCGACACTTTCGAGCCCCGCGGTGGTGAGCGCAGGGGTCGCTCTAAGGTGTAAACCATCACGGGAGAGTATTGCCACCCCCCGTCCCTCGTTCCTATTCTGGTGCATGGCAACGTAGTCAGGGGGGACCACTTCCTGGAGGCAGGTGTTATCACTCTCCTGGAGCCAGGTCTCAGTTATACAGAATAGGTCCGCTTTAAGATCTTCACAAAACTCCCTGATAGTGGCGGTCTTGTTCCGGATGGATCGAGCGTTAACCAGCACCAGAGTGGAAGGGGGGATAGCTGGATGTCTATCAACAGCGTGCCTGGTGATGATGAACAGTGTTGGGGAAGAGTAGAAGAGAAGGGGAATTCCATTTCCTTGTGTCACTTCATAGAAGTGGAATGGCCCCAATGCATCAGATACATGATGTGAGATTGGCAGCTATTGACAGACTTTGACCTTCAATTGTGGGGACAGTTTAATTATGGAAAGGAGGCAAAACAAGAGGCAGGATTCACACCACATTGTGTGGTAGGGAACATTATTGGTGACGGTCCTGCTTCAATGCCAATTTACTTTCTTCATGCAATAAACTCTTTTATATAAATTACTAGCTGTACCTGCCATGTGTTGCTGTGGCTAACCTTCCCTCCCTCTTTCCCTCCTTCCTTCCCTCCCTCCCTCCCTCCCTCTTTCCTTCCCTCCCTCTTTCCTTCCCTCCCTCTTTTTCTTTCCCTTCTTATTTCCCTTCTATCTTCTGTCTCTACCCGTTTCTTTCCTCCATTCCTTTGCTCTTTGATTATATCCTTCCTTCTCTCCTTCCTTCCTTTCTTCCCTCCCTCTTTCTGTCTTTAGTTCCTTCTCTACTTCATTCCCTCTCTCTTTCCTTTCACCTTTTAATTTCCTTCTCTCCTTCCTTACTTCTCCCACCAGAAGTCAGCCTGCATTGTCTGATAGGCAGCATGATGCTCTAAGAGTGAACTGGAGCAGAAGCATCCTAGGATTCTTATTTTTTTCCATGTATGATGAGGTCACAAGTCCACAATTCCAGGCATGCAGCATTGATAAGACAGTTTGATGAGATTTCATGTTTAAAAAGTCATAACAAGAGATTGCTTATGTTTCTCTGGTTGGCTGGACACACCACATATAGTCAAATCTATTTATGAAAAGTCATGCTGAGAAGATTTTTTCCTGATGGATTGCTGTTCTTTTTGCTAAAAGGAAGGAAGGAATATATTTTTAAAAGGCAGGAAATTCAAGAAAATAGGCCAGTTGCTTTTGTATAAGGGCAGAATAGGAAGAGAGTCAGTTTACTGATTTATTTCCTAATTTATTTCTTCATTTTCTTAACATACTCTGTGTGAGATTCTTTTTAGTCAATATTGCAGACAGTGGCATTGAATTGTATTTTCCCCCTGTCCGATCTTTCAGGCACATTTTACAATAAAACTTCCATCTCCCCTTGCTGTGACAATGTGAGGGCAAATTAGTAAATGAGTGCAAAATATAACAGTAGATAGTATTTTTAAAAGTATGAACAGCCCCAAGAAATATAAACAAATCTAAATGCCATACTACAATATTTGTTCTATCAATATTAAGGCAGTAATGTTGTGATTTCAGTAACTGTGAAATCACAGGTTTGGAAGCCCAGTGCACCTTAGCTACTCCAGAAAGCCAAATCAATACACAAATGGGTTAGAAGACAAAAAATAGATATGTTTTTATTTTTCCTTTCCAGAAAGGATGTCAGAGGACAAAAGCATTCCAAAGCACTGGTATAACACAATAGAAAATACAAGGCATTATTATTTACTTTGACCGCTATTGAGAAAACTCGCACCAGCTTCAAATTTGTGGAGAAACTGTCTAGCTAGGATCCACGTTCCAGCTGGCTGAGAACTCTGAGGAGAGGCTCCATTGATTGGCTCCTCCTGGTGGTGGTGGGAAACTTAATAAACTATAATTTGTGGAAGTGTCAGTCTGTTTAATGGTCCACACCCACAGGGATGCAATCAACAGGAATGTAGAATGTGATATAGCACTATACAAAAGTGTCCATGATAAGCTTAATGGTTGAGTCCCAGTGTATACAACAGAATGAGTCTAGTGAAGACAATGGCTGATAACCAAGTCAATGAGAGAATCTAGTCCGAAGCATGGGTGCCACGCCCCAGGTGAGGTTAGACCCTGTTTTTATTTTATCAATGAAGATAGGAAATTTGTCAATGAAAGTAGGAGATTTATCATTGGGAGCAGGAAACACTCTGCTATACATTCATTAAGTAATTTTCTTTCTGTTTCCCAGCCCATTAAGAAAGGATTATGGAAATTGGGGAAGAGGTCTTGGGTGATTTTATAGCTAAGATTAAGTAAAAGCAAACAGTGCATCCCTTTGGGTTTCACAGAGCCATATACAATTTTATACATTTTCATATAATTCATAATTTGAGGGTTGGATTTCTCGACAATAGTAATAATAGCAATGTAAATCCAGTTGTTAGTCCAAACTAAAATTGACTCAGTGGCTAAATGGCAAGTCAACACTGATGTAAATCTAATTGATTTAATGGGTCTTCTCTAGTTAGGAACTACCACTGGATTTAAGCCATTATTTGAAGCCTCCACCAAGGCCTCATCTACACCAGTGTTTCCCAACCTTTTTTGAACCGCGGCACACTTTTTACATTTGCAAAATCCTGGGGCAGCAAACCTGCCCCAGTTCCTGACCGCTCTGAAGACCTGGCTATTTAGGAAAGCCCATGGTTAATGCAGAACCAGGAACTCAAATACCGAGCCTGGCCCCTGCATTTAACCACTGAATATTTTAATCTAGTTTTAAATACTCTATTTTAATTGTGAAATTTGTTGTGTGTAAGTCGCCCGGAGCACTAACGTGGAGGACGACTCAGAAATAATAAAGTCAGTCAGTCAGTCAGTCAGGGCACACCACCAACCAAAGTGACGCAAAATGACACTCTGACACATATAGTTAATATGTTTTTTAATGTATTTATACACTCAGTGGGAAACCTGGGCCTGTTTCGATGAACTCAACATAGATATCCTGGCAGGAATGGCAGAAAGACACAACCTTCCCACACAGAACTCCCATAACCAAGAGAAAATGCTATAAGAGATTGGTGGGCATTGACCTTGAGTTTTGGAGTTGTAGTTCACCTATATCCAGAGAGCACTGTAGACTCAAACAATGTTGGATCAGGACCAAACTTGGCATGAATACTAAATATGCCAAAATGTGAACACAGATGGAGTTCAGGGGAAATAGACCTTGGCATTTGGGAGTTGTAGTTGCTGGGATTTATAGTACCCCTATAATCAAAGAGCATTCTGAACCCTACCAATGATAGAACTGGGTCAAACTTCCCACACAGAACCCCCAGGAGGCAAGAGGAGGTCTCTACTTGGGGAAAGGGAGGCAGGCTGTAAGGACTCACCTGTCCTAAGTGGGTGGAAAGCCTGCTTGGAGGGTTTTCCTTTTCTGCTGGAAGAAAGCTGGCATCCATTTTGGCAAAGGGATTTGCAGCTAACAGCCAGAAGGGGGAGGTCATAGCCAGAGAGGGGGCGTGGCCTTAGAGTCAATCCTGCTCAGAGATAGGAGTGCCCTGTGATTGGCTGAGTGCCAGAGGGGTGGAGCAGAGCTGACTAAAGGAGGGATCTTGGCAGAAAGATTCTCAGTCTTGGGCAGAGCTTTGATTGAGACAGATCTTAGCTCTTGCTGGTGTGGTTTGAGGTTGGAGTGACAATATCCTCCAAGCCTCAGCCATAGGAACTGCCCAGTCATATACTATAGTGACACAACCAGGGTGTGGGGTGACACTGATAGTTAGGTTAGAGCCATTAGGGCTGACTTTGCAGAGTCAGACTAAACACCTTGTCTCCTCAGTGTAAAGAGGGAAAGGTGGGTTCTGTGGCTGGAGAGTCAGCAGCAGGCTGACTCAGGCAGGGAAGACTCAGAGGGACTTCTGGTGTTTAGAAGCTCCTGTTAGGAACCAGCTGTTCACTCCTATTTTCAGACAATAGGGTGACAGGCTTATATTTTAGTCAAGACACAGTACTGACTAAAGTATTGTTTAGATCTAAGCATTTTGGAACTATTTATCTGTAACCACACGCTTAGTATTTTAATATCTGTAACCGCACGCTCTAGCATATTATTACCATCAGTAACCATACGATATTGTTGCCTCTCTGTAGAACAGTTGTGATCTGTGCCTCATTGCTAGCTGTTAATTAATAAATTCTGTTTTATTGTTAACTTTAAAAAGCCTCCATCTCGTTATCTTTTAGTTCCTCACAGTGTGGTTGTGTTTGGGTGGCTCGGTCAACAGAACTACCAGTTAAACATCTTATTTACTTTAAAATCCTGATTGTTAATAATTAGGTTGGTGGCAGTACTACCGGGAGGATTTATTTTAATTAATAATCTCCAGAACCAGTGACCAAGTCGTCACACAGGCCTTTACAATGCATGGAGAGGGAGAGACCAAGTAGACAACGGGTGGGGCGGGGGGGTGTTTTTAATTTTGTGCCATTATCGAGGTAGATTTCTTAGGGTTTTTATACTTCAACACACTAGACTCTCCCCCTTCTCCTCCTGGAGGTTCCAATTTTCCACGGCACACCTGATGATCGCTCACGGCACACTAGTGTGCCCCGGCACACTGGTTGGGAAGCACTGATCTACACTACCATATATTGCAGATTGAACTGCATTATAGTAGAATGTATATCCAGTCCAATCTGTGAGAAGTTTCAGGGGCACTGCTCATTTGCTTTGTAAGACAATTTTGTTTAGAAAACATATTGTTTTGGACTACAAGTTCCAGAATCCTTTAGCCAGTGGGACAACCAACTCTGCTAGCTGAGAAATTCTGGGAGTCATGAATCAAAAAGAAACTTTCAAGGTCTGCATTGGAGACGTGATACCATTGGTAACATGCAAACTATAGGGAAACCTATAGTCACAAAAGCAGAATGCCATTGAGTGGTAGTAATTCTGAAGAATTAACCAAGTAGAGATATTTTCCTTATGTCCTTCACACTTGTTTTTCTGAAGTACCCGTTAACTTGTGCACTTAGAGGAAAAAGATGCTGGTCTGCTCTCACTGGGCTTTTCATATGTTCTCTTTCAAATATAAAAATGTGGCATGTAGATTGCCAGAAGACTACTAATTCCAAAGAACAGTTCCAAAATGATACCATAGTTCCGGTTTTAATTATCCCCAGTTAGAAGCTCTCCTTCTAACTTTTATTATTTATTTATTTATTTCGATTTATACCCGCCACTCCCCAAAGGCTCGGGGCGGTTCACAATCAAAAAGCATACAAAACCCATGGAGGTTTAAAAACAGTTTCAAAATTTCAGCAATCAAAGCAAGATACAAAATACAACAACAATTTCAACTACATTATTTTCCTCAGTCGGAACCGAAAGCCTATCTGAAGAGAAAGGTCTTGCAAGCCCTCCGGAAAGGGAGCAAATCACGGATGGCTCTAACTTCTTGAGGCAACCCATTCCAGAGATACGGTGCCACAACTGAGAAGGCCCTGATAAACTTAATGCTTATCTGTTTAATTGTGCATACAGATAGTCATGCAGTTTGAGATGTGTCAGCTTCAGTGCCTAATCTGCCAGAATGCTGGATAAATGTTCAGATAAGAAGACACCATTTTGTATAATTTGTCACCATTTATGAAGTGTGAACCAGTTGTTTTGTACTTGAACTATTAGCATGCTTCTTCCAAAGAGATAATACCATTTGTCCGCTGCAGCTGGAACAAAGAGTCATTTCAGCTTTTGGAAAATGAGGTTTCATTATGACATAAGCTTTTTCAGAAACTAGACAACCTTGGCCATCTAGTCCATGAAGGTGTATGTGAAATAAATTAAGCAGTCTATAGGATTCTTCAGTTTTAATAAAGAACCAGCCAAGGTAAAGTTGTCCTGTTTGCAGATTCTTGCTTAATTTTTGCCAACCAGGAATTGACAGCAATAGGTATTTATTTAATTGTATTCTGTTTTGATATTTTTATAGATATTAGTGGTTTTAACACTTTAGATTACATGTTTTTAAATAATAATAATAATAATAATAATCTTTATTTATATCCTGCCACCATCTCCCCAAAGGGGACTTGGGGCGGCTTACATGAGGCCAAGCCCAGTAGTGCAATTACAATACAATAACATTAAAAAAGCATAAAAACAATATCACAGTAAAATGAATCAAACAAAAAAACAATAAACAGTGCAAAGTAATACAATAAAAGATCAAACACCATCACAATGAGCGGGCCACATGTGCAAGATACAATGATAAAAACCCAGGATGAGATAGACATAAAATGCATTTGTAGGGGAGACTCATGAACAAAGTAATGGAGACAGTCCTTCATGCAGGCAGGAGGCAGTGCAATATGAGGACACCATTTTTGGGGGAGTGATAAAAGATGTAAGATCACTCTCCAAAGGCACAACTGAAAAGCCAGGTTTTGAAGTTCTTCTTAAAAGTTTCTAAGGTGGGGGCTTGCCTAATCTTGCTGGGCAATGCATTCTAGAGGTCCGGGGCACGGAGGAGAAGGCTCTCTCCCTCATTCCCATAAGTTGGGTCTGTGATGATGGAAGGGGTGAAAGGAAGGACTCCCCCGAAGAACGTAGGGATCGGGCAGGTTTGTGGGGGGAGACATGGTCACAAAGGTAGGCGGGTTCCAAACCATTTAGGGCTTTATAGGTGATGACCTGTACCTTGAATTGGGACCGGAAAATAACACATTCATGAATTTATAGTAAAGTTTATGAGAGAGCATATCTGTGTGTGAGCTTGAATTTTTTTTCTTTGAATAATTTCCCAGCATTTTGGATAGTGGTCCAAAACAGAGCCTTTGAGCTCTACAATATTTTGCCTCACAGACTAGCTCCCCAGCATCTCTTCATTGACATTTTGGAAAGGGGAAGAACCCACCAGTGAGTTTGAATAAGGGAGAAATTGAATATATTGTGGCTGCAACACCCCCACAATAATGAATATTTGGATTGTATACAGTGTTAACCAATGTAATAAAGCAAGCTAATAAATCAGCATTCTATTGTTCTAGTTTGTAGTGAACCGCTCCTTGTTTTTGTAGCTTTCTTTTCAGACAAAACAGCTTGATATGGTCTTTTAGCTTCTCAAACAATAGTTTTTTTACTATTGTTTGCAATGTAAACACATGTTGTTCTCCTCCTTGAATAGAAAATTTTGTTTAATGCAAAAACTCATTTATTTCAGATGTTTATATGCCCGGATTCTAATACTGCTCAAACCTCGGTTTTATTTCTTGTTTGTTTGTTTTTCCTGGCAACTTGCAGAGTTATGTGCCTAATGATGTGGGTAGAAGGAGACCACCTTTGTGGCTCATTTGTTAATGCACTGTTTTGTGGTGCTCCTGAAAAGTCTCCAACTGATGGGCCCATCTTTGTTTATCTGATATTCAAGGTACCAGTGAAGCATATTGAGTAGCTAGGAGGAACTCTTGATGCCAGATTGAGAAAATTGTATATTAAAGAGATGTAGGTATCCATTTTGATTAGAATGCCTCAAGGGACAGGGAAGAATAAGACTGAGGAATCCCTAACCATGATAAGACAAGTTTTTAAAGAGGCACTGTACAAAATTGTTATTAGTTGCAACTCATGTAGATCTGGTGTGCCATTGGGGGAGGATCGCCTAACTCAATGTGGCTGGAAGGATTATTGATTCTAGAATTGAACCAAATAAGGCACAAAGGACTCCTATGACCAAAAGAAAAGTGCTTTGTGTGGTGTGTTTAGGATAATTTGGTCGCTGACAGCAATCCCAACTGTCCCAAATGATAGGGGTTTGGCTCCCTCCGCTGAGGCTTTCCAGAGTTATTTCACCGACAAGATTTCGACCCTCCGCCGGGACATTCCAGCCACAGTTGATACAGTTAGTGAACTCGAGACCCCGCCGCCACTCGGCGGGCCCACCTTCACCCGTTTCAAATTGCTGGACGCAGCAGCTGTCGACAAGTTACTAGCTGCAGCCAGACCAACTACATGCTCCCTCGACCCGTGCCCCTCCTGGCTTGTTAGAACTTGCCGGGAGGGGTTACGAGGCCCCCTAGGCACGATCATAAATAGCTCCCTTGAGCAAGGAGTCTTCCCGGGGGGACTAAAAGAGGCAATGGTGAGACCGCTGCTGAAGAAGCGAATTTAGATCCTTCGGCTCCCTCCAATTACTGGCCAGTTTCCAACTTGCCTTTTTTAGGCAAGGTAATTGAGAGGGCAGCAGCTGATCAGCTGCAGCAGTTCTTGGAAGACACAGCTGGACTTGATCCCTACCAGTCCGGCTTCCGTATTGGGCACGGGACGGAGACCGTGCTTGTCGCCATTACAGACCAACTTCGCCGCCAGCTGGACCAGGGCGGATCGGCACTGCTCGTCTTGTTAGATCTGACGGCAGCTTTCGATACTGTAGATCACGCTCTGTTAACCCACCGTTTAGCCGGCGTCGGGGGGACCGCCCTTAAATGGGTGGCCTCCTTCCTCCGGGGCCGGGGACAACGGGTGGAGGGGGGCGGGGAGGTCTCCGGGAGATCCTCACTCGACTGTGGGGTCCCCCAGGGGGCCATCCTCTCCCCCTTATTATTCAATGTGTATATGCGCCCCCTGGCCCAGCTGGCCCGCGACTTTGGTCTGGAGTGTTATCAGTATGCGGATGACACCCAGCTTCTGCTGAGAATGGACGGCAGGCCGGACACCGTACCCGATTGTTTCCATCAGTGCCTCGAAGCCGTGACTGGCTGGCTGCGGGCCAGCCGGCTGAAGGTGAACCCGTTGAAGACGGAGATCTTGTGGCCCGGTCGGCCTGGGGGGGGGGGGTGAGTGTTGGTTGCCTACCCTGGACGGCGAACGGCTTAACCCGTCGCCTGTTGTTAAGAGCTTAGGTGTTCAGTTGGACCCCCTGCTGACCATGGAGACCCAGGTCTCTGCGGCCAGCAGGGCGTCTTTCTTTCACCTACGACAGGCTAGGCGACTGGCACCCTACCTCTCCAGGGATGATCTGGCCACGGTGATCCAAGCGACAATCATCTCGAGATTAGACTACTGTAACGCCCTCTACGTTGGCCGTCCCTTGGCGACAGTTCGGAAACTCAAGCTAGTGCAGAATGCCGCAGCTCGCTTGCTGACGGGAACGTCGGTAAGGGAGCATATCACGCCCATCCTTTGGCAGCTGCACTGGCTGCCTGTTGAGTACCGAATTGCCTTCAAGGTGTTGGTATTAACCTTTAAGGCTTTACACGGCCTAGGGCCTGCGTACCTGAGGGACTGCCTTGCCCCATATGTACCCCCGAGATCGCTACGTTCAGGGGAGTCTAATCTTCTCCTGATTCCATCGGTCCGCACCTGCCACTTGTCCGTGACTAGGCAGAGGGCCTTCTCCGTGGCGGCTCCGGTACTCTGGAACTCTCTCCCAGATGATGTCCGTGCCGCCACGGAGCTCCTTCCGTTCCGCAGGGCCTGTAAGACCGCCCTGTTCAAACTGGCCTTTGGCTAGGTGAATAAGCCAAATGTACTCATCTCTTGACCAGCATCCAGACCCTGGAATGCCATGGTTTGACATAATTGTTTAAACTCGGGACCAATGTTTGTATTTTATGTTGTTTTATTGTACGGCGACATGACTGCTACATGTCAGCCGGGTTTTATGATGTTATCCGCCCCGAGCCTGCTGGGAGGAGCGGAATACAAGAAGGAACAAAAAAAAAATATGAAAACATTGTTTGGAACTGCAACTTTCCAGTCTGTGGTTAAACATACCTAGAAGGCAGCAATGACTTTGGACTAGAACAGGGGTGCCCATTATGTCGATCGCGATCAACTGGTCAATCGCGAAGGACGTAATAGTGATCGCAGGCAGGGATATGGCGCTGCTCCTGCTGCTTGTGGGGGGAGGAGAAAGAGGAAGGGCTGGGCGGTGAAGAAGAAGAAGAAGGGACCGGGGTGCTGCCTCCTTCTGCCGTTTCCCCTCCATGCGCGCCAGCCTCCAATTGGGAGCACACCAGCCAGCCTCCAAGTTCTTCCTTCTGGCATGGGGTGTTTGGCCTGACTGGGTAGAAACCGTGCCCCTCCCCCCCAGGGAGGGAGGCCACGAGGAGGAGGAGGATAGTCCAAGCATGCTCCCTCTCTCCAGGCGGGTTGGAGTGCCCATTGCCGGCCTGTGGGCTCTTCGTCACTCTAGTCTAGGCACACTGGAGCTGGAGAGGTGGCGGTGGCTCGGGCTATGGTGCTGTTCCTGCTGCTGCTGCTTGCAGGGGAGGAGGAGGAGGAGGAAGGGCTGGGCGGCGGCAAAGAAGAAGAAGGGGCCGGGGTGCCGCCTCCTTCAGCTGCTTCCCCTCTGCGCTCCAGCCAGCCAGCCTCCAGTCGGGAGCACGGCTGCTCCGCAGAGGCCCCGCCCCACACGCTCGAGGGAAAGCTCCAGCTCGATGATTATTTGAGTCCACATTGCTCTCTGGATGTAGGTGAACTACAACTCCCAAACGTCAAGGTCTATTTCCCCTAAACTCCATGTGGGTTCAAAGTTGGGCATACTGAGTATTCATGCAAAGTTTGGTCCAGATCCGTCATTCTTTGAGTCCACAGTGCTCTCTGGATGTAGGTGAACTACAATTCCCAAACTCAAGGTCAATTCTGACCAAACCTTTCTGGTGTTTTCTGTTGGTCATAGGAGTCCTCTGTGCCTCGTTTGGTTCAAATTGTTGTTGGTTCTATTGTTCGTGGAGTTCAGAATGCTCTTTGATTGTAGGTTAACTATAAATCCCAGCAACTACAACTCCAAAATGACAAAATCATTTTTTTAATGATGGTCACTCTTTGTAGGTGTCTTGTGGCCAAATTTGGCAGCAATTCGTCCAGTAGTAAGAAATCAGTTTGTGTGTGTCAATTGTAAAATAGGATGTGTGGAAGGGCCCTGACAGAAGGAGGTTGGACTGGATGGCCCTTGGAGGTTGTTGTTGTTACTATTAGTAGTAGTAGTAGTAGTAGTAGCAGCAGCAGAGGCTGAATGAATATCATCATCATTATTATTATGAATAAATTCAGGGGCTTATTATACTCACATTTAGTTGAATTCAGTCTTAAAATATATTATACTAGCTGTACCCGGCACGCGTTGCTGTGCCCTTTTAAGGAGATGCGAGAAAGTTCAATCATCCACGGTGTGCCCTCCTCTAAACTGCAGTTGGATGGAGTGTGGGTCATGGGGGGCATGGTGTGCCAAGTTGGGTCTATATTGGTCTTGGTTCTGGGCCACAGTGGTCTGTGGGGAATGATGGGTTTTGAAGTACTACAAATCCCGTTTTCCATGGTGGTACTTCAAGTCCCATCATGCATGGTAGCGGCTCTGTGTACCAAGGTAGGTTACTGTAAATTCAGGCCATACACAATGTCCCATGAGCTGAGGCCTAGTTAGGAACAGCAAGTTAATGAAGCCTTACTGTCAATTCAGGCCATACACAATGTCCAATGTGCTGAGGCCTAGTCGGGAGAATCAAGTTAATGAAGTCTTACTGTCAATTCAGAGCGTAAACAGCTTCCCAGTAAGTGAGGGCTAGTTAGGGAAATCTAGTTAATGAAGCCTTACTGTCAATTTTGGGCGTGGTCTGTGATTTTTTGGGGTGTAAATTTTAGGTTGGAAGGGATTGGCTCAGGCAGGCATGTAGCCAGGGGGGGGCTAAGGGGGCTTCAGCCCCCCCCCCCGAAATTCTCAGGGTGATCCGCAAGAAGGCCTTACTGGTACATTATTTAAACTGTTATGTGCACTTATACCATGATCTGATCACCATGCTCATTATATCCCACATTAATGGGGTTATTGGGATAACAATACAAAAGGTTTGCTAGGGTAGACCCTCTTCCACCCAGTCTCAGCCCCCCCCCCGAACCAAACTCAGCCCCCCCCCCTCGAATCAAAATCCTGGCTACGGCCCTGGGCTCAGGCCTTTTCCTTATTCTGTTTTGGCAGTTTATTATGGATCGGAATTTTCATGTTGGCTGGCCAGTGCAGCAGTTATGCAAATCCGCCCTTATTGGCAGCCAATCATGTTGTTCAGAATGTAGAGGCTGGGTGAGTCTTTGGCTGCCCCGGAGGATGCTGGTAAATGTAGTTTTATTTTTATTCGTTGTTTTGGGGGCCTTTTAGGTTTTGGGGGGGAAAGTTTCTTTGCTACAAACATACCTTGCTTGAGGCCTATTTCTGTTGGCAAGTATTGTGTTTCTGTGTTGTATGGTTTCTTTGTTTGAGGTATACATCACATGACGTGAACCCATTTATATAATAGATGGCTCTCACTGAAATAAATTTCCAAATATGTTGCTTTTATGGCTCTCTGGGTAGTGGGTAGGTAGATCATTTTGACTTGGTTGTTTTATAAGTAGCTCGCAGGCTGAAAAAGTGTGAGCAGCACCCCTGGTCTAGAACTAGATCAATTTGGCACATAGCTAAAACCTGCACCAAAACAGATTGAATCAATCCACATTGGCATGGATTCTTGTCCATGTTTATTCTAGGTTAAACTGCATAATCCTAGAGCGTTGCTTGGAGGTTAGTGACATGGTTTGATATCACATTAACTATAATGGCGGCGTACTGAAGAATAGGGGTGTGCAAAATTCCAGCAGTCAAAAATACTGGAAGGCCAAAAAAGAACACATACACACACATCCCCATGGAATTCTGGGAAAGTTTAAGTTCTTTTATATTTTGACTGTTTTTTTTCCATAGCTGAAGCAGCATTATTTCTCCATTGGGGTGATGGGGCTGAGAGCTGTATTTGCTGCATCACATAGTCTACCTCAACCAATCACAGGCTGATTTTCCTCTCCATTGTCCAGGACTTCAAGTCCCAGAATTCCCAGATTTTTTCCTGCAAGTTATCTCCTCTCAGTAGGAGAGAGATTTTTTTTAAAAAAAATCCAAAAAACAGTGGATGACTGTGTCTTTCTGAAATTTTGCAGGAATGATGCATTACTCATGTTATGTCGCTGTGGGTAGAGTCAAAACATCCGTCTTTTGATTTTTTTATAAGTTTTTTTGTAAAAACATTAAAAATCTCCAAAAAAATCAGTGAATCAGCTAAACATTATGAAACTTGGCAGGCTTGCAGTTGTTAACATGTTATACAAGTTTCATCCAACCATAAAAATAATGGAATAACAAGCTCTCCCATTGCCACCAATGGAACAAAACTAACAAAACAATATCTAAAAACTTGGCCCTTCTGATGTGCCTTCAGAGAGTGACCACTCAACCCATTTGGTTGTTTCCATCTACAGTTGCCCTCAAAATAAAGCACCTTTCTTTTCCACCATCCCCTATAAAGGCAAAATCCCACTGCTCCTCCCTTTTGGGCTCCTTTCTTATAAATGCACTTTTTATCCCTATCTCACCCAGGGTTTTACCCTTTAAACATTTTGCTTCATACATTTGGCCCGCCCTCTGTGTTCAATTTTATTATGTTATTTTAAATATTTTATTTGTTATTTAATATTTTGTTTGATGCATTTTTTGTTATTCTGTGTTTAATCATGTTGTATTATTTTGGGCTTGGCCTTATGTTAGCCACCCTGAATCCCCTTTGGGAAGATGGTGGCGGGTTATAAATCTAGTTGTTATTATTATTATTATTATTATTATTATTATGTATTGTTAAAGGCTTTCATGGCTGGAATCACTGGTTTGTTGTAGGGTTTTCAGGCTCTATGGCCATATTCTAGAAGCATTCTCTCCTGATGTTTTGCCCGCATCTGTGGCAGGCATCCTCAGAGGTTGTGAGAACCTCACAACTTCTGAGAATGCCTGCCACAGATGCAGGCAAAACATCAGGAGAGAATGCTTCTAGAACATGGCCATACAGCCCGAAAAACCTACAACAGTGCTGTCCAACTTCTTCCGGCCCAAGGGCCGGAAGAAGTGTCACTGATCACCTGGGGGCCGCAGGTGATCAGTGAGCAGGGGCGGGGCCGATAGCGGGGCGGGGGGGGGCCAGCTGACTTCCTCCTCCTTTGCCCCTCCTCCCCCCCCGCGGACGCGCCGCGGTGCGGGAAGGAGGAGGGGCGAGGAGGAGGAGCCAGCTGACTTCCTCCTGCCTGTGTCGCCCCCTCCGTCCCTCTCTCGGTGCCGCGGTTGTGAGGCAGTTAGCAGCGGCGCCGCCGAGAAAGGGAGAAGGGGCGATCCAGGCAGGAGGAAGATAGCTGGCCCCTCCTCCCTGTACCGCCGCCTTGTCCCTTTCTCGGCGGCGCCGCTGCGAACTGCCTCGCAACGGCGGCGCCGAGAGAGGGACGGAGGGGGCGATCCAGGCAGGGCGGAGGGGCCAGCTGTCTTCCTCCTGCCTGGATCGCCCTCCGTCCCTCTCGGCGCCGCCGCTGCGAGGCAGTTCGCAGCGGCGGCGCCGAGAAAGGGAGAAGGCGATCCAGGCAGGAGGAAGATAGCTGGCCCCTCCTCCCTGTACCGCCGCCTTGTCCCTTTCTCAGCGGCGCCGCTGTGAACTGCCTCGCAACGGCGGCGCCGAGAGAGGAGAAGAGCGATCCAGGCAGCTGGCTCCTCCTCCCTGCCTGGATCGCTTTTCGGCCTCTCGGTGCCGAAAAAGGGCTGAAGGCGGCGCCAACGGCAGCGCGTCACAGGCCTGGCATGACGCGCTGCCCCTTGGCACCGCCTACTCCTCCTTTCGGCGCCCCTCCCTTCCTAGGCCGGGGAGCCACCGAAAGGAGGAGTAGGCGGTGCCAAGAGCAGCGCGTCACGCCAGGCCTGTGACGCGCTGCTCTTGGCGCCGCCTTCTGCCCTTTTCGGCGGCTCCCCGCCCTAGGTAGGGGCGCCCGAAAGGAGGAGCTAGCTCTCTTCCTCCTCCCTGCCCTGCCTCCCCCTCCCCCCCGGCCGCCATTTTAAAAAAAATCGATTTTTTAAAATTTAAAAATGGCGGCTGAGGGCATAGGTGGGGCCGTGTCCAACAGGCTACGGGGCCGGATCCGGCCCCGGGGCTGCCAGTTGGACAGCCCTGACCTACAACAACCCAAAATTTCTAATATTTAGATTCAAATTTCAAAATGAAATTCAAAACTGATTTCTCCTGTTTCTCACACCTTTACTAAAGAATCCATAGACTGTGTACTTTTATGATGTACTTCCTTTGTTTATTTCAATGAACATGATAATTTTAGATATATAACACCATTCTGAGAAGGAGGTGAATTTTGATATTTGAATGTAGAACATTTATCAGTGTTCATAGAGTACTTTACATTTGTGACTTACCAATATATTATTCCATGAACAAAGTGTAATTTCTGAGCGACTAAACTATAGCCTGACATTTTATTTCAAAAGCTGAAATGAAGAGAGGAGGAGATCCCGCCTGTCATTTTAAAATACTGGGCCAAGCCATGTGGCGATGTACCTCAGAATTATTATTATTTATGGCATTTTACCCTGCTCTTCTCAACCCCCGAGGGGGGACTCAGAGCGGCTTCCAAAAAGGCACAATTTGATGCCAACACAGTAAAACACAGTAAAACACAGTATAAAACCCCCCAAAACATTACACATTAAAATACATTAAAATACAATTACATCAACATATCATACACATTCATTTAAGTTAAGAAAAACTGTTTTCCGTCCATAAAAAGCATTGAGCCCTATTCATCAACTTTCCATTAAAATCTAGTCTAAAATGCTGCCTTGTGCTAGTGCGCATAAGCCTTACCAATGTCAAGCACTTTCTCTTTTTTATGCACCACATCAGCATCTGGTTTATTATAAAATGTGAACTGAACCCAGTACATATTTAACCTATCTTCGGAAGCATCTTCACATGTTTCTTATGCTCCTATTCCTACTTGATATACCAGTAGCCAAGACAAACACCTGAATACAAAATAGAGCTACATACAAAACAGTACCAGGGTTCAGAAAGCAGCTGCAATCTAAACTTACTTCGGGAAAGTAAATACAGTGTTCCCTCACTACTTTGTAGTTTGCTTATTGCGGACTCACTGTTTCGCAGATTTCAAAAAATATTAATTTAAAATATATATCATGGTATTTTCACTGTTTTGTGGGGGTTTTGCCGCCACCACTCTCCAAGGCACTTTTCCTCCCCAGTCCTCCCTTCCTCCAGCCTTAAAGGGCCTTTCCTTCCTTTCCTTCACTTTATTTTAAGTTTATAAAGACTTAAAATAGTGTATAACTACTAAAATAATATATAAATATTAAAATAAATAGAGCATCCCTACACCGCGGTTTTTCACTTATTGCAGGAGGTTCTGGAACCTAACCCCAGCAATAAGTGTGTAGCACCCATGGGCCCGTTCGTGCCCCTGGGAAGGGGTGAGGCGCCTGGGTCCCGATGCCACTGGGACCCGCACAGGCTGAAGGGGACTCGGAGGACGAGTTGGAAGGCCCAGAGCAAGATTGGTCAGCAGTGCCTTTGCCCAGTTCACCTGCAAAGAGTTTAGCCTGGGATTTCGAGTGGGAGCATTCTCCCGGGGAAGGAGCGGACCAGGTGGAGATGGAAGGCAGCGAAGCAGATAGCGGAGATAGTTATGAATTCCCAAACGGCCGAGGTTCCCAGGACCTGGCCGAGCAGCAGATGGAGGCCAGCGGCTGGGAAAGTTCGGGGGAGGCTGCTTCTCAAGGAGATAGCGATACTGAGCTGGAAGAGCGGGGCCGTTCCCATAACAGACGCAGGGACATAGAGCAGGGCAGGAGGAGCTGGCATCTGTCCCTAGACCGTCACCGTTCGGAAAGTAGAGACTGGAGACGCCGGGCCCTAGATCGTCGAGGGGCCCGGCCGAAGGATTAAGAACGGCCCGTGGGAACTGATCCTCAGTTCTCCGGCCACGTCTGATCTGAAGGGCGTGAAAGCGGAGTGAACCACGGAGCCTAGTTTGGCTCGCCTTGGACCAAGACCTTGCCTTGATATTGATTCGCATTGCTGCGGATACCCTGCTTTGTTCCGGAGGCAATCCGGGAATTTGCCTAGCTTTTTGCCACGTTTGCTTTTGGATCTATCCTTTGGAACTTTGCTTTCGTAATTGGACTACAGCTTTGCTGTTTGCTTGATTCTTTGATCTCTTCAAGAGAATTGTCTTTTGGACCTTTTTATATTCAATAAAAATTAGTTAGCCTTTGCTACGTCTCCGTGTGTGTGTTAAAGGGGCAGTACTAAGTCGGTGATTGTGACAAAGTGAGGGAACACAGTTAGTTTCATCAGGTTTTCTTTAAAAAAATGTTTGTATTTCCATTCCCTCAAAATTAACTAAACAGATTTTTTTTTAAAAAAGCTGAATGCTAGAAACCTTTTTACTATATTCCAGCTGCTTTGAGTCTTCTTCAGGGAAATAAATCAGGGTGTATATAATAATAATAATTGTAACGACTCTCCAACACTCGGTAAGGATCACACGTAGATTGAAGCACGGTCCAACACGATTTTATTGCAGGTACGACACATGTGAAGCAAAAGCACCGGCCCGCCACCCAAACACACCTTATATACCCCGAGCCCCCTCCCATTGCCCATGCAATGTCCAAGCAGGGTTGCACCATATCCGGGTGAGTCAGCATGTCCCACAGTCCGAAAGGATGTGACCTCATGGGTCCATGAATCAGCATTATGAGTCCAATTGTCCAATGTCCAGGCTCGGAGGAGTTTACCTCACTTCCCTCCGCAGCCCCGCACACACCTGGAAGTTACATCACTCCCACCTGACTCAGCACAGTCTCTATGCAACTGGAGCCAAGGTCACCAAAGAACTGGGGCAAAGGTCGGTACAATCTCATGGCAGGCTGGGAGCCTGAACTTCTCCCAAGCTCAAGTCTCCCAGCCCTGACATAACGGTCTCCTCCACCACATCCTCCCCCTGGAAAACAAAACATCATTCAATCCAGAGGAGGAAAGGGCCCCACATACTTCTTCAAAAAACTACAGTGAAACGTTAAAGGTGAACCTTCCCTAAACTCTTGGGCATCAGAAGGGTATATGAGACCTTATTCACTGCTCTCTCAATTCTAAAAGGCCCAATATAATTTGGACTTAACTTCTTGGATGGATACCCCAATTTTAAATTCTGCGTAGATAGCCATACCAAATCCCCCTCGCTATACTCCTCCCCTTCTTGCCTCTTCCGGTCTCCAAATAACTTGTAAGAACGCTGCGCCTTTCCCAAAGGGAGACACCTCTTCCCATTCCAGCCTGTTGCACAGGGCGCCTCACCGTACCGGACTTCCTTCTGGATGGCCACCTACGGTCCTCACTCCCGAAGGAGATCTAGGACGCTCAGCTGACGTTCCGCCATCCATCCATGAATGATAAGTGAAGTCTCCTCCTCCCGGGGCACTCCATACTGACTCTATCGGCTCTCTTCGGGACATGGCTCGAGACATCCTCCTCATAGTCTGTTCCATGGCCTCCAACTTACATTTCATCACTTCCAATTCTGACAGTGATGCAGGTTCTGTGGTCTCACTACCACACTCCGCCAGGTCCACCTGAACTGGCCTGTCCTTCGGCACAGTCTCCCTGGTCCCACGCACTTCTGGATCCGCCCGAGCTGACCAGTCCTTCGGAACAGCTTCTCCGATCCCTCCGGCCCTCCGGACCTCCGCCTGACTGGAGCCGTATTGCTCCCTCTTTCGACGGGCCATCGCCGAGCTCACCTGAGCTTCCCACAGTCGCTCCGCTTCTCGAAGCTCATCCTCCTGGGCAACCGCACCTCCCGACGCCATCATCTCTTGGTGCTCATCCGGGAACCCCACTTGGTCAAGGGTGGTCCAATCCCACTCCATAGTTTGCCGGACTTCTTCAGGAGCCGAATCCCATCTATCAATATATTCTTCTTCTTTCCAAGCCAACCTCTCCATTGCTGGGATAGTTGAAAAGGGGCTTTTGCTTCTGTAACGACTCTCCAACACTCGGTAAGGATCACGCGTAGATTGAAGCACGGTCCAACACGATTTTATTGCAGGTACGACACATGTGAAGCAAAAGCACCGGCCCGCCACCCAAACACACCTTATATACCCCGAGCCCCTCCCATTGCCCATGCAATGTCCAAGCAGGGTTGCACCATATCCGGGTGAGTCAGCATGTCCCACAGTCCGAAGGGATGTGACCTCATGGGTCCATGAATCAGCATTATGAGTCCAATTGTCCAATGTCCAGGCTCGGAGGAGTTTACCTCACTTCCCTCCGCAGCCCCGCACACACCTGGAAGTTACATCACTCCCACCTGACTCAGCACAGTCTCTATGCAACTGGAGCCAAGGTCACCAAAGAACTAGGGCAAAGGTCGGTGCAATCTCATGGCAGGCTGGGAGCCTGAACTTCTCCCAAGCTCAAGTCTCCCAGCCCTGACAAATAATAATAAAAATAATAACCCAATGCAAATTCTCCTTTTTATTGTTGCCTTAGCTGGGAGCATGAGACAGTAGCACAAGGCAGAGCATGAGCCAGCTATGAATCACATAACTTTCTTTCTCTTCCATTTAAGGAGGTCACAACTCTGGAACTACAAAAATAATTCAAATATTAGTTACACTACAGAAGTAATAAAAGTGTTCTTTTGTATTTCACAGTTGTGATGTAAGATGGGTATACCTTAGTTATTAAAAAAAGAAGATATGATTTTAATAATCCATATATATATATACCTTCCAAGTTCAACATAGCAAGTGTATAGTGACATTGAGTGTATGCTCAATCATGAACCATAGACAATTCAAGTTGCCTAAAAGGATCTCAAGACAGTGCTTCCAAGATACGACTGAAACAAATATATGCTTTTAATGTGAAAGAAAACCTGCTAAAATGATATATAGATGGTTTATCACTCCATACAAACTAGGTAAAATGTACAAATATCTGCAGAACACATGCTGGAAATGTAAGAAGGTAGAAGGAACCCTCTATCACATGTGGCGGTTGTGTGAGAAGGCAAAAAAAAACCTGGAACATAATACATGGGGAAATTCAGAAAATATTGGGTATTGAATTACAAAAGAAACCCGAATATTTACTATTAGGCATTACAGATCTGAAAATGTACCCAAATAAAGAACTGATTCTAAATTATTTAATCATGGCTGGAAGAATAGTTTATGCAAACAATTGGCGACTGGAAGATATTCCCACAAAAGAACATTGGCAAATGAAAATAATGGACATAATGAACATGGATGAACTGACTCAACTCTTAGCCAGACATCAAGGAATACCAAAGAAAAAGACAGATTGGCAGTTGTTCAAAACATATAAGAAAAAGGAGTAGAAAACTATAATCATTTCAAAAAGAAAATAACAATTGAACACACATTTAAGGAGACAATTATAAATGGAGAAAGTAGAAACTGAACTTTTCTTTTACTTATTGACTTCAGAATAGAGGAATATAACAAGCAAAGAAGAAGATCAAAAGTACATTATTTTTTTAATTTTCTCTATCTCTCCCTTTCCCCCCCTTCACCCCTTATTGGCACTGAGGTTTTGCATTAACTCATTTTGTTTTACTCTCCCTCCTTTTTTCTATTTTCTATATGATTTTATTTTATTTTTTTTAAAAATCAATAAAGATTTTTTTTTTTTAAAAAAAAAGACAGTGCTTCCCAGGGTACCAGATATGGGGGAAACCTCTTCTTCCCTCTCACATGTCCCAAAGATTGGCAAGATAATTATCTCTGTTGTGTACAATTGACTTTTTCCCTCACAAAACTTGCCAGTGATCAGCAATAGGGCAGGGACTGCCACTTTTAGTAGCATTGTCATGAGATATGTGTAAAGTACATAGTCAATAGAAATGTGCACTGGCACAATGGATGCAAGAAGTTGGGGGGAAAGGGAAGTGACATTTAGCTTTGAAGTAATCAGTCAGCTGTCCCAGAGAGTGTCACGATGCAAGGACTTAGCCGGCCCCTTAATCACACACACAGAGATGGTAATCAGCTAACTAGTTTATTGTAGAATAAAGAACAAGTAAAAAGGCAATTGTCCAAAAGGTATTGAAAGTTCAGTTCAAAAGCAAAGGGTCCGTAGTAAAATCCAAAGGCAAAGGTCTAGGCAGTAAGCTTGGCAAAAGCTCCGCAAATCCAAGCGGATCAAAGAACAAGGTACAGTTCAATCAAAACCCCAAGAAACTTCTTGGCAAGGTACGAGCCGCAGCTTGGCTCTGTGGTACTTGGCTCGCTACACTTCGCTAGGTTAGAAGTGGCCGAGCTACTGAGGATCCGTTCCCACGGATCCTATACTTAAACCTCACGGCGGGGCCCCCGACGCTCTAGGCTTCGGCGGTAAACTGTGCTACAGGATCTCTCGCCTCTCTGGCGCTCTAGGCTGCGGTGCCACTCCCTCCTGCTGGAGTCGATGCTCCGTCTCCTATCAAAGCTCCGACCTATCCTCCCAGCACCTGGCTTGCTATCTTCATGAGAGTCAAACTCCCCTTCGTCTTCCATGGCCTCCTCGCCCATGTTTTCCCAAATTCTCTCCTGTGATCTGTACCCACCCGGTTTCTCATAACAATCATCGCTATCAGCACTTTCAGGATCAGCCTGACCTTCCCAGTCCTCATAGGCATCCGGCCATCCTTCATCCCAAGCCAAGCTCTCTGTGGGAGAGGAAGGCCCAGCTAGCTCGTTAACCCCTTCCTCCATTTCATCCTCAGCTGCTGCTGGCTCTAATGCAAGTGGGACCCCCGGTGCTGCCCCCTGCCCCCCAGGCACAAAAGAGAACTGGGTTGCTACAGAGAGTCAATTAGTTCCTCTGCTGCCCAGCCATGCCCTTGGGGGTGTTTTTCAGAAGTCCTCCAGACAAACCACTCATTCTGAATTTTACAAATGCTCTAGTGCGAGCATGTTTCTATAAAGTGTTTCACATTCTGTAAAGTCAATTTTGCTGTGCAATATGGTTTACATTTGGGGCTTGCTGAAGCACATTAAGGGAGTTACGGCCTGAGAAAGTGGGCCCATTTTCCCATGATATGCTGGTTCCTATCCCCTTTTGCCATGGAGCCTAATACATGATGTACTTCTACTTCCAATGAGACTTCCAATGGCAAAAGGGGAGAGGAAGCGGCGTACAACAACAACACAGCAACATTGGAGGCTTCCTGTGCTGTATCTGCACAATGGGGGGAAACCAGCTGACGGATGCTTCCCCCCCTGTGAAGGGAGTCTGGATAAGTTGGGCAATGTGGGGCATGGGGTGACGGGTTCTCCATGCCCCCCTCCCACCACCACTGGGACCCCCATGGATTTGACACAATGAGTGGCAAATCTCAACATTAATGTGATAAGATCCTTAGCTTGGATTCTCCACATAATTTGTTTAATGCAATAACATGACCTTGCTATGTGCTGCAGCACACCTTGACACTGGACATTTTGTAGCCTTAGGCATTTGAAGCTACAGTAGGTCAGTGTTGATGTGTCCTAAGAGAAAAACGTTTTTGTTTCCAGTGAAAGAAGGATGTCTGCAGCCCTGAGTGGTTTGTTGGAATGACAATCATGAAACCTTTACCCTTTCCAGAGTGGTTCTTTCAATAGTACTCTGTGAAGGCAAGGTGAGAACCATGTGACCCATGTGAGCTTTAAGAAGCACACCTTTAAACCATAGATCCATCATGATTTCATCGAACTTGCTTTGTAACATTGCTTGTCACAGCAATGTTACAAAGTCAAATAAAAGAAGCATGTTATCTATACCTATATCTATGAGTCATACTATAATTACTGTAGTTATAATACAGTAGCGGTAGTACTATCCAGTCTCACTTTCTACCTTACTTGAAAGGGAGACTACACAATCTCAGATATAAGCAGACTTCCAAGGATAATTTGCTGGCATTAAGAGGGTAAATGTTTTGATGTCAAATGTCTGCTGTTCATGCATTAATGGGTTATGTGGTTATGCTTTCACATGACAAACCTTCAAATCTCTGGCAGGGCCATTATGGGGCATTGTACTAATGATCCATAGCTAATGAAAGTGTCTCATTCAGTTCCATTTACATTGTGATGGATCCTTCATGCTGGTTACATTGAGCATGATAAATTTGTTTTCCTTTTTGGAAATGAAAAGTGGACATTAATTATGTCTAAACTACCATGGATTTCCTAAGGAACAATATACATTATTAATCGGCTGGGTTTTAAAAAAATCATTGTGAAGTTTCAGACGTGGCCACCTAACAAAGAAAAATGTACACTTCACTTGAAACTGTATTGCATCTTTTCTAATTGCAGGACAATGTTTTAAACTTTATCTCAGGGGCAAAGTGGTTCATTAGGTAGTTAATTTTTATTGGCATTTTGATTATCCATTATTTCAGTTTGTATGTTATTATTATTATAACATCGTTTTTCAGCATAACACTAGATATTGATCAGAGTTGGTGGAGATACATTTCTCAAGCTACAAGAATGGGCTGTTGTGTTTACTTGTTTTCAGAAATATTTGAGGAGTTTTCTGTTTGAGTGATGTGAAGAAGTTGCCAAGGATTTTTGCATTTGGAAACAAGGGAGAAAGAGAGATTTTTAAAAAATCAGTGCAAGAACAAAATTTTCTGAAACCTAGGAGGCTTACAGTTGGAAAATTGTCCAATAATTGTCAAAAGTTTCATCCTGATAACCATAAAAATGACAAAGAAACTTGCCTCTATAACTTTCCCTAAAAGGCATGCAGTCCAATCCAACTCAAAAGGCTGCGATTGAAAAAAAAAACAAACCTTACAGTTAAAATTAAATATCCCACAAGTGTGACAACTTTTATCCTGAAAGCTCTAAAAAATTGAAAGCCCAAAAGTTCTCTGGTGATACGAGACTGTGACTTGCCCAAGATGCTTAAATTATTTAATTTGAAAAAATATCCACTTGTAATTTTCAAGTACTTTCCACTGCTTCTTTATTTCTTTTTTCATTTATGTCATGAACAAGACAACAAACCATTAAAGGTGGAAAGAGAATGGCTGTCTATTAACTTTCAATTGGCAAAGCTGGGAGTGGTCCATCTGGAATCACATCATACCATGGCATGATGTGAACGGAACATGACATAAGAAACGTGAGAAACACAAGAAACATGATAAGAGACAAATCAGAAGACCTGCATTCCTTTTGTGGTTACATCTGCCATTTGTTTTCACTTAAAAGATAAAGCAAGCTACTTGTACAACACCTTTGAACTAATATTTGTTGACATTTTATGGCTTATTTCCTTCCCCACATCACATCTGCTCTTGCAGTCTATTTGATATTTACAGGGAAAAGCAAGAGTATGGACAACCTGGCTATGTGGGGTGGTGTGAAATTCTGGGATTTATTATCCAAAATTTAACGTTCCAAAGCACTGACACAGTATACCAGCAACTCTGTTATGTTTCTCTGCCTTAGCTTGGAACAGTGACTTCAGTAGCAGTGTGGAGACATAGAGAAAGAAAAAACTTGCTTGCTTGTAGAATTCTAAGCAGGCTGGAAGGAAAATATATATTATAAGCAAGCCTTTCTTTATGGAGAAACCAGTCCCCTTGTGTAATAGGCCAGATCTGTTTTCAGGGATTAGTTGTTCATTGGCAGGTTACCTGCTTTTACAAATGAGATCACATAGCACTACATAAATTTTGCATTTCTAACATGTAGGTTTTGTTTCCCCATTACATTCTCTCATCTTGCTTCTTGTGTACTAAAGCATGGTGCTCAGCATCTTGCAATACTGGAACACAAAGTCCCAAGCAAAAGCTAGAGTGAAATAGTTGGTCTCTGAAGTCCTTCCTCCCCCCCCCTTTTTTTTTTTTTGCATTTAACTCACCACCACATCTCTCTTTATTGTTCACAGGATTTATTAAATAAAATGTAATGCTGGAAAACTTCATAAACAAGTACATAAACTACTTTCGGATTCTGACAAACATTTCCTTTATGAAAGTCTCATGGTTGCTCAAAATATTCAACAAATCTCATATGCATCTATAGTCCATTTTATCAGAATGGTTATAGTTAATTTTCTTTCTCTTTAAGACAACAAAAAATTAAAATAACTTTATGTTGGCTCATTCCAGGAATATTGTAAAAGTGATGTCATTTTAAAAATATAATCAAATCATTTTTTCTAGACAAGCCAATAATTGTCTTGTTGCCGCCACTGTTGCTGCTATTGCTGCTGCTACGATTTGTAACAATCATTTCTCATAGGAGATCAAGGTTGCTAACAATCTATATAAAATGTACATTTGAAACCATAAATGTTAATGAATGAAAGCTACAAAAAACTGATTTGTGTTATAGAATTTGGCATGAGGTTATGAGTTATTTAGTATTGCAAATCAGACCTAAAACAAAAGGCAGAAATCATCCCTTTGAGGTGTTGTTCTACTTCATACTCCGCTTAACCTATGTAAGCAGGAAAGAGTTCAAGAAAACTAGTATCCTCACTACTGTAAGTTTTTCATTTTTTTGTGTTTGTCTCACTGGGATATTTTGGGGCCAGGTTGAGAAATTAAGTGGTAAAAAAAATGCAAACCTCAGGTTCCCCATGAGTATGCTGATATTGTTGTCAAAAAACCTCCCATGCTCCCTAAAGAATAGATTAGACACCATATTTCTATTAAATATATATTTTTATTACTATAACTTTCACAGATGTGAAGACTCAATGTCTCAATGTAGCACAAAGGTTTATCTCCAAAATCAGCTAGAGCCTGGAAATTCCTAAAAGAATTAGCTTAATCAATTGTTCACCCAACCCAAAGTCTTGGGGAAGTGGAAATGAAATGTTTCTGAGACAATGGGATAATATGCAGCCCCTCACTATGGAGTGTCAACATAACCTAAGCAATCCTCTGGGGTTTTCCTTATGTCTGGATTCATGGATATGATTTAAAAATGAAATATGAATAAGGTGGGACTCCTATACATGTATGTATTTCAGAATGGGGTGTGCTAGTGGGAGCAGCCACAGGTGTACTCTAGCATACCCAAAAGACTTCAAAGCATACAATGTACAGTATGTGCTTGTGAAGCTGTTGGGGTTTATACATCTGGGAAACTGGTCTGATGTCCCCACAGGGAGGCAAAGAAAACAAGAAAAGATCCCTTTTATAGATGTAGTTAGGATCAGGCTCCAGGAGAACATCTGGATGTTTCTGAAACATCAGATATGAACTGTGTCTATATTTGCATAATACTTTTCAGTGTCCCTGAGACTGGCTCCTTCTGTAAATCCACATAAGCCCATCACAAAGGATGTACATTGCCTAAAACCATATGATTAAACCCCAGCCTGGGCACTCTGAACAGCCCCGGCTTCAAATGGACAATTAACAGTTCTTCATTTCTCCCACCATGAAGGATACTCTGCTCATCTCTGACATCACAGGGTGTGCTCAGTCAATGAAAGCTCAGATCCTGGCTTTGCCATTTCTGAGCCAATCAGGGGAGAGAGAAGGTCTTTTGAATGACTGTCAAAGTAGATAAAATGGCTTGCACTGAATTATATGGTTATGCCTGATTCCTTTTAAATGCAGACTCTGTATCAGAAATGCTTTCATGCCTGAAAGTAAATTAAACCTCTGTCATTGCCTGCAAACCCGGTCTACATTTCTTCTAGCTGTCAAAGTAGCACAGTGTGCTAGACAATGGATCCACACCATTCCTTCAAGCAGCTAGCTTATTTCAGCAACAATATTTCATTCTTTTCCAGTCGCCCCGTTTGGCTCCATTTCTTCTGCTTGCAATCACTGTTCAAATAAAAGGTTAGAAATGTGAAAGACCTACTAAAGGATGGCTATCTATAATATAGACAGTCAATTCAGCAGGCTTTGCACAGTTTCCTTTCACTTCAGCCTTTGCAGCATCTGCATGCTATCACTCTGGCAGATCTCTTTTCCTTAACCCTTATCCTAATGTTGCTGCTGGGATATTTTTTTAAAAAATCTAATGGCGATGGCAAAGAGAAAGAATATGGCCATCAAGCCTCCATTTAAAAGCTTCCAAGGAAGGAGCTTCCACTACACTCTGAGACAGAGAGTTGCACTACTCAAGCAGTGTTTCTCAACCAGTGTGCCAAGTCAAACCAGTCACTTCAAGGATACCATCCATTCATCTTGCACTTGGTCAGTCCCTCTTCCCTTTTCCTTCCATTTCCCCCAGCATCATTGTCTACTCTAAGCTTGCCTGTCTTCTCATTATGTTGCCAAAGTACCTGGACTTTTATTCCTGAAGTATGGACTGCTTGGATCTTTTCACTCTCAGAATTTTCCTCCAACACCACAGTTCAAAAGCATCTATCTTCCTTCACTCAGCATTCCTTATGGTCCAGCTCACACATCCATAGGTTATTACAGGTAATACCATTGCTTTATCTATGCAGATCTTCATTGCCAGTGTAATGTATCTACTCTTCACTATTTTATCGAGATTGGTCATTGCTCTCCTCCCAAGTAAATGTCTTCTGATTTCCTGGTTGCAGTCTGCATCTGCAGTAATCTTTGCACCTAGAAATACAAAGTCTATCACTGTCTCCACATTTTCTCCCTCTATTTGCCAGTTATCAATCAGTTTTTGATTGCCAGAATCTTGTTTTTTTATGTTTAACTGCAACCCAGTTTTTGCACTTTATTCTTTCACCTTGATTAGAAGGCTCCTCAGTTCCTCCTTGCTTCCATCCATCAAAGTGGTTTCATCTGCATATCTAAGGTTGTTAATGTTTCTTCCACAATTTTAACCCCAGCCTTGCATTTGTTAAGCCCCGCACATTGCATGATGTGTTCTGCATACAAGTTGAATAGGTTGGGTGAGAGTATACAACCCTGCCATACACCTTTCCCAATCTTGATCCAGTCTGTTGTTCCATGATCAGTTCTTACTGTTGCTACTTGGTCATTATACAGATTCCTCAGGAGATGGACAAGGTGATTTGGTATCCCCATACCACCATTTGTCTTACATTTGTCTTACATTTGTCCTTATTGAAATTCATTTTTGTTAGTTTTGGTCCAGTTCTCTATTGTCATTTCGAATTCTGATCCTGTCCTCTGGAGTATTAGCTACCCTCCCCCCTAATTTTGCATCATCTGCAAAATTGATAAGCATGACCTTTAAATCTTCGTCTAAGTCATTAATAAAAACGTTGAACAGAATTGGGCCCAGGACAGTACCCTGCAGTACTTCTTTCGAGGATGAAGAGGAACCATTGGTGAGCACCCTTTGGGATTGTTTGATTAAACAATTACAGATTCATTTGGTAGTAGCATTGACTAACCCACATTTGACTAGTTAATTTGTAAGAAGGCCATGGGGGACTTTGTCAAAGGCCTTACTAAGCTTGTAATGCTATTGAGAATATACTTCTGGACAGGAAGAAAGGTTTGGCAATGGAATTAACTACTCAGAGAGGTTGTGAGGTTTCTTTCTCTGGACATTTCAAAAAATAACTATCTGTTGGGAATGTGTTAGTGGAGCAGGGGGTTGGACTAAATGGTCCATGAGGCACCTTCCAGTGCTCTGATTCTATAGCTCTATGACTAGATATACTCATCAGCAACTACTTCATAATGGTAATTGATACTGTGGTGTAGAATATTTTGGAAATCCCTTATGCAACACATTGCCATCAGCCAGCTTGATGACACAGAAGTACAGCAACCTCAATCTTACTTCAGTCCAGGGCTAGTGATCACTCATGTGTAAGTCTAGACATTTTAGTTAAATGATCAACCCAAAAACACCTGGATCATCTTGTCTATAAGTCTATATATGCATTATACCTAAACTCTTATCAAAGAAAGGAATAGAGTAGTTTATAGACAAGAGATTAATCAATCCTGGAAAAGCCTTAAAATTGCTGGACCCCTATAATCTCTCCACCATGGTGTTGTTAATGGCCTTTTTGAACACTTGAGCAGGAAAACAGCAATGGGAATGCCTAGATGGCTGGCCTCATGAGGAGCCATTGGTGCTTTCCATTCTCAATGGAATGTCCTTTGATTTATCCACAGGTTGTATGAAAACCACAATGTTGGTCCTAGAACCTGCCTATCATTTCAACTTATACGTACATGAGTATATACAGTATATTTGTTGTGTTCACATTCCTTTGGGAGGTTTCCCTGTCCCATTTTGCCAGAGGCTTAAATTCATTCTCCATCCCACACCATCTTGGATACACCTCTTCTTCAGCACAGGCCCCACACATGCATCAGTGGGCACTTGGATATAAAATCTTGCAAACTGTGGAATCAACCTGCTCTGCTCTAAAATATTAACATTATCTCCCAAATGGCATGAAAGAACATCAAGCCGAGAATTTATTTTTCTGCTATAGAGCTTTTAAAAAGAACCATTGTTCAGTCCTCTTACAAGCTAGATTTTCTATTTGCCCAGTGCACAGGCGGCAGCAAATGTCTCCACCTGAAAAATAAAATACCGTAAAGCAGTTCAGAGTTTTTATACTGCAATTGTAAAGTATCTGGGAGGTTTGCCAGACTAAGTCGAAAGAAGAACACCAGCATTTTCTCATCTCTAATAACAATGACCTGCAGTCACGTTGAAGATTGTAAGGTCAATTTCCTTCTTAAATCGAAAAAGAAAATAAGAGAACAGATGTGGGGAGTTGCTTTTGTATTTATAAATTGCACTGTCATCTGGGTGAGAGGATGTGAACTTAGCCTGCCATTCATTGAAGATGTGGGAGTGAGGTGGGATTAAGATATATTAATCAGAAGAGTCCTTTTAACTAAAGATTTTATTCATTAAAACATTTAAATATGTGTGCTAAATAACCTGTAGAAACTGCAAGCTACACAAAAACTAGGATTTTTTTTCTAAGACCAAGATAAAGAATGGAGAGAAAACAGAATTATTATCACAATGTTAGTATGGGTTTTCCTTTGATCCTCAGTTTGGGAGCAGAGGGGTTCTGTTATTCTCAAAATATAGTGCTGATTCATATATGCATATTATTCATTCATTTACCCACAGTCTGTGATTTTGTGCATATGATTTGCAGAACTAACATTATGGAATGATCTGTTTATATTTCTTCCACAGTTATTTACAGTGGAGTTGCTTCCTACATCTAGCTAACACGCATTGTCTCCTCCTCCTCTTCCTCCTAATAGTGTTTGTCCCACAAATGCATAGGATCCACTTTGCCTGCCATTTCTACATGACTTTGCTTAACATAACACGGAACCAGCAACTCTGAATTCACTGAGTCTGATATTTTAGTATTTTAACCATTTAATATTTTAATATTTTAAATATTTTAATCGCTAGTTGTGTAAGTCGCCCAGAGCACAAACGTGGAGGGCGACTCATAAATAATAAAGTTCAGTTCAGTTCAGAATTCATAAAAAAATTGTGATTTTGACTGGTTGATGTGACTGTTTGTACTGCAACTGGCAAATCACACCACCTATCACTGCAGACCATTGCCCCCTTCAATGGTTATCCAGACAGCATTGCATGGAGGTGTTGGTTGTATTTTTGCTGGCATTGTCTGAGGAAATTAAATTATGGACCTATATATCATTCCTTGAAATCCAGCATAGTGTAGTAATTTAAGTGTTAAGCTAGGATACTGGTAGACTAGAGTTTGAATCCCTACTTGGTCTGGAAACCTACTGGGTGACCTTAAGAAACTCTCAACCTCAGGGGAAAACAAGGGATGACTCCAATTCTGAACAAATTGGAGTCACCATTAATCAGAAAAGACTTGAAGGCACCAGCAACAAGAGACCATTAGTTGCAGGCATACAAATATGCCTGACCATCTCTTTTGCAAATATTTTCTATCACACACAAAGTGAAAAAAAAGATTATAACATTAGCCGAGCCCTAAACGTTACACATGTTCCAACATTAGTCATGTCTTAACATATTACACTTATACGGGTTAATCCAAGGATGGCAAATATGGCCCTCCAGTTTTAATCCAACAACATCTAGAGAGCCACCATTACTAACCCTTGGGTTCAGCCTTGAAAGGGCTCTAAGATTTACTTGCTATATGATTATAGAAACTTCCATGCAACCATGAATCCTTTGTCCAATACATCTGTGCATATTGGACACATATATATTTAACTCAATATGTCGATACCTAAGTGAAGTATGATGTTTTACTGTCAAATATTGGACACTTCTCTTAATATTGCTGGCAATGTCATCAGTGAACTGCAGTAAATGTCCAGATAACTCCAGGCTTCATAGGAGACAATTGTGAATTTGGATCTGAAAAATTCAAGGTCTAATGCCTCCATACAAGGTATGGGTGCCCTCAAGAAAGTTTAACTTATTTTATTTCAGTCATTCCTTGGTAAAAACCATACACAGTTCAAACAAGATGTTGTGTTCTTTCTGAACACATAGAAGAAGGGGAGAAAAGATGCCCAATGTTTGCCACTCATTCTGTCTATTATTCCCTATGTAATTTGGCATAATGTCTAGGAAAACCTCCACATAATTGGGCATTTGGGATTCTGATGCATTCAGATGAAGAGTGGGGTGGTGCCTAGTTGTACCAGCATCATCTTTACTAAAGTGTCCCACTGCCACATTCATACACGAGATTACAAACTTCCAATTGGTCAATAGTTCTAGAGATGCCCTGCTCAGGAATGATTTATCCATTTTCAAACAACAGGAAAGGAAGACACAACTCCCTATATCATCACTTTCTCTAAATGATGGGTCTGAGCAGAAGACATTCTAGTTCATGGAACCAACCCACCACACAAACAAGGAGACTAGGAAATAAGGGTTATATCCACATGGAGACTTTCTATATGAGTAGGAATTCATTCTCTTCAGATTTGTTGCTTTTTTCATGAGGAAAGCAGTGTTAATAGAGGATGGGGTTAGGCACTGTGTTGGTTGAACCTGGTCAATTAACTCATGAACAAATCTATGACTAAGTTCAGGTAATATCATACTATATCTCAATGTCTACATCACTAAATGTATTTGAGCCCAGAGACTTTAACTATAGCACTAGCTTATGCATTTTTAATTAAACATCATACACTATCTACATCTGACAATACTATCCCTGCTCTCTTATGTAGGATTAAATACGAAAACATTTACTAGGGCTTATTGAGTGGGTAGCTATAGGATTTCAATTCAGATATCCCTGCTCATTTCAAAAGCCCTGGAAAGTCAAGTGAATTTGTCATCCATGTAAATGCAGGTCATATTTATCTTATTCACAAGGTCTTCAGTGCCTGATATTTTAAAAATGTCTTGCATTTCAGATCATCTATATGACACTTTCCCCCAAAATGAACAATCACCATGGCAATTTGCGATCATTTAAACATATTAATCTGAAAAACACAACAGCAACAACAGCAAAATCCATAGAGAAGGAAATAATATTTGATCATATTAAGTAAAATGTTAAAAATGTTTTTTTTTCAAGTGGTGAGAGATCCTAGACTGATAATAATTTTCACAGTTCCAATACTTAGTTTACAAAATCCATGTGTGATAATATAGCATTATTTGCACAGGAGCTGAAATTCTGCATTAAGTATTATTTCATATACAGAAAATGCTCTTTAATGTACAGAAAATGATGTTTTCTGGGCAAAACGTCCACATACAAATTTTGCACAAATGAGTCCTGAGTTGTGAACAGCATTCAAATCTGCAAGATTTCCAAAGACTTTCAACAGCAGGAAGAAAGTTGCAGAAATCATTCATTACTACTTTTAAGAATAAATTTAGTGAAGAATTACATTCCCACAAAACCAGAGCGTGGGAAGATTACTTTTGGTTGATAAATGCCAGAATTCCCCACTGGTCAATGAGGAAGTCTGGAAACTTCAGACATAACAATTAAAATTTTCAAACTCTGATCATAGAAATCAAAAGTTATATTAACAGTGGAGAAAAATTAATCTGGAAACAAGGGCAACCGCTAGGAAAAAAATCCATAACATTTCTTCTAGTGAGATCTTTATTAGGTTATCCAAAAGGTTTTGAAGCTTGCTGACTTGTTTTTGTTGAACAAAATAATGTTGTAAAAATAATGTAAAGGTTGAAATGTGATAGGTCTACTTCTTACTTGAGATTGAGGTGTCACTGTGGGAAGGTCTGCACAGCCAGATTCGGCCACATGATTTATGGTTGGGAAGTATCTGGAAAACAAGCCAATAACTGAAATACTATAAAAATTGTCTTCTTAATTTACAACCTGAAAGCACCTCCATTTGAAATCAGAGACTGTCCCCATCTAGTTCAAGACAACATTTCACTTAGGAAAGTTATTTAGATATGCTTGCATAAATTAAAGTCTTGGTCAGGCAGTGAAAAAAAAAGAGAGCGCGGGGGAGGGAGAGGAGAGGGAGAGATTGTAGGGTCCTGATACCCTATTCCAGAGCTAGAAATTTACACAATTGGGATGTAATCACAAAAGATGTCTGAACCACGTCTCAATCAGTTATGTCCCATTCTGCTATCGGAGGACATAAAAAGTTGTGCTGAAACAGAAGAGGGGTGATTACATACTATTCTAGTAGGAGCTTGCAGCTTTCATAACAGAAAAGTGACAAAACTGCTCTGGTTTTCAATTCAAATTTTTCAGTGGTTCTCAATCTGCGAGTCCCCAGATGTTTTGGCCTTCAACTCCCAGAAATCCTAACAACTGGTAAACTGGCCAGGATTTCTGAGAGTTGTAGGCCAAAACACCAGGGGACCCACAGGTTGAGAACCACTGCTTTAAAGTAACTATTTAAAGTGCTAAACTGTATCCCTCCAATAGATCCAGCAGATTGGAGGGTTCCTTTTAAATGGGACTGTGACAGTTAAAGTTGATTCACATATTGTATTATATAGTATGAATTGGTCTCAGGCAATTGGAACAAGCAAAAGTGGAGAAAGGAGGTAGTTTCATGCCTATCACAATATAGATTTTCATGTAAAAATTTGAAATATTATTACACCCTTCCTCCTTTGGGAGTGGTGGTGTATAAATCTAAGTAATAAATAAATAAAATAATAATAGAAGAAGCATGTATGCATGGTTTTCCCATTCTGTTAAGTAACTGTTGCCTTTGTCCTGCCCTCTCTTAATGCACACTCAGTCATGACACTGTAACAAACATCATAAGCAAGAACAAAAAATAAATCCTCTTGAATATAGCAACAGGATGCCAACAACATATGGCAAGTTATTTCATCTGTTGTGGGGTGGAGGGTTGCTTAGTTAATGACTGGTGAAGGATTTGGTGGTTTTCAGCTGCTGCCTTTTTTCTTAGTAGATTTATTGTTTTAATTGTATTTTATGCTGCTTTAATATTTTAAGTCTTCTCTAACTCTTTCTGAGTGATCCAGATAGGCAGGATGTAAATTATATGCCTCTATGGCTGCTATCAATAGGAATGAAATAGAGAAACAGGAAGAGACAATACAAAGTAAGCAAACCCAAGTTGTTTCAGTTTCTTATACAGGCAGTGAATGCAGCCTAGTTTCTGCTGTTTCTAAATGCACACAAAAATCTTAGCTGAACCCTTTTTAACCAGAAAAGGCAGAAAATACTGTAGATGAGTATTTAATCTGCACAAAATCTGCATATAGTTCTATTCTCTACTTAGAAAATTCTATTTTCTGTAAAAAGTGCAGGATAATTTCTAACAACAGGTATCAACAGTTATTGATGATCGATCCTGAAATAACAAGATCAGACACATGGAATCAAATGAAATAAACACTACTATATTTGATTTAATAATAATAATAAACTTTATTTGTAATCTGCTCTATCTCCCCAAGATTATTCAATGCTAAAAAACAATAAAAACAAATAATCCATAAATAAAACATTAATAGCAAATTATAACAGTTAATCAATAGATATAAGGATAAATTTAAAATTAAATGAAACATATAAATCATTACAACCACCAGTGTAGCAAAGTTAATCAATAAAAATACATTCTAAAATAGACTATATAGCTTACTTATATATGAAGGTATCATAAAATAAAAGTAAGGGGGATATAATGATGATGATGATGAAATAAAATATGTATAAGTAGATAAAATGTATGCAGAAGAGGTAAATGCAGTATGTTATAATTGGAAAAAATATGCAAACTATTGTATACTTCCCTGTCCAAGATATTGTAAAAAGGGGAAATGATGTAAACTTACATTTTGATTGATATATTAAAACAAAAGAAGAAGAAAAAGAGGCCTCACCACAATGTTTTTGTTGAAAGATTTTAATTCCGCGCACAAAGACACTCCAGAAAATTGCAGCGGATTGTGTGGGAGTTTTGCACCGTTCTACAGCAGAATTATCTATGGAAGAAAGGGCTTTGTTTGATGCTGTTTCAGCAGGACATCATTCAGATCTGCCTCCTTTGGGCAGGAGAAACCAAAACCAGGCAGGGCAGTGGCCATTTCTTTCCCAGAAGTCGCTGGGTCTTTTCACTTGCCTTGTGAGATGTGAGCTGCAGAGAAAAGAAGGCACTTATTAACTATTTAAGATTAAGACCTGGACAACTTGCTAGAGGGGGAGAACAGCTTGGTTGGCGGCTTAGCTGGGACAGGTGTTTTCTTGAAACAAAATCTCTCTCCCTTAGGTGAAAACACCCGAGTCTGAGAGCCATCAGTTATTTCCCCAGATGGTTGTATTTTGGAAGACAGAACTAGGGAAGCCCTCTCCTGCACAAATCTCAAATGTAGAAAGAGAGAGCCAATTTAGTATCTTTTAAATTAATAGGGGTTTTATTGCTGTTTTAAGCATAACTGGGTCATTTTTTAAAATTAATTTTTAATTTACTGTAATTTGTTGCTTTCTGTGAGCTCCCCTGAGTTCCTTTGGGGAGATAGTGACGGGATACAAATAAAGCTTTATTAATATTTATTATTATAATAATTCCCATGGACAAACTTCTTCCCATCTCACAGCCCCAAAACCCAAATATGTTATTCCAGAGTCCAACCCTTTATACAAATGGTGCCAAGATGTAAACCAATGTTTACCTAGAAATATGGGATTTTTCACAAAAATAAGGGGCACTTCATAAAAACCTGAAAATCATCAATTTGGAGATGGACCAAGGCTGACCCCTTCTCTCAGCCAATCTGGAGAGGGAGTGGGAAGTTTGAATGGAAAACAAACTGCTTAAAATGCATGCAGTCTTTATTCATGCTCATACTTATACATTTTGGCATTTGCCATACATACATCCTTTCTGGCCAGACTGAATAAACCTCTGTCACTTGTCTTCACCTAGTGAATGTGTTTTCTGATCTGAAACTTTCAGCTGTTAGTGTAATGGTTACCAGGCACAGACCCTGCATATCCACAGTTGTAGTCCAAATTTGATCTCACTGGGATAGGTGATCCCCCTCCCCCAAGAAGAGAAATAATTTCTTCCTGGCTTTCACATTATGCCAAGTGGGGGCGGGGTCAACAAGAGCAGGAAAAGGACCAGAGGAGAGATGCCAGGACTTGTAAAACCTATGGACCCATCTCTTCATGTGACTTGCCTTGGTACTCACTCAGTTCTTGTAGTGTTACCCTGTTCACTATCTAGGGAGGCCATCAAAGACACTCCTCGCCCATAGCAGCCATGACTATACTGTCTTATGTGTGAAGATTTGAAGTTGTCTCAACATCTCTAGCCTCAATGTGGATATAAAGAAAGGAAAGGCTATTCAAATTTTCCTGGCCAGTTAGTTCATTACATAATTAAAATCTAGTTTACAATCTAGTTCCATTTTAAAGCCATACATACATATTTACTTGACAATGAATTAGGGTTGTGTGTGCTGCATGGTCACTAATCTTGGTCACCAACAAGAGGGCCATAGTTCTACACCAGCTCCTCCCACATCAGCTTAGTGCCTTTCATATATGTTTAAACTATAGCTCCCAGTAGCTACATGCAACACAATTTAGGATTGCAGCTGTGTTTGCTGAAATGGAGAGGACCAGAACTGATCCAAATGATAAAGCTCTTTCTGCAAGCCTTGGCTTTTCCTCACACAAGTCTTCATGCCTTTCTAATGTACAAGACTTTTTGCTGATTTTTCTGTATCACATCCAGACTGTTTATACCAAAGATGAAAAGAGATTAAAGTGATTTGAGTATCCATTGGCATTTTTGGATTCATATTTTCAAATTTGAAACTGGCAATTTATGTGATCATTACAGAAAGTTTTAAAGGGTAAGGAAAGAGCCCATCACAGTAGAAGTTAAGATAAAAGAGCTTAGATAAGTAACATTTCATATATATGAGTTAGAGTAATGAAATTTAAGAAATTTCAAGTGAGTTCATATTCTGTTTGATGTAACTCACCTTCTTTTCACCTGAAGTTTGATTGGATCTTTCTAAACTGAATTTACTGAAACAAAATCATGCAGGTATCTTCATTCGGTTTTGCAGTAGAATCTATTCAGCACTGCTTCTTCCATAAAGAAATGCATTTATAACCCACAATTTCAAGGTACATATTTGGAGTGATTGCCCCAGGCTACAATTATGGTAGAAAGTGGTATTTATATGTTTGTTAAAGTATGTTAAAGCTAGGATGTTTATAGGATTACATCCTCTCAAAGCAACATAAAGAAGAAATAAAAACAAGGTTCAAATTATAGGTAAACAACATATCAATATAGATTAGAAACCTAGACATTACCTACAAAGCTGTTCAGCTGACATATGGAATGAATCAAAGGCAGCCTTGAAAAAGATATTTTCAAGGTGCACATAAATGCCAGTGTTGAAGGTGGAAGGCATAGGTCAATTGAAAGGAAGTTCCAAAGATTAAGCACTTAATTATTCAGATTGATATACCTTTTCACTGCAGTCTATACATCTTTAAAAAGATTCCTCATACAGACTAATTGATCTTGATCCAAAGGTTACTACAAATGCAATTTTTTATTTTATACACCTTTTGCAGCTGGCAAGTAAATTGATAAATAAGTTTGCCAAATCAGAATCGTCCCAGGCACTGAGATGTGAGGGCCAAAACAGTAAGCCAGTTGGCAGCCTCTAGTGATATAATAGGAGTGGGTTCCAGCAACAATGTTAAGGACCTCATTATAGTGATGACCCCCCGGATTGAACTGCCAGCCTCGGTGGTGAATCAGTGGGGTAGTGGGTTAATCCTGTGTTTCGCTTTGTCAGCAGCTACGCTGTACGACTTCTCCCATACTGGCTTCATGATTCCTAATAGAGCATGTTCTGGGCCAAGCGCCCCACCTCCTGACACATCATTTTCAAGTTCCAGGAGTACTCTACAGAGGGGCCAGCACTGCCAGGAGATCCCTCAGATAAGATCTTTGGGGAAAATGGGGGTCTGGGGAAGAGAGAGTACCTTTGAGGTCACCTTACCTAGCGTGGTAAGGTTATGCTTATGTTGCAAAGAATGATGAAAGGACGCGATATTAAATATCTACCAGGCTTCTATCCACCTCCTTCATGCGTGGAGTTTGGATGCTCATTTTTTACATCCTTGGAATGATCGTTGATAGTTCTTCTTACACAGGGATGTTAACAAATTCTTATGTTATCCAAAGCGCTCTCTCTCTCTCTCTCTCTCTCTCTCTCTCTCTCTCTCTCTATATATATATATATATATATATATATATATATAAGGCATGAGAAAAAAGTTATGAAAATTGAAAGAAATCGGAAGGGATTCGTATGTATGGGACTTTCAAGTTTATACGCATCGCTGCCGCAATCCCGGAAGTGGACTTTCTTTTTCGCACTCCCTGGGCCCAAATTTTTGTTAGATTTGTAAATATTTCGGAAGGCTCCCTATTATCCCCTCCAAAATAGCTTCCCAGACATTACTCACAGTCAGATGGGGCCTTTCCATGCTCGAGGCCTACTTTAACTGAAAGGCCTTTCCTCCAGGAAGTGAAAAAGGAGCCGGACCATAGAGAGATCCAGAGCTGGAGTCCTAGAGCGGCTGGAGGACTCAGGAAAAAAGCGGTTTAAACTGCAGGGAAAGAAGCCTACATAGGAGGACAGGTGAGAAGGACATGAGGAAGGCTGAAACAATGGCAGAAGGGGTTGAAAACAGCCCGGAGAGGAGCAGGAAAAGTGTAGAATCAAGGAAAAGCCATAGAGTTCAAACCTCCTAGAGAGCTATGGGAAACTGAATGGGGGAAAGCTGCAGTGAGAAGAGCTCTGGAGAAGGTAGGCAACTATTTTATAATTAATAATATATTGATAATATTTACTCCTTCTGTAGCACAGCAGTTCTCGTTCGTGCCTGGAGGGCAGGGAATAGGTCCTGGGGTTCCATTAGCTTTAGGGCCTGCAGCAGCAGAGGTGGATTCAGAGGATGAGCTAGATGACTGGGGTGAAGCACAGGGCCCTTTGGATGGGCCTCGCTCGCCTGCAGAGAGCTTGGCATGGGATGAAATGATGTTTGGGCCCAGCATAGATTCCGATCACCAGGTGGAGATGGGAAGCAGCGAAGGGAGTTATGAACACCCGGGGGGGAGGAATTCCCAAGAGTTTGAAAGTGTAAACATGGACGAAGCCGAATGGGAAAGTGCCAGGGAGGAAAGTTCTCAGGAAGATAGCAACACAGCTGCTGAGAGGCAAGGTCGCTCCTTTGATAAGAGACGGGACATTGAATCTACCAGGAGGGCTTGGTCTAGGGTCCTAGACCGACCGAGGTCCGTGAGCAGAGATTGGAGACGGAGAAGCCTAGAGCGTCGCGGACCTCGGCCGAAGGATTAAGTATAGGGTCCGTGGGAACGCATCCCCAGTTCTCCGGCCACGTCTTTCCTGGATAGGCGTGAAGCGGAGTGGGACCACAAGCTAAGCTGTGGTCATCAAGCCTTGCCTTGCATTTGCCTTTGTTCCTGATCCACATAGCCTTGTGGAGCCTTGCCAAGCTTCAAGCCTCTTGCTACGTTCCTTTGGACAATCTTGCTTACTACCTTTTGAACTATTGCTTATCATTGGACTATATATACTCTTTGGAACTGTTTTTGTACTCAATAAAGTAGTTAGCCTTCAGTACGTCTCTGTGTGTGTGATTAAGGGGCCCGCTAAGTCCGTGATCGTGACACCTTCTAATTTCCTGGAATGAGGGCCCTGGGCATTTAATTCTAATAATAATAATAATAATATATTAATAATATTTACTCCTTCTAATTTCCTGGAAGAAGGGCCCTGGGCATTTAATTCTAATAATAATAATAATAATATATTAATAATATTTACTCCTAATTTCCTGGAATGAGGGCCCTGGGCATTTAATTCTAATAATAATAATGATGATGATAATATATTAATAATATTTACTCCTTCTAATTTCCTGGAATGAGGGCCCTGGGCATTTAATTCTAATAATAATAATATATTAATAATATTTACTCCTTCTAATTTCCTGGAAGAAGGGCCCTGGGCATTTAGTTCTAATAATAATAATATTATATTAATAATATGTACTCCTTCTAATTTCCTGGAATGAAGGCCCTGGGCATTTAATTCTAATAATAATAATATATTAATAATATTTACTCCTTCTAATTTCCTGGAAGAAGGGCCCTGGGCATTTAATTCTAATAAATGCTCTGGAGAAGCAAGCCTTGACCAGAGGTGGGCAACTATTTTATTTAATAATAATAATAATATATTAGTGCATGATATGTCCCTGCAAAGAAACACTGGCTTTTTATAATAATAATAATAATAATAATATATTAATGCATTATATCTCCCTGCAAGGAAACCAAGGGAAATGTTGCCCCTTGATTTGCCTGTGCTTAAAACAGTGTCAGTCCTGTTTCCCTGCTTTGCCTACTTTAGAACTAATTAAGAATTTCGTTACTAATTACGTCACATTTTAGAACTTTTTGGGAAAATTTTTGTAAGTCTTTCTATTACAAATCAAAAAAATCCCCCCCCCATTTGATTTTAGAATCACGATTTTTGGGTTCTAAACCATGCCTGATATATATATATATATATATATACAACCGATACAACAACCAATGAAAAATGAACTGGACACAGCTCCCACTCTGGAAGAGACCATTGAGGCCATACAGCAGTTGAAAAATGGCAAGGCAGCCGGGATCGATGGAATCCCACCTGAAGCTTGGAAACAGGGAGGTCATGTACTGCATGCTAAATTCCACGAGCTCCTTGTGAGTTGCTGGGCAAAGGTGAACTGCCATCAGATCTCCGAGATGCAGTTATCATCACCCTGTATAAGAAAAAGGGATCAAAATCCGATTGCTCAAACTATCGAGGTATAACACTGCTCTCCATTGCTGGAAAAATCCTTGCAAGGATACTCCTGAACAGATTAGTTCCGGCTATTGCAGAAGAACTTCTCCCTGAAAGCCAATGCGGCTTCAGAGCAAATAGGAGCACCACAGATATGGTTTTTGCCCTTAGACAACTGCAAGAGAAATGTAGAGAGCAGAACAAAGGACTCTATGTAACATTTGTCGACCTCACCAAAGCCTTCGACACTGTGAGCAGGAAAGGTCTGTGGCAGATCCTGGAACGCCTAGGATGTCCCCCCAAGTTCCTCAAAATGATTGTCCTGTTACATGAGGGCCAGCACGGTCAAGTCAGATATGGCGATGCTCTCTCGGAGCCCTTTCTCATAACTAATGGAGTGAAACAAGGTTGTGTTCTTGCACCAACCCTATTTACAATCTTCTTCAGCATGATGCTCCAAAGGGCTATGGCAGACCTACAAGAAGAAGACGGCATATATATATACGCTATCGTACTGATGGTAGCTTGTTCAACTTAAGCCGTCTGAGGGCTCGCACTAAGACTCTAAACTATCTAGTCCGTGAGCTACTTTTTGCTGACGATGCTGCCCTTGTCGCCCATTCAGAAGCAGCCCTGCAGCGCCTCACATCCTGCTTTGCAACAGCTGCAGAGCTGTTTGGGCTGGAAGTCAGCCTGAAGAAAACAGAAGTCCTCTACCAGCCCGCACCACAGGAAGAACACCACCATCCTCACGTCAGCATAGGCACATCTGTGCTTAAGTCCGTTCAGCAGTTCACCTACCTGGGAAGCATCATCTCTTCAGACGCCAAGATTGACAAAGAGATAGATCACAGATTATCAAAGGCATATAGTGCATTCGGAAGGCTTCACAAAAGAGTCTGGAGCAACAAGCACCTGAGACAAAGCACCAAAATCAGTGTGTACAGAGCTATCATACTGTCCATTCTCCTCTATGGGTCTGAAACATGGGTCACCTATCGCCAACACCTACGACTCCTCGAGCGCTTTCATCAGCGCTGTCTTCGCACAATCCTAAATATACACTGGACCGACTATGTGACGAATGTTGCTGTCCTTGAGCAAGCAGGGATCACCAGCATTGAGGCCATGCTATTGAGAACACAGCTGCGCTGGGCAGGACACGTCTCTAGGATGGAGGACCACCGCCTCCCAAAGATACTACTCTACGGTGAACTCGCCACGGGTCAGCGCAAGAGAGGCGCCCCAAAAGAGATATAAGGACTCCCTGAAACAACATCTCAGGCTTGGCCAGATTGATCACCAACAATGGTCCACCCTGGCCTCACATCGGGAGGCATGGAGAAGCACTATCCACAATGCTGCGGCCTCTTTCGAGAAGACACGCCGAATGGGTCTCGAAGAGAAACGACAACGCAGAAAGAACCGCAACTTGGAAAAAACATCACCCAAGGAGACTTTCTGCTGCGCTTTCTGCAACCGAACTTGCCTATCTCAGATTGGCCTTTTTAGTCATCAACGCGCTTGTAAAAAGCGTGGGATGAGTCCTTCCTGAATCTTCGTTCGCGAAGTAATGCCGAGAGATATATATATATCCAGGCAGTCCCCAAGTTATGAACAAGGTAGGTTATATAGGTTTGTTCTTAAGCTGTTGGTTTTTTTGTAAGTTGGAATAGGTAGATTTTAATTGTAACTCCAGCTAAATATATATTAGCTTTGAATAGCATAGAGAAGGGTTAACACCATGTGCTAGTTGTTTTGCAGTCCGTGCCCCTGTTCACCTCACTTTCTGGGATAGATTTCTCTCACTTCCTGTTGTCTCACCCCCTGTTCTTAACTATGAGTTGATTATAAGTCGGTTGTTTGTAACTTGAGGACAGCCTGTATATATATATATATATATGGCTGAAAAAATGTACCTATTTCAACTTACAAACAGATTCAGCTAAAGAACAAACCTAATGAGCCAATCTTGTTCATAACTTGGGGACTGCTTCTATTTATTAAGTTGAAGTTATTAAATATAACTCTATTTTAATGATTTAAATTAATGTAAAATTTGATATTTATAATTTGTAGTATTTCGGTTTATTTTAATGTGCTGTAATGCACTGGAAAAAGGTGGGATTGAAAATAGATAGAGTGTCGAAGTAAATTAATCAAGATTATTGCCAACACTGCTGATGAAAGGAATGAAGTGCCAGTTGCCCATGTCTTCTTGACTCAAGTCTCAGCAAGAGGCCATAGCTATGTTAGCTTTTCAGCCTTTTCTCTGTTCAAAATATAGCTCCTCTTATAATTTAGTTTGTGACTAAGGATGTAAAAATGAAGGCTGAAGGAGCTCTGTCAGAATAATAAGCTGTAAGCAACTTGAGCCAATAATGTGAAAAAGAGCAGAGAGTGGAGGGATGCTACAATTTTGCACTGATCTTTAAATTAACTGGAAATCGTGTTTATATGAAAGCCCAAGGAGCTTTTTGAGCGCATGTGGAATTTCAAGTGGGTGCCTCTGATTGAATGCACAATTATTCTGCTTATAATGGTGCTTTAAGTACTTCATTCATAATGAGGAGTTTAAACACATGCATCTGAATAAAAACACAATGCAGATTGCATGTGAATGTTAACATGGATTTACATGGATGTTCTGCTACATGCTCTGTAACTTTAATATTGGCTCACTGGTCCCGAGTCCTTGTTCCTTTGTCTAAATAAATTTCTTTTCAGCCACTCTAATTATTTTATTTATTTATTTTTATTTTATTTATTGGGCTTCTAGGCCGACACTCCCGGGGGGCTCGGGGTGGCTCACAACAAGCAAGGTACAATAAAACACATTAAAACACATTAAAACAAAACACATAATATAAAACATCAAGATTAAAATACAGTATGATGTGCAGAATGCAGAGCACAGCATAATGTAATATACAACAGTATCGGCGGGCTATGCACTAGCGGCACCTATAGGCCAAAGGCCTGTTGAAAGAGAAATGTCTTGCATGCCCGCCTGAAGGGCAGGAGGTCTTGGAGAGCTCACGTCTCAGCTGGGAGAGCGTTCCACAGCATGGGAGCAATCATGGAGAACGCTCTCCTGCTGGTTGCCGTTAGCCTAAATGACTTCGCAGATGGGATAACCAGCAGATTGGTGTTTTCAGACCGGAGTGATCTCGTAGGGCAGTATGGGGAAAAACTGTCCCTCAGATATGCTGGCCCCAGGCCGTGCAAGGCCTTAAAGGTAAGTACCAACACTTTGAAGGTGATCCGGTGCTCAATTGGGAGCCAGTGCAGATCCTGCAAGGTACGTGTAATGTGACAACCTGCTGGGGTACCAGACAGGAGTCGGGAGGCAGTGTTCTGCGCCAGCTTGAGCTTCTGGGTCACCGACAGAGGAAGGCCAACGTAGAGTGCGTTACAGTAGTCTAGTCTCGAGATGACTGTGGCTTGGATCACCGTGGCCAGGTCGTTCCGGGATAGATAGAGGGCCAGCCGCCTTGCCTGTCTGAGATGGAAAAAAGCAGATATACTGACCATGGAGACCTGGGTCTCCATGGTCAATTGGGAGTCCAAGTGAACTCCCAAGCTCTTTACAGAAGGCGATGGGCATAATGCCACACTGTCCAGGGGCCGGAAGCTGGACATCCCCATCACCCGGATGACCTAACCACAAGATCTCCATCTTTGCTGGATTCACCTTCAACCTACTGACTCGCTGCCATCCAGTAACGGCCTCAAGGCAGTGTTGGAAATTATCGAGGACGGATCCAGGCCTGCCCTCCATCCTCAGAATGAGCTGAGTGTCATCAGCGTACTGATGACACTCCAACCCAAAACCCAGCACCAGGTGTGCAAGTGGCTGCATGTAGATGTTAAATAACAGAGGGGAGAGAATGGCCCCCTGAGGGACTCCCCAGACTAATGGGGAGCCCTCGGAGACCACTTCTCTCCTCCTCACTCGCTGACACCGATGGTGGAGGAAGGAGGCCAGCCATTTCAGGGCTGTCCCTCTCACTCCAGCCATGGCCAGGTGGTGGGTCAAAAGATTGTGGTCGACTGTGTCAAATGCTGCCATGAGGTCCAATAGCACGAGCAGCGCAGACCCGCCTTGGTCGAGCTGGCAGAGTTGGTCTGTGATGGCCACCAGGACCGTCTCCGTCCCGTGCCCCGAACGGAAGCCAGACTGGAAGGGGTGTAGCCATGTTGCATCATCTAAGAAGGACTGCAACTGCTGCATTGCTACCCTCTCAACTACTTTCCCCAAGAACGAAAGATTTGACACTGGTCACTAGTCCTGGTTAAGTTCGTCATAACCCTCTGAAAGTCATTATTAATTCATTATAAAATTAAAATTGAACCATTATCGACCTGCGACAAGCAACCCGGAAGTAAATTACCAAAATCGAAGCCCCCGCTGCCATTTTTTGGAAGGGAAATCACCATTTTTGGAAAGGTTTTTTCCCTTCCCTTCCCTTGCCTTCCCTTTGCTTCTGGTAACGTGGCCGCTTATCAAACAGAGTTGGGGTAGCGTGGAGCAGGTCCTTGTGGGCTGAGAGCTGAGGTGCAGGGGCTGCAGCTGCTGCTAGGGAAACCATGGCTGCATCCTACTCAGCCTCCTTCCCCTCTTGGCCTGCTTCCTCGTGGCTTGTCCAGCTGATGGAGCGCCTCCTGGACTGCCAGCCCCTGGAGCCATGGAGGTCCCTCTTCCACTGCTGCCAATGCTAGGGCTTGCTCCGTCAGCCCGTCGCCCTGCCTTCAGCTCATCTCAGAGTCATTCAGAAGCAGTGGAAGACCTGGGTTTTTGAACCCAGTTTGGCAGGGATCTCTTACCTCTGCCAGAGATCTGGGCTAAAAGCCACTTTAACGAACATGCACAACCCTGACCCTTCCTCCACGATAGTGAAGCAGAAGAGGAGGAGAATAAGGACCCTGATCTGCTCCCCAAGGGAGATCAAGATCAGCATCTGCCCCATGGCACTTGGGCATCGGTAGCGGGATGGCACGTGTGTGCTGGGGTGGCACCTGTGTGCACTGTGAGGAAGCCCTCGAGCCCATCATTATCAGGTAATAGGGGCCCAAAGGAGGAGGCAGGGTAGTGCTGTGCTGTTTTATTCCAGTTCTTAGCTGGAGGGAAGAAATCCTCATCCAAACTGTGTTAAACATACGTCTCAAACATTAATGAAGTCATAACAAATTTCGTAATTATGATTTTTTTAAAAAAAATTCCTCGAAAATTATCAGAAGTCTTTCAAATTCGAAACACTAGTGGCCCCCCCCGAGTTTTGAACCAATATTTTTAATCAACCAGGCCTAATGTTCACTAAAGATTTGTTTGTTCTGATGAGGCCTCTCGTGTATATAAATTAAACACTTAAACAATCAAGTATCACCAACATTTGTTTTTCTAGTAAATTTCTATATGTGCACACACAAAAATACATGAGAAAGTTGAAGATTGCACACAGTCCAACAACAACAAAACAATTCTTGTTGTCTTAATTTTTCAGCCTGTTCCTAGGATTATTTGGGGTGCTGTTTCAGAAAATTGCATTGGATAGGCAGCATCAGCTCTAGTTTCTTAGATATGTGCGTTGAATAACTGGATATTTTATATAATCAATTTGTGCTTTTGATATGAAATAAGTAGATTTTCATGAAGTACACTTTTTGTTCAATTTTAATATGTTTGTTCATGTTTAAAATATATTAATTTAAACACTATGTTAAAAAATTCTGATTTTGTTTCTGGGCCAAGCAGAGTGAAGGGTGATGTATGACATATATTCTGTATCTCAAAACCTAGAGCTGATAGGGGGAAACTGGTGTCATTTTTTAAATCAGCAGATCAAAACAGGCCTAACATTTGGGTTACCAAAATGTGTTGATCATGACAACAAGCTTGTAAGGTGTGTCAGACTGGAAATGTCTTTTTCATGCTAGGCAGTAAGTTTCACAGCTGGATGTGAAGAGGCTTTATTTATCTCCAAGACATCAACTCCAATACAAAGTTACAGACTGGAGATTATTCTAGTGTATCATCTTGCTGTCTGTTAGTCTTCTTGACCAAGCTGGCAGATAGTCTCTGGAAATCTTTAATCTTTGAGAGACTTTCATCAAGTCTATATGGAATGAAAACCCAGACTCACCTTGAATTTACTCCTGGCTGTTCTCATAATACCCCTATACTTTTGGGGAGGATTGTGGGTTATCCTGGGCTAAATAAGTTTTGTTCCACTTCAGGCAAAGTCAATGAATTCTCTGAGTTTATTTGCAAGTTTGGAGCTTTCCAGAGCTTTGGGGAAGTTTGAGCAGCTGAATTGGGTCCACTATCCACACAGGACACTGCTGCCATCACTATTTTCCTGCACTCCCTAGCACAGGGGAAATAGAATGGAAACTGGAATTGGTTGTGCCTATATCAATGCTATTGCCAGTTCCAGACAGCCAATACTCCATGCAGGCTGCTGGCCATTGCAGGTATTTTGTTCTGATATCAATAGCCCAGATGATCAGTAAGGGAAGGTTGGCACTTTCCTTCTTCCTGATGGTTTGTCTGCCTCTGCTGATGGTAAAATGGGATGCCCCACTACAGCCAGGTGCTTGCATGTAGAATTGTGACCACTTGGCAGTGGGGTCAGAAATACAAAAAGTGAGATGATAGTCCAGCAGGGTTGATGCATTCCTATGTACAGAGTTCCATGTTCATCCTGTACAGGACTGAGACATCATTGCATCCTAGCTCCTCCATTGGATTCATGTAGGACCTAGGAATTTCAATTCCTGATTTCTGATAACAAGAACCCTTTGTGTCATTGTAGTCACCATCTGGAATTGCCTACCAGTACAAACAAGGCAAACACTAACTAGTGCTAGATTTTAAGTACTTGTTAAAATTGTATTTGTTCCAACAAACCTTCCTCAAACTGATTTTATATATTACTTACAAACGTTAAAGGTAAATTACTTTTGTAGGTAATAATTGGTGATAATATTTTATGATAGAGTCATTGCACTGGACTTTAGACAAAAGAATTCATCCCATTTCAAAAAAACATAAAAAGCACTGTGAACCCAAAAAGGATCTTGTGTAATGGATTTCCCACCTGTTTCTTGCATGGTTGTCACCTCTTGGTTTCCACCCTTTTTACTAGAGGTATGTGAAACTGCTAAGATTTGGATGCTCCCTTGCTTTGTTTCATAAAGATTTGGAGTTTTTCATAAATATTCTGATTAGTAATTTGAATCTCCAAAGGTTTATAATTGTTTTGTTGAGATTTGTTCCATTAGCAGCAATGTTGAAAATTTTGAGGTTTGTTTGTCATTTTTATGGCTGTCAGGATGAAACTAGGCAATATTTACAGCTTTAGGTCTGCCAAGTTTCAGAACACTTAGGTCATCTCCTGATTTTTAGATTTTTTTTAAAAAAGGTTTTACATTATTTTTAGAAAGAAACCACAAAAAGTATCCCCTTGAATTTCTGTACAATGAGACTACATAAGTAGGTCATCAATCCTGCAAAGTTTTAAAAAGATTCATTCAGCTACTGATTTTTATGATTTTTTAAAAAAGATTAAAACTAACAGAACTATCAAAAAGCTTATTTTAAATTTTACCAAACACACAGAACAAACAGCACACATCTCTCTCTCCTACTACTACTACACAAAGAATTAGGAACACAGAGGCTGAAGGGAGGAGACCACAAGCTTTGTAGAAAGCCTTGTGATTGGCTTTCTTATTGACTCTTCTGATTGGCTGATAAGGGGAAATAAACGCATGCAACTTCTCTTGTCAATCACATCAGCCCCCTTGCCACCCTCTCATCCCAGATGGACTATGTTACATTGACAAAAACTCTTCAAAACAAATCTTTACTAATCTCTCTGAACCATTTTCCAAGCCTTCTGTTTTGATTCTTAATGCTTCGAAGGGGTCTCTTTCCAATTAGTAATTTGAAGATTTGTTAATACAACTCACACAAATCTCCAAATTATGAAACGGGTCTTTGAAGCTTTAGACAACTCTACTTTCTATACTAAATTCCAGGGTTTTGCTTTTCTTCCTGGTTTCACAAGCAAATAAGTGTAATCAGCTGCCAGTAATGTCTGATAACGTAACCCAACCAACTTGGAGAGGCAGAAAATTGCTTAAATAGAATAGTAGTCTGTGGTGTTAAATTTTTTAAAGAAAACCATTTCTGAGCAAGGAGGAAAAATGCATTTTTGAGTTACCTGGTTTCATTCTATACTACAAAGCACTCGTATCTTCCAACTGTACATATTTGATAGGAATACTGCCTGTGGTTCTCTCTCAGAATCCCAGTTACTAGTGTGAATAAAATTAATACAGAATAACCGAGCCACATTGCACAGCCAAAAGATCAAACAAGCTCTTGATGCTCCAGTAATTAGCTAAAAGTCCCTCTATAACCTATCTTCAGTTTCCAGCCATGTGGAACATAGGGGGTTGGAGAGTTCATATGGCAGACACTTGCCCTTTTTTCATGGTTTCTTGCACAGAGCTTACACAATGCATGATAAAGTTTTTCTTTGTTTCCTCTACATTCTGCTAGACTTACTCATTGTTACATTATGGAGATGCAGCTCTTCATCCGATATTGGTTGACATTAAGAATTAAAAATTAATAACACATTTTTAAACTTCCACTCTAACTTCTGTTTTGTGTATTTTAAGGAAACATGTTTTAATGTGTGTATTCTATGGAGTGTTTTTAAATGATTCTGTGTTTTGATTATGTGATTTAGCAATGTTGTAACCCACCTTGAGTCGTGAGGAGCATCAGGTAAGAAATAAAATTATTATTATTATTATTATTATTATTAAACTGGAGTTGGAGCTTTGCTTAGAAACTATCCTGAAACATCCTTAAAATGTGTGACTTGGCAAGTGATATGAATAACATTTACTGTATATATTTCCCCAATAAACATATTTTAATCATTACAGTTGTACAGGTAATGTCACAAGGTCTGCTTTCATTAGTCATTCTCCATCTTTTCTTAGAAGAATTTTTTCTGGCCAATTGATTTATGGTGCATTTTTATATGTGTCAACTAAGTGGTAAGCCCCATTTAATTGAATAGGGTTCATCCAATAAGTGCGGATAGGCTTCCTACCTCACAGTTCCTAATGAGATTTGATCTACAGTGAAATTGTCTGTAAAAAATAAAGTGAGGGAGGCATTTCTAATCCATGCAGTTAATCTGACATATGAAATATTAGAACCCAACATGGCAAATCTCCTGTTTCAGCCCCATTCCTAAACCCTACCATCTGGAAATTCTTGGGGAGAGGACCAAAATAGCAGCAGAAATGCTTTCATGCACTGCTGGCTGCCTTGTCTAGGTGGTAAAGCAGGGGCACTGTTAGAAACTGTATTATATGATAGTGTAGATGGGGCCTCAGGCAGTAACTTCTGTCACTACTACTTTGTTCCTACTGCACCATGTGAAAAGGAGAGAGGGAGAAGCAAAGACAGCTGCCCACATCCACTTTTTTTGCAAGTGGTAGCTGAAGCTTTGGGCTTCAGCAAATGCTTGCAAGAATTTGTTATTTATTTATTTATTTGCCATGCTTCTGTACCGCCTCTCTCAGCCCGAAGACAACTCGAGGCGGTGAACAAGCAGCAACAAGTGCCCATATTCAATACATCACAAGATAAAAACAGTCATATAAAAACATATAAAATTAACAGTTAAAAACTACAAAATATAAATCTCAGCTCTACAATCTTAAAATCGGTTTCCATTTCGTCGTCATAGTAATCCTTGATCTCGATTAAAGTTTGTCTGCGAATGCTTGCTCAAAAAGATAAACATACATTGTTCTGCCTTCCCCTTTCTACTTCACTTTGCTCCCCAAATAGGATTGGAAAGGTTGAGCAACCAGAGGAAGTGTCAAATGCAGAAATCTATCTGTTGTGTCAGCATGCAAAGAGATCATATGGCTAATAGGTCTCCTGATGATGTAGACTGAAGTAAGGATCCATCTCCATCCTGTTATGGTCCCACACCATAATATACTGTATATAGCAGATTTTTCTCAGCTAAAAATTCTCAGAAATTCTGAGAAAAAAGTTATCTCAAGTGAACAAAACATTGCAATAGAGATAACCACATTGCTACTGAGGAGCAAACTACATATTGTGTTCATCATATTAGTAATGTTGCATTAAATTAGTCTTGGGACCTCTTCACACAGAGCCTTTTTGGCCCCATTTTTCCATTTGTTGATGGACCCTGGAAAGGGCCTGCTGAGCATCATCAGATGAAGCTGGCTTGGCCCTGCCCACATTTTTCCCAAAATGGAAGGGACACATCCAACAGAACTACCCGCACTTTCCTCTCTGTTGCTGGTCTTTCTCCCATCTGATGGGTAAGGACAGGGTGCCAATGTGCCTTGTTCCGTTCCGACCAAATGATGGGGGAAGGAGGGAGGGCACATTGGCACCATGTGCCTTCCCTTTTTTCTGATGACTGCCAGAAAAATAGCACAGCCTCAGGGGCCATGCGAAGAGGTCCTTGTTCCACTGCTCTTCCTTCAAATAAAGATGGTAGCATTAAGCAAAAGTATTTCACTTTCCTTTGTGTTCCCAACTCAGAGTTTTAGTTTCTTTATGTAGGACACCTTAATGACATTTTCACATACAGTGTTGCTTTCTCCATGCTTCCCAAGTAGTAAGAAAATTCAGGAACAAAACCTCTTTTCTTACTGGTAAGAAAAGATTCAATAAGTAAAATGACTTTTTATTATTACGAATGAGAAATAGAAGAGTTGGATTCCAATGAAGTTCACCTTTAGCCAATTCCCAGCTCGTTGTGTGATTCATTCTTAGATTGCAATTTCAAGACAATTACACAAGAGAGCAAGACTCCCTGAACACAACGGGCCTATTTCTGGAGGATGGGGAAAAATATAGATCAAACTGTCTCTCAGTCTGCCTTCTAAACACCTTAACACAGAAGGTGCAAATGGCAACACTAAAATAAAATTTCACTTCTGGCAACCCAACTGTAAATTGTGGACAAGCCATCCTTGAGCAAAATTCAGACTACATTGTATGTCCTGTGTAGAATCGCCCTCAGTTTGCAATCCTATGATGTATTTATATGTGCCTTTAAGTCTAGTGATCCCATAAATTTCATAGATTCTAGTGATCCCATAAATTTCATAGATTTTTTAAAGAATGAAGTTCTCAGAAGTAGTTTTCTAGTTTTGTCATCTTAAATACAGGGTGTCCGTAAAGTCTCTTTACAATTTAAAAACATTTATTACAAAGGCAATTTATTAAGATATCTTAATAAGATCTGTTCTATGTACTTAATAGTAATAAATGTTTTTAATCATATTGCATTTGTGTATTTCAGGTACCCTTTTGATGAAAGAGGTATTGCTAAATGAAATAAACCACTAAAAAAGAGAAGACACAATATGTAAATGTAAATATAAAGAGACTTTATGGACATCCTGTATATCCCTCAGCATGTAGTATTCATTGAGGATTTCTCATTTACATGCGGATTAGGGCTGACTCTCCTTAGTTTCTAAAATCAATCTAGTGCCTTGAGGGTATTTCTGCTTTTGTGGTACTGGGAATGCATTCCAAAACTCATGGGAAGGGACAGATCATTCCCATCAAATCTGACACATCTCACTAAAGCACTGTCATCACAGGAAGAGCCTTGATTCTGGAATCTGCTTGGCATGCCCTGCAATGACCACAGATGACCTCATGATGGTTCTTCCCTCTCTTTTTAAGACTCTAAACTTTGAAAGAGTCAAAACCAATAGGATGGGAAAGACAGGTCTGTATTATACATCCACTACTCACTAAGTCCCTCGCCATACCCTGGACATGAATAGAAACTTAGATGTGTCTCAAAGTATTTCTCACTTTGTCACCTACTATTGTAGGGTTATTCCAAAATGGTGGAGGAGAACATTGTGGAAATAGGAAACAATCAAACATCATATCAAAAAACAGTAAGTTGTCTGAAATTCCCAACTATACGGTTTCTTCCCAGAATACAAGCTGAGCATGCCAAAGAGCACTCATATATCTCACTAATCATCACATACCAGATATTCAGAGAGACATTTTTCACATTGGTGGCATTTTCACTGTATGTAATACAATATATGCATTGAATTTTGTTGTAAAGGGCGTGTATATCGCTTTGCTCCTAATTTATATTGTTTATTTTCAGATGAGGATATGATTATTACTGCTTAAGCCTTGAAAAAGCGAATCATTTGATTGTCTGGTGAAATGGATTATATTGGCCAATGGGAATTGTGACACACTCACGCTGTTCCGTCGGCTTGTGGTTTCCTGTGGGATTTCTACTCTCTTATTGAATTTATGCCTTCGCTTCATCTGGCTTTTTTCACGGACTTTGTATATTTGTTCTACCCCTTTGGAGTACTACACTTTACCCCTCCCTCCTTGGAACTTCCCCAACCGATTCCAGTTTACTTGGATTACAAACTGGACATTGCCACACAAACGACAGGACTTTCCATGACTTCAACTTTAATTTGATTGCTGTGGATCTTTATGGACTATTATTTATACACCTGCACGATACTCCAAAAGAACTGAGTTATATGTCAGGTTGTATGATTCATATGTGAACTCCAAGGAGGCCATCACATGTCTGGTATTGTACTCCACTTATTGTCACACCCCAGCCTGTCCCAGGCCCTCAGCAAGACCAACGCCATGTTAAATCCCAAGCCTCAGAGAGGCCTGCAAAGCCTAAAAGCAAGATGCTGCAGGAGCCTCTAGTTCATCCAGCGTTCAAGGAGAGAAGCAAGTCAGCTCCAGCCCGGGCCGATAAGGACTGAGGGAAAGGAGGAGACGGGTTAACTCCCGTCCGTCCAGGTGCCAGTGTTAACGAGTTGACATACCATTCCAATGCGGGAGGCTTGAGAAAGCCCAGCTGGGAGCCTACTCATGAGAACCAGTTTAGACGCACCTATGCGTCATAACGATCAAAGCCTGTGAGGCCTATTTAAGTTAGGTCTGAAAGATGTGTGGCATCTTTCGCCAATGTTCAGTTCAAGCCAAGTCTTCATGGAACCCTGCCTGGGCCATTGGGCCTTCCAGCCTTTGGACTCTGTTTCCAAGTCTTTGTGCCAAGAACTTATCCATTGGATTAGCCCATTGGGGCATCAAGACTCTTTACCTTTTTATCCTGTTTTCTGTTGGACTATTGCTTTGCAATACCTTGATGCTTGGAAGCATCTTTGGAAAATATTTCTCCTGACTTTACTCTATCCATTTATTCTAAATAAAGCATTTAACCACAGCTGGTCTCAAGTGGTTTACTGAGGGGCCCTTCAGGTCTACGGTACAACACTTATTTACATGTACGATATATAATATATATTTTCATATATTGAGCCTTGTGCTTGTTTTTTGGTTAGCAACTGGAGATGGGCAGAGACAAAGGGAAGGAAGGAACTAAGGCAGCCATTATGGTTAGTTGGGAGTTTGGAATTAGAATGGTTGATTAGGAGCTTTGAAGAGGAAAGAAGGAAGGAAGGAAGGAAGGAAGGAAGGAAGGAAGGAAGGAAGGAAGGAAAGGTTTTCGGAACTGTTGTTATGAGATATCTCTCTGAGGAAAATAGTTCGTCCTCTATAGTGATAGGGGGCTGGTGTAGAAAAAAGGATGCAAAAGGTTCAGAATAACCTGTTTGTATTCCTGTGTGTGGAACATTGCTTTTAAGGAACTCAAGTTAAAAGACCATTTTCTGTGAAGTTAAGCCTGACATTTTATTGAAATCATTACGAATTTTTCCTGTTTAAGAACAAAATAAATGACATATTTTTGTTTCATTTCACCCGAAGAGTTTGTGTGGCTTCTTAAACATTCTGGCAAGGAGGTGGCCTATGAAACAATAGAAGGTATCAGCAAAGAAAAATATAATATGCAGTGGTAACATCTCACTATCCTGCCTTGTGTGTGTGTGTGCCTGTGTGTGTGGCCCCTTGTCCCACACGGCCTTGGCTGGCCATACCTGTTGCTACTAGTAGTAGTTAGTAGCAGTAAGAAAAATCTACTCTTCTATTTCAGAGGCCCTCCTCTCAGTCCTGTCACCATCACAAGTGCAGTTGTTGGAGATGAGGGAGAAGGCTTTCTCAGTTGTGGCCCCCTGGCTTTGGAACACTCTCCCCAGAGAGATTAGACAGGCCCCCACACTGTACTCCTTTCATAGGGACTTGAAGACATGGCTCTTCAATTAAGTCTTTGAGAATATTTAGCCCCTAGTTATCCTATGTAGTAGTTGCACATCCTGCAACTACTACATAGGATAACTACATACTGCTCTCTCTGTGTGTGTTACTGCAGATGTCACTTATTTTATTCCAATGTTTACAGCCCAGCCATGGTGTCAGTAATTCACTGCCACGGTTAGAGGAATGCAACTTGATTGAATCTGAATTGACTTTTTGTGTGTGCATGTACTTTGTTTTATTATATTTTATATTGTGTTCCCTTTTATGTTTATTTTTAGACACTCTGTCCAAAATATAAGACACTCCAAATCCCTTTTGGGAGATGGTGGTGGGATATAAAAATACAGTTGTGGTTGTTGTTGATGTTGTTGTTATTATTAACACATGCTTGCATGTTCACCTACAAGAAGCAATGAGTTTTCAAAAAATATATCTGCAGTATATTGTGCATAAAGGGAATATTTATAAAACAAATAAAAAAGCAAGTAGTTCCAGGAAAGAACTGTGAAACTGAAATTAAATTAAATACCTTTTAAATGTTGGCAAATTGAACCAAAGGGTCAATTTTATTAATGGCAATTCAACCGGAAGTCATCTTTATCTGCTCAACAGACTTTGAATATCTGTAGCTTTGGAACAGGGAATGGAGTGGAGAAAAAGTACACCCACAATATGCCCACACTGCCACATAGATTTGCCTAATATCACAGCCGCAAAATTATTTACCAATGTCAACACTGAACTGACACATTTTTAGGAGCCTATTCCAGTGTTTCCCCACAATTTAAAATGTATAGCCAAATAACAAGGGGGAAATCTATAATGTCACTGGTATGGAATGACCTAGTGCAATAAACAGTGTGATCAAGCACTGTTAACCAATCACTAATGTTCATCCCAATCCTTATACAATAATGTCCTTAACACGCTGATGATAAACATTGGACATTTGTACTAATGGGCAAATTAATGAAACAAGTCAGATCTTTGAAAGGACAGTCTGTGGACATTATCTACCAGACCCAGGCAAAAATTAGATCTTACCACATAAATCACATAAATATGTTTATGACTTCCACAGATTCATGGTGTGCTATGGAAAAACTAGCAAGTCGAAACCAGATTGCTACAATATTAGAAAATACTATATGCCAATGATGGTCCTACAAGAAGTTGGTTTGGCAGTTCATTATGCAGCTTCTTGCTCTGGTGAAATCTATAAGGAGAAGGAGATTCTGCACGTTTCTAGTGATAATAGCTTTTTAACCTGCTGATCTATTTGGAATACTTATCAAGCATTATGAATGTACCCTCGTCATTATCAACATGCTTATTTAGTCATGCATCATTACAAAACTCAGCGAAAGCTAAACTGGAATGCCAAATATGTAAAATTAGAGATTATTAATATATTTAAGTCAACCAATCCAAATATTAAAAAATATTAAGGCTTTGTTTTGATTCAGGAAATTATATTCACAGATGTTTGTTGAATCTGTGGTAGAATCAAATATATACCTACTCAGTGAATATAGTATGTTTGCTTCTTCCTTACTTATATGACAAATACCAAATTATTTAAAATATACATAAATGGTAAAGGGTTATATATTGTCTAGCATTTTATTCTTTGCATTCAATTTGAAGCTACGGAAATAAATAAGTTATCTACAAATAAGAATTTTAGATATTGCATTTCTTTCTTTCTTTTTAAAGAATGTACTGATCAGGCCCCTTAAACAAAAAAACAACGATCAAAATCCCATCATTAAATTGGCTGTGTATCTGGATTAATAGTGAAGCTCTGGGACTGCAAACAATATGCATCTCCAAGGTTAAAGGAGAAATGAATTGCTTTTATGAAATATCCCATTAATGTTTTAGCATTATGTACTAAAACAGAAAAATCTGATAATGAAAAAGCTATGGGGCATTATAAAACTAGACCTAGAAAATTGTTTATAGATGTATTTGTCATCTATCGTCCATGGAACTTCTAGAAAAACAATTTGCAATTGGAATGAACACCTAGTCGTCCTTCATAACTTTTGTTATGAATTGAATGTACAAAATTTCCTTGAAAGAGCACTCCCTTATGGGGAGTCGAGCTTGAGAAGCAGCTTAAAATAACTAGAGACTCACACCTCTTTCACACATTCAGAACAGCATGAGAGGTTGAAAGTGCTACCTCCATTGTCCACATCCTTTCATTCCCTGACCTTTTTGTGTTGAGTGCAAAGGTCTAAAGCAGAGTTCTGCCTGCATTCAGTTCACTGTTCTATGTGACTGAAGACCCAGTTTTATCTGCCTCTCTGATTATGTAGCACTTTACATTCCTGTTTGACTGAATGTGAAAGAAACTCCTGTTTAGACCTCCATGCTCAGTTTTTAAAAGACAGGCACTAAAGAAGATGCTGGCATGTTCGTGAAGTCAATTTTGAGCCCCCAGCTCGTTCTCTAAGATGTATAAACAGTAGGCATGTGCAATCGATTAAAAATGGTTCAAAGGTGCTTCCAAAACTAGGGTGTCCTAGCACTTCATTTCTAAAGTGTTTCTAAAGTATCATTAGTAAAAAAAATACTTTAATGAGACTAACAAATTTCATTACTATTTTGTTACAGTAATTGTGCATGCACATTCATGCAATCATTACTATTATTGGGAGAATTTCAGAGGCTCCTATCTCTCGCATTTTTAAAGCTATTGGGGTGAAACTTACAACAATGGTAGAACACATTTACCATTGTTATCCCATCAATTTTATTAATATTTCACTTATCCACTGATTTTTGGCAATTTTTCAAAGTTTTTATAAACAACTTTTTTTAAAAAAACTACAAAAGCTATCTACTTGAATTTTATATACAGTGCATAAGATAACTAGGACATCAATCCTCAGAAGTTTTAGAAAGATTCACACATTTACAGATTTTGGGGGATTTTTAAAAGTTTAGACCAAAACAATTTATCCTCCCAAAAGAGCAATCCCCTTGAATGTCCATCTGTCTTTATGAAACACAACCACATAACTTCAGATTTATATTATTACTTATTTACTTTAGTCCTCTTTATAGATTCAATAATTTTATTTATTATGAGACTGACTCTAAGCAACTGGCTAGATGCTCCCCACAGTGCCTTCCTTATAACAATGGACCAAAGTAAAAAAAAATAATGGTTTTTAAAGCACTTTATGCTCTCTTGACTTTGCCAAAGTTGCTGCATGCTTGCTTACTTTAGTCCTCTTTGCAGATTCAATAATTGTGTTTATTATTATTAGACTTACTCTAAACAGTGACTGGTGCAGCCAGTTATCATTTGGGTCCTGAATAGCATTGCATTCTGTGAAATTTAGTTTATGGCAGGGCCTTTTGCATTATCTAATGTTTTGCAAAATATTAACGAAAAAATTGATGAGTGTTTCAATTTCTAAATTCTTCCACCTTTCCTATGCACAAATGTAATGATTTTTTTCTGATATACAATTTAAAAATGAAAATATTCACAAACCTAATAAACAGTCTTCATCAAAATCAAGGATCACAATTAGAGAATTGTGATTCCATTTTAGCAGTGTTGCATCCTATATAATCCCATAGTTTGTAGTTTAATGAGACAACAAAGGACCTCTCTGCCCAAGAATTCTCATTTTATAATCTTGTTGCACCTCAAACCTGGAACGTACTCCCCTAGATCACACACACAAGTAGCTACGTAAAAAGCCTTTATTTAGAATAAGAATAGTCCAATGCGGAAGGAAGTAAAGCAAAAGTAGTCCAAAAGCAAAACTGGTTTAAGTCCTTAAACTGGAGTAAATCCCATGGAAAGCAAGTCCAAAAACCCAGGCCAGCCAATCCAACGGCTGTAACAAGAACTCAGAGTCCAAGGCAAATGGGAACAAATCCAAACGTAGACTGTGGCTTAGCGGAGCAACCCACTCCTGTAGCCACTCGGAACTTGAGAACAAGATCAGGAACAATCCAAGCTGAACATAGCTTCCACTCTACCGCAGTCTTGGCGGGGTCAGTCTTTTAAGGACTCTATTTTCTGTGAGTCCACTGAGTTCCCCAACACAAATTCCAATCTCTCCGTGAAGATCTGATAGAAGCCCTTCTATTGAAGTTTCCCAGCTCATTAGGCGAAACAGGTGGACTCATATCTTGCTGGGAAGATTCACCCTCCCTAATTCCCGGGCTCTCATCTAGCACAGGAGAGCAGTTCCCGAGAGATTCAAGGTTATGGGAGTTCTCACTGGCAGTTTCAAAGCTGACTTCCATAGAATCATCATTAACCCCTTCTTCGTCACTGTAATACCCATGTAACCAATCATTGTCACCAAGATAACTCTCCATCTGCAGAAATGTCCCCCTCTGGCCATCCATCCTGACCTGGATCCACTGGTTCCGGTGCTACCGGACCCTGACCACCAGGCTGGGGCATCACGCTGCTTGGCTGGAACACCACAAATCTCTTGTTATTACAAAAAGTACATTTTCTTATTTACAAACATGTAAGAAAACAAATTGGGGGTGGGCTTGGGGGATGGAATGGATTAATACCATCTCAATGTGAAAATTAGCTCTGAGATAAGAGTGTTTTGAGTTAACAGCTCAGTCACAGAACAAATTAATCTCTTAAGTCAAGGTACCACTGTATATTAAGATACCATCTGATCCTAAAAACTAAATAGGGCCAGTGCTGCTTAGTGCTGAGTACTTAGAAAAACTTATATTTAATATGAGGTACACTGCGTCAGTAGAGTTCTAACAGTTAGATCAACTCTCAGAATTTAAGACACAAATGGAGACTTATCTCTTCCAGCAAGCCCAGACAATTTTAATTATAGTATGTCTAATCCTTGTTTTGTGTATTTTAATATGTATTTTATGGAAATACTGTATTATACAGAGAGTGTTTAAATTTACTATGTTTTTATTATGTGTTTTAGCAATGCTGTAACCTGTCTCAAGCCATGAGGAGAAGTGAATAATAATAATAATTCAGAGGGAAAAATGGTAAAACCACATATTAATTCTTTTCCAAGAAAGCCTTATGAAATTAATGGTGGTCACAATAAGGATATAATCCACCCAACACACTGAGATCCTCTGTGGGGCATCAGCTCCAAACAGCCGGAACCTGACTGGCAATCGTCACCCAGAGGACCTTTTCCAAGACTGTGGAACGAACTGCCAGTAGAGCTCCAACAGCTAGAACAGCTGTCAGAAATTTAAAACCACTTAAAGACCTATCTCTTGCAGTAGGCCTACCCAGCCAGTTTTAAGCATGAATTTTAAACTCATGTCATGTCTTTGGTCTCTGTCCTGTGTGATTAAAGTGTATTTTACAGAAATGCTTTGATCTGTAGTTTTTTTAGAACTGAATTTTAATGTGTCTTTGTAGAATTTTTATAGTATTTGTTTGTTTTTAACTGTGCTGTGACCTGCTTTGAGCCGTGGAGAGAAGCAGGTAAAAAATAAAATGATGATGATGATGATGCTATAACTTGAAGTAGGATCCAAGTAGGATCCATGCAACAATATGTTTTGTGATCAATTGTGGCAATCTAGAAAGAGACATCCTGCACCTTGCAGGCACCTTTGACCTTCAGGTAAGTTTCTGCTTCTTTTTCTTCTTCTGTGTCTCTTTGTCTCAAAGTGGAGCTTTGCTCTGGGGGCATTTCCCCTTTCCATATGAATGAGTCAACCATCACCTTGTTCAAAGCTCAGTCAGAGGAATTTTAGAATCAAGTCCCTTTCCTCAAACATTTGATGGTGTTTTCATTGAGAATATTGAATTGTGATTAAATGGATTTTATAAGTAAAAATGTTCCTCTTCATAGGATCCTGTCACTGTAGGAGCTGTAACTTCCAGACAGTCCAGAAAGTGGAGAACCACATGAAAAAATGCTAAATATATAAATGTACAAAATATTTATTTATATCCTTGTGCTGACCTTTAAAAAAAAGATAAACTTTTCCCAAAATGAAATTGAGTTTTGTGAATTACAAACATTTCCTTCCTAGCATAAACACTTTATAACTTTCTATTAAGAATGCATGCACTGCCTTGTTCACTGATATTTAAGGGTACTTTCTTAGGGAGCAAAATTGTTATTATTTCAAGTGACATAGCATATGGCAAACAGGATAAACTGCCACTCTATAGTATTGTTTAGCCACCCTCATACAAGGCTTTTTACATGAGGTAATGTTCTGCTGTAATTGTTCAGCATTTTCTCAAGCCTTATGTTCCAAAAGGTCACTTGACAGGGTTGCAGTGGATATGTTTTGCCAAATGTCTGCATTTACTTCAGAGATGTTGATCAGGCGGCCTTCCCGCAGGTGCTCCCATACTTTAAAATTTCCTTGCCTCTGATTATTGCTATTTTTGTTTGTTTGTTTCTTCAGTGTAAGAGAAATATATTATACAAGATGGAGAAAGGAAGCCAGTTTTTAAGTGCAACTGAAGGGCACCTGACAATATGGCACAGGCATTTGTGAATGCAATGTTCTTGTGTACCTGCTGGTGAAAATATTGGTGTTAACTTTAAAAAGTACATTACCATGCTGGAAGTCTAAAGTACTCTACTTTGGAAAACAAAATGTCCTAGAAAAGAGCAACATGGAATTAGTAGAAGGCGAGATTTCTTTCACACCATTCCTTGAATCGTGATGACTTTGTTCAGTGTGAAATATGAATATACTCTTGTGCTACCAACTAGCACAGCCAAAGCTTGTTTCTGGTGTCTGAATCAGAATGTCTGAATCATATGCTAATTTAAAACACAATTCAGTTGTTTCTCAGGATATCAAACAAATAAACAAATCTTATCTAATTTTTAAGTTTTACCTTGACATTGAATAGCATTGTTAAATGATGAAATTGAGCATTTTATTTTACAACTTGACTGTCTGTCTCGTTCTACATTTCATACAGAACCTGATCACTTTTATCACTAGACAGACTGAGAAGGCTACCTCAGACAGTTTATTTGGGGTGGTGTGGAAATGTTTAGTAATTTAGTTTGTCCTTGTTACATTTATACCTCTCAAGGCTGGGAGAGGAAGATTTCAATTTTTTGTTTTGCTTCAGGTTCTAAAAAAGCTTGACTGCCCTTGGATACTGGACTGACAGGAAGGGAAGAGGCCATATATGTTATGTTATGCTAATCGTGTAGTTATCTCCAAACATATATTATTTACCTCAAAACTGATGTAAAAAGTGGGAGCAACTTTGGGAGAAGGGGAGAGACCATTTATTATGATTTCTGAATGGTTTTAAAAGTACCTTTTAAGAGAATTTTAACTATTTAAAAGGGCACTTTGAGATGATTTTTCAAATTTTATACAATTCTCTTCAAAGAGGAAAAAGAAAATAAGAATAGAAAACCTATGCTTAAAAAGCAATATTTATTTATTTATTTATTTATTTACACATAGTGGCCTATGTGTAAAGCCACCTTGAGTCCCCTATGCACATAGGCCACTATACAATATTTTAAAACATTTGTCATGATAATAACAACACATTGTGTTTTGATGCATAACGTATTGTTTAAAATGCACACACACACACACACACCTTCCTGTGATCTAGTAAAGTAACTATCTGTTGGTGAGTGAAACTGTAGCAACGTTGTAATGTAGACCACACAGGTCTAATATTAGACCACACAGGTATGATATGACTTATATCCCAGAAGTAGAAAATAATCAAATTTCTAGTTCCAATGAGAGTGGACCTCTTAAAATAAATCCAGTGGAATTTACATAAATATTGGTTTGCCATTCAACAATTGGTTCTCTGAATCTATTCTAGTTGGGACTACCAATTGGGTTTAGACTTGATAGAACTTTTCAGACATTATCAATGCAAGTTTAAAAACTCACACAGAGATACAAGAAGAAAGGGAATCTGCCAGCCTTGCCTTCTCCATTGCTGCTATTCTATGGTAGAGTGATATTCTGAAGGCAACAGGAACCAGGCATCCATCACAGTACTCTTCAACACCACACACATTCATTGTGTGCCTGAGTAGGGCTTAAGAATTGGATTCCATTCTCATAAGCAAGGCAATGCTGAGGAAGAAAAGTTAAAAACATTCTACCTAAAGATAGATTGTAAAATGCATACACCCCGTGAAATCTTTCATTTATTTAAAACATTTCTTGCCAAGAACAAACTACTACTCAGTTCCCATTACTTCATTAGACTGAGTATTTATGTAGACGCTAAGGAATATTTATGACTTTGGGCCACCTACAGTTTAAAAAGAAGTTGGTTCCTTTGTTATTGTTTTTCTCAGTCAGTAGCAAACATGATGAGGCTATCAATCCATATCAGTGTTACCTCCCTGTGATATGGCTGGCCTCCCTATTATTATGGAAGCCAATGAGGTGTGAAAGTCAGTGTGGTGATGTGTGTAGTGAGCCTTTACTTAAACACCACCAGTGGATATCCATGCTTGAATTTATAGTATTTCTTTGTTGACATTATTATTTTCAAACTAACAAATCAGACATGAACAATACAATCAATAGTAACTTCAAATGAAATAAAAGCAAGAGTACAGTAAACGGAGATAACAGTCCCAGTGAAATAAGCCCCATCCAATGGATTGTGAAAATGATCTAGAAAAAATAAGATATAGGGCTTAGGGATGAGGGTGGGTTGGAGTGAGAAGATGTTAGAAGAGTGGGAACTAGGCAAGTCTGTCTTGGGAAAGTGTCCTGAAACCAATAGGACCAAGGATGCTAGAATCAAGGAAGAGTATTCTCTTTACTTCGAGGAAGATGCACCAAATGCTGACCTCAGATGATGTCATATCTTCCATAAAGAGCAGATTTGCATGGGAAAAGGCAGCCTCAAAATATTAAACATTCACATTTTGAATGACACTCACAAACAGACTACAAGCCAAGAAGTGATGCTTTCAATCTGTCCTATAAGGGGTATATTCACTATTCAGGATATATATTATTTTCAGTGACGATTAAGACATGACCCTTTGGCACATCATTGAAAACTAGTAAAAACATGTCATGGCGCAGATACTATTTGGCCCTCCAGCTCCAACATTACATCAATCAGCACCTTGATCTTATTACTCTGAGCCTATTATTTATGGAATATGAAACCCCATCCAAAATGAGATGTTTAAAACTGTCTACTTACAGTTTACCAAAAGCTCCCCCATTCTGTGTTAAGATAGAACTACTACTCCCAAATACTATACTAAGATAGAATGTTTTACTACTTTATTTGAGTCCTTTGAAAAAATGGGGACAAGGTGCCTTTGGCATTTAGATGCCACCTTGTTCCAATATCTCCCAATATGCTCACCAAGTGCATCATTCTGTAATTTAAATACTCTAAATCCTGCTGCTCTCTCTTTGATGATTACTATGTCAACTCTTCTAACTAGAAGGAGTGAAAATTTGAAAATATAAGTACATTGTCTCAGTCCTGCCTCGTAGGAATGAGGGAGAGAACCTTTTCCTCGGTGGCCCCCCGTCTATGGAATGCACTGCCTGGTGAGATTAGGTGAGCCCCTACTCTAGAGAGTTTTCAAGAAGAACCTCAAGATCTGGCTCTTCCGCTGTACCTTCGAAGATTATTCATATAATCTTATGTCACCATTCACCCTCAATATATGCTTTGAGTGTACACCCCTCCCCCCTTTTATATGAATGTTCTTTCATTTATACGACCTCCCTTTGAAAGAGCTTTCTCCCTCACAAATACTTTGCCTCACAGTTTTCTCGCCCCCCTGTTTTTATCTTTCTATTTTAATCTATACATGCAGCCTGTTCATTGTCCTATGTCTGAAATGGTTTTATTTTACTGTAATTTTATATTGATTGTAGTATCTTGTAGTGTATGTTCTATGTAATTGATTATGTTGTTTTTTGATTGATTTTATTGTGTTGTTATGTTGATGGGCTTGGCCTCATGTAAGCCGCCCTGAGTCCCTGTTTGGGAGATGGCGGCGGGGTACAAATAAAGTTTATTATTATTAATTCTTATTATTATTACATTTCTGTTCAAATATTATTTTGAAATTGCAAAACAAGAATATTTTTGTTCTCATCTCATTGATTTTCTAATTATAAATCAAGGAACATGGAATAATGTCCCACTGAAATTAGTAGACTATGCTCCTGGGTAAAAGGAATCTCAGCACTAGGGCAGAATACACTGGGACCTTATATTTTACCTTCCTTACTCTAGTAAGGTTCACAATACTATATCAGACTTGTTGACCATGCAATGTGTTGGCTGCTCTGCCTCTTACAATAAAATGGTCTTGTTACTTTGAACCTGAACCTGAAACCAGAGTTAAACTTGATAGCTGTGTTGAGCTAGGGATGGGGGGAAAGCAATGTAGTAGCTTGTTCATATGACAGGCCCACAGGCTCCCCCTATTATTGGTTTCCTACTTAAATAGAACAATACAACATACCTCCTCATACTCACAAAAGAAGTATCCAATGGCATAAAACAGACTCTCAGAGGGTTACACATTCTCTCATATTGTTGCTGTAAAGCTAATGATAATGAACATAGCCGGGAAACGGTTATAAAAAGGCTCTAGATAAAGTATGGATATGTTTCCTATGAATGTGACAAGCCACAGCAAATGAACTGCATAATCCCAGATGGGTTGTTTAGCTAAGGCTTAAATTAGTCCGATACTGGTTAGAATTAAAAACTGTTTTTAATCAAAGGTGCTTTATTATTTTTTAAAAAAAGAAATGAAGAAAAAGAAGAAACAGGACAAATGTGTTTACTGCTTACAGTAGCAGGCCTTTGCAAAGAGCTTTATCAATCAAACCTTGAGAATACAGTCAAAGAAGCTTAAGCATGAATATTTTAAACCAGATAATATATGGATATTGTACTGTAATATAAAACAATTGAAATGTTAATCTCTGCATCAGACCCTTCCATGCTCTTAAATTCAGAAACATCAATTTGGGGAGCTTAAACCGATCAAGTGTAAAACACTGTGGGGTCATGGTTTTGTAAATCTTTCCACTTCTGGTGTAATTTGTATATGTTTAGAATTTTGTTGTAGTCTGTTTCCATGCATAAAAAGCTGGGCATCCCAGCTAAGAGAGATGGAATCATAGAATCATTGAGTTGGAAGAGACTTCATGGGCTATCCAGTCCAACCCCCTGCCATTTTGTGTACTTTCATGCTGCCAAATTTAGCCCACCCCATGGTTGATATTGTATAGTATATACTCCCCAAATTTATTCCCATTTTGGTCCCATCACAATATGGATTTCTGTTGCTAAGGGGAAGGGGGCCTTTTTTGCTTTTGTACCACCACATTTCAAAGAGATGATGGTCAGGGATAAACAACTATCAGGGGTTGGGTCATGTCCTCTGCCAGCCCTGAATGAAAATTGTGCAAAAACACGCCTCATTTTGTGGAGCATGGGAGATATTTAAATTTTTCTTGCCACTCCTTGCCTGTTTGAGGTCCTGAGATGTTGGAAGGCATCTGAAAATCACTGTTGGCTCACATGTTTTTCTTTTTAAAGTGATTTTATGGTTCTAAAATTGATTATGAGTTCTATAACCCTGATGAACCACAGGTACATTCTACAGAACAGTGGTTCTCAATTTTTGGTCCTTCAGGGTTTTTTTAGATTTCAATCCCCAGAAATCCCAGCTTTCTTATTAGCTGTCAGGAGTTGTGGGAGCGGAAGTTCAAAACACCTGTAGGACCAAAGGTTGGGAACCACTGCCCTAGAGGATGTTTGGTAGCATTTCATGGAACTGTTTTTAAACCCAGTTTTTTGAAATAAAAAATAAAATAATCTCTATGGCATAGACTGACTTTCATCAAGTTTGATTGAATACTATTTGAATCATGAAACAGTAGCTGTTAAACGAAGAGTTCCTTTTTAAGGTTCATATGAATGTTATTCACCATATTAGGTCAATTGCTTTCTAGGAAAAGGAAGCTTAAAAGAGAGCTGAGGAAGAGTCGTGTTCTCATGGCTGGATCCCATCAGCATGCTGAGTAGAACTTCCCCAACAGTTCTCAAGAGGGTATGCTGGTTGTAAGTGATAGAATGAATATTGCCTAAAACTGTCATATTAATACTCAATTACTATGACCCAATATGTCTTAACTAGTATGTTAAATTTGAGATATTCAGCATTCCTAGGGAATTTAGAAATTCATTCCAATTGTGTGCGATTTTGCTTCAATTACAGATTGTAAATACAACACTCATTGCTATCAAACTTTTTATGGAATGCACAGCCTCAGGCCACATCTAGGTGCTATCTACAGTATCATATAAAATTCAGATTGTCTGCTTTGAACTGGATTATATGGCAGTGTAGACTCATATAATCCAGTTCAAAGCAGATAATCTGGATTATCTCTTTTAATAGTCTGGGGCCCCTTCCACATATCTGTATAAAATCCATATTGAAATGGATTATATGGCAGTGTAGACTCAGATAACCCAGTTCAAATCAGATATTGTGGATTATCTGCCTTTATATTATAGGTTATATGGCTGTGTGGAAGGGCTCTTGTTTTTGTGGCAGTGTAGATCCAGCCTCAGTGGACATACTCTTTCATTCACACAAGAATCTATCAGTCCCATTAACTTGTAAAGTCCAGAAAAATACCCAGAATCCTATTTAATGCAAGGAGTTTCTTCAGCTGGCTGATAAATGAGGAATAGGTTTCCTAACAACAAAACTTCTTAAAGGAAGCATTTTTAAAAGTATCCCAAATTGTGCCCATGTTAGACCCACTTGAATTTAATTATCTAACGTGTGAAGATATCTATTTTTAACAGGCCAAGTTATTTACAGTGTATGATGGTTAAATATATTACCGTTAAATGTCTCCAATGTGAACTTTTCTACATGCTATGAATACAAATTACCGCATGGCACAATCTCAATGAAAAGAAATGGAAATTAATAATCATCCTGAAGTATTCAGGAGAAGTCAACATTCTCATTTGAAAAAAAGGTAATGTGAATGGAAGAACACATTACATGCAAATATATGTGAAAAATTTGAGGTAGGAATTATTCTAGGAAAAACCTGGAAGGATGATTAATCCTGTCACATGTGATATTTTGGTCTTTCCTGAAACTACATTGTTGGAAGTGAAATGTTTAGTTGTATATGCTTATGTGGACATTTAGATTTGGCTCTAAGTGTAATGGATAGCAAAAAAGTGTGGTTTCTAGAATGAAATCCCATGTTTTGAGCAACCATTTCAATTGTAATCTGAAAACCCTCTTTCCTCATTCCTAGGGGTGAGAAGAATATTTAAATATATTCCAACAAATGGTTGAAAATATATTTCTTAGTTGTCTGAAACCCTGACAAGGAGAATCCTGGACTGATGAAAATCCTTTCTCTTCAGGTTCTGTAATTTATAAACCAGTGCCAACCACTGGTTCTGAAAGATTGTATCATATATGGTATTTTCACACAAAAAGGAACAGAGAAAATGCTGTTTTCTGCAGAGAAATTGCTGTTTTGTATGCAATCTTTGTGTGGCAGTTTAAAGAGTAAGTCCTCAATTACATAGATTTCTCTGGGGGGAAAGAAATACTTCCTGTGAATTTGGGGCAAAATAAGAACCTGAATAGTGAATCATTTCTTTCTTTGGGAAGAAAATAGTTAAACTTAGTTTTTACTTTCTTTCAGAATGTCATTACTGAATAGTTACATCCCTATTATTTCCTAAGTATAGTATCTCCACTGGAATTGTTATGATCGTATTAAAATCAACTTGAAATATAATGTATGAAATCTCCAGTAGATCACCAACTTAACATTTTGTTCAGAGCTTCTATTTACTTTGTACCCAACACTTTCTGGCGTACCTTAGCTTTCTCAAATTTTCTTTTCCCATATATATACATATCTGATTCCACACCCTCCTTGTCCCTCTGACTTATACATACTTTTTCACATAAACTGATATGAATTCTGAATCACTAGAATTACTAAATTGGTTGTTTTCTATAGATGAAAGTATTTGGCACCCTTTATTATTGTCTACGAAGCCCACTATGGATCACCATTCTGCTGGTGATACTCAGTATTATTGTGTAACCCATGCCTCCATATATCTTTTTGCTGTTGTAGCTGTGGAGGTTAGTGTTCTCTTTCTCCAACTACAAAAGATCACCTCCAAGGCTACCTGTTTTGTTGGGGTATCCCCCCCCCCCGCCACTCCAAAGCAATTCAATGGATGGTGGAGAGTATGGATGATCAGAGACACATCTGACTATGTCTCCATATGACTTCCTGTGTCAAGATCTGCCAGGGTCTTCAACCAATTTGGCATTTGACTGAAGGGACAGAACCAGATGCTTCTGCAGTTCCTCCCTCTTCATCGACTGTTTGTGGAGTGGGTACTACCATAATAAACAGAGAGTCCTTGGAGTGTTAAAGGGGAAGCCATGATGTATTTCTGCCTGTGAAAGTGAAGTGCACAGTGAAATAGGATTTCAGACAACATATCATAGCTGTGACAAATTTGTAGATGTTAGGGGGAAGAGGATTTGAAATACCACAGCATTTCAAAACACGACAGTTATGTATAAATATCAGTGCCAAGATTTTGATGTTGACATTTGAGGCCAAACCCAGAATTATTAAGAATGCATTATTGGACCCAGAAAGCATCTGGGGAAATATCCACCAATGACATGTGTAGAAGATATGGCAGAAGGATTCTGCCTCATCCCTCTTTTGAAAAGCAATTCTTTTAGAAATTATTCTGCCAACCACTGGTTCTGAAAGATTGTATCATTCCTATGAAACATGGATTGAATTTCAGAAAGTACCCTTTCTGTTTGCTTGCATGCTCCTGGCAAATTTGATAATAAAATATAAGCTTGATATTCTCTAACATGTTTTGTCGGTATAGCATGGCTATATAAATTTATATTTGATATTTTCAGCTACTAACATGTTATTTTGTTATTAAAATGGTCATCCATATTTGTTGCTTCAATCTTTGCATATTTGATTATTCAGATTATTTGCTGCTACCATATGCCATTTTTCACTGGGACTAATAACACCAGTGCCCATCTTGATCTGTGTGTCCATTAAGTCATATTTAATCAGTGCTTCAATCTTAGGTTGCTGAGAAGAAATCAAAATGATGGGGTGAATGGACCAAGACTCATGTGTGTTTTCTGACTCATTCACTTGCTTGTGCAAGCAGGATAAAGAGGATGGGACAAGGGAGTCCAAGAAGGGAGGATAAACATGTATTTCCCTCACTCACTCACTCACTCACTCACTCACTCAAGAAGGCAGAATTAGAGAAGGGGGTGAGATGGAGAGTGCAAGGAGGGAGGGTGTGTGGACTTATGTTCCCCCCACTTACCAGCGAAGGCAGACTGGTGATGGGAAAGGATGGACCATGAAAATGTGTATGTGAGTTTCACTGTATATTTCTTCACTCAAGTTGGGAAGGGGATGTGAGAGATTAGCATAAGAAGGAAGGGTTTATGTGTATGTTTCCTTTTATATTCACTCAATCATAGGAAGGAGAGCACAAGGAGGGATAATGGATGGTGTATGACTCAATGGGATGAATGGGGAAAGCTGTCCTCTGTCCCATTTCCATTCCTTCTATCCCTCCCTCCACCACCCAAGAGAGTGAATGAATATCCAAGAAAATGTGTGCATGGTACAGGTACTTTTGTGTGTGATAATATGGTTAGGGAACTGAGAGATACCTGTGGGGGGGGGGGGGCACACACTGATATATGCAATTTTTCTACTTTTGTGAGCATCTTGCACCCTTAAACCCTTCAGAAATAGAGGGCCAACAGTACCCTTTTGAAAATGTTAATCTGCTTTATGGCAGAAGGTCTCCTTTTAAAATGTTCACTTAATAACCTAACGTATAATTATATTTCCCCCTCCACAGGGGGTTGAAGTGAGAGGGTGAATTTTGGCTTCTCTGACAGCCCAAGTGCAGGGTTCAGACATCTTTCTTCTCTTTTCTTTTGGCTTTGATGGCCTTTCTGAATGTCATTTTATGAGCAGAATTGATGCTCTTCATTTTACCCTCTGTTACATGGAAAGAAGTGACGATCACTCCAACTGAGTTTAGGGCACTCCTTCACTGATGCAGGGAGATCAATCTCCTTGAAGACATTTCAACAACAAAAGAAACTCCAACTTATCCAAAAGGAGAAAGTTTTACATTTGTAATACTGAGTAACCTTGGACCAAGAAATTGGTACATGACATCTATAGAAAATATCTCATGAAGTGGTTTTCATCTTGTTTCAGCCAGCCTAAAAAGTGCCACAACACCAATTACAATCTGCTACTGTAGAATATAGTAGATTTTTTTACTACTGATGTTTATTTCCTTAGTGTCTAACCTGTATCCATAAGCTGCAGTAACATAAATAAAGAGAGATAAGGAAACAGCATGCATTTGAATAGTTTTATATGCACTTTCAAAAAGGAAGTTTTACCCCCAGTAGAATGCTTCATGTGTTTTAGTCCCATCTACACTGCCACATAACACAGTTTGAAATTGCATTAGCCTTCTTACTGGATCAATTGATGATGGGACCAAATAATTTTGCCAAAAAAGCTATCCAGGCTAGCCCCACAGTTCATGGTTTCCACTCTCACCCTGCCTTATGATCCCTGTTTAAATTCCCCCTTGGATTTCGGTCATGGGCTTCCAGATAATTTTGATGTGGACCAGAAGTGTTTGGGACTCCAAGTCCCAGAAGCTCTAACTTGTCAGGAACTTTGAGAACTGAAGTCCAAAACATATGGAAGACCACAAGTTTGACACCTGATACGTGGACAAATTTATTTTGCAATTGGTTTCTGTAATAATAATCATGTCACTCTATGTTCCATGCTTAAGGAAGCCAGTCAGAGTCAGTTTTAACAAAGCAAAAAGAAGTTCAACTTTATTTGCATAACATACAGAATAGTTATTGTTTTATCAGGTCCCAGTGCTTAGTTCCAAACATGTAATAATATCAGAACAGATGTCAGATCTTTTCCATCACTCAGTTCAGACACTCAGACTTTCACAAATGATGCCTTGAAATGTCTTCTCCCAACAGTCACCAACAAACTTCCTTCTTTTCTTTTCTTTTTTAAAAAATCTCCCATCACAGAGTTCTCTGTGCTGGATTTGCTGCTTTCTGCTAGTCACATGCATGCTTCACCACCCGCTTTCATTCAATAATATTCTGCCACATCTCTTCCACTTTTCTTTTTCAAATTATGGCATCATTCCCTTGTTTAGACTTTGTGGTTCCTTGAAGGTAACATGCTTATCACATGCTCCTTCTGCTCCTAAAATGCACTTTGCACACCCAATTATTTTCCTCATAACAATGGTATACCTCTTGACTGAGAATTGGGTCACCCGGTAGAGTCAATATGTTGCTTATCAGCTGTTGCTTAATTAAGAATTCTTTTTCTGCAGAAATGTTTGAAACATGAAAAAGATAATCAGCCTAGGATAGGGGTTTCTAAACTAAAACCCGTGGGCTGGATGTTGCCCTCCACGATCATTTATGTGGCCCCATCCTAAACTTTAGATTTAGGGTCACCCTAAGTCTGAAAGGACTTGAAGGCACACAACAACAATTAATTAACTTGACTATTTCATCAGCCAAATGCAGGCCCACACTTCCTATTGAAATACTGGTAAGTTTATGTTTGGTTAAAATTGTTATTCATTTTAAACATTGTATTGTTCTTTCTTTCCTTTTTTTTGCACTACAAATAATATATGTGCGGTGTGGAGAAGAATTCGTTTATGTTTTTATTTCAATTACAGTCCCGTCTCCATCCCCCAACAGTATGAAGGACCATGAACTGGCACTCTGCTTAAAATTTTTGAAGACATCAGGCCCAAAACAGTGGGGTAGAATTAATGTGTCCCTTTGGAGGTCTTAGACAGCAACTTTCAACAGACTTAATCAACATAACCAATGTTGCCATGCATTATAGTATAACAACATCTGGACAGCTACATGGTTCTAAATCATAACCTATAACATACTTTTCAACATCAGCCATATGTCTCTTCCATCCCTAGTGTACGTGGGTATGTGTGAAAAGTAAAATACCTATGCCTTTCCATGCCTTCCAATCATTCCACATTACTATGAGGATATTGTCAAAATAATTTTCTCTAGATGCTTCTTCTAAAAGTTAGAGGTTGATATGTCTGTATGTATGCTTGCAAGCTAAAAATAATAGTGCTTTCTTGCTCTTATTTAATTCTTTATGATCAGTCGCATATTCTACACTGATTATGACTGATGGGAGGTGGAGAGGTGACAAGGAATACAAAATAGCACTCTTAAGCATTTGGTGTTATGATCATTGATTAGTATTTAGATTTCAGACATGACTTGTGCCAGTACTCCATAATACTAAAACGCTTTGCTTCAATTAGCATCCTCCCCAATTCCCCTTTCCCTTGTTTAACATTCTCCCTTAGCCTTTCACATAAACCAGGCAGGTGAACCACAAGTTGCCGAAGGTTCATCTTACACGGCACAAGATGAGATCTGAAACCACATACTGAGTTTACAAGATGTCTACAGTTGTGAATAAAAACAACACCCCAAAGCAAGATTACAAGAAAATTCTTTTAGATATTCAGCAACCACAAGAGCAAAGGGGTAGCCAGCATAACCAATGTTAAGGAGGGCCATGTGTTACAGTCTAACAACATCTAGACATCTGGACTTGCCTTGTTCATTATTTTTGGACCAATTTGGAGGCTGCAGAATTCAACTATGGTCAAAATGCAAATCTTTATTTGAAAGACTAAATTGATTTGATTGACTAGCATTAAAAACCAGAGTTTTTTACATGATCAAAACTGAATGATTTCAATGCATGGTTTTGCTATCATTATTTTTTGCTTGTTAGAATCATTTTACCTTACCCTACATCAAGTGAGAGGATGCAATCATACAAGTTCAAATACAAGAAGTTTTCATAACCTTTGTGAAAGGGCTCATTGAACAAATCAACTGCATTCTCTCAAAAAGTGAGAAATTACCATCTCTAAAAGTGAATACATATAGCTTAATCTTGCCTATTTGGACTTGACTGGCTGTTTGGAAATAGTTTACAGCTGCTGCCATCCCAATGTATCCATCCAATTGACCAATGATATACAAAATTCTTTATAGTACATTGCATAAGTGAGACATTCAGCAAATGGAATCATATTTGGCTGGTAGTCAATGAACAATGTGAAATGATATCTTTTCTCACATCATCTCTCATGCCAGCATAGGCTTCACCACATTTCTATGCGTCAAACTACTATTAAAACATAGAAACAGCAGGAAAACAAGTATGGTTGGTGTTTTAAAAAATTGCTTCTATAAGAAGAAAGTTATACAGATTTTTATAGAAAAAGCACATAAAATATATTTCTAGCTGATTCCAGTCTTTTGAGTTGGTTTTATCTTCTAAGTTGTTGCTGTTTATTTAGTTCATTGTATATTATCATTTTGTTTCTTCTTTAATACCATATGATCCACCTTGGGTATTATTTTGACAGTGGAAAGACTGTACTCCATCCCAATCAAAATAAAACAAACCTCTACATCAGCAAAAAGAAGAAGAAATAGTATAAAGACTGAACTGTGAGATTTAAAGAAAACCCTATATGTCGGAAGATGTTAAAATGTATTGCAAGGGACAGTTTTGGTAGAACAAAGTGGAGGATGTGCATCCCTAAAGCCTCTGTTTCTCAAAAGCTTCATCCCAGTCAATTCCCAAAGTACCCGGAACCCTAACACAAACTGCCCTAGACCTTATGCATGTGGTTGTTTGCCTTCCATCCCAAATACCACAACCTCTTCTGAAATCTTCCTGCCACCAAAACTGGACAAAAATGGTGGCAAGAGTGACATCAACATTTCATTGTGCCATAATGTGTGTTTTCTGCAGGACAGATGTGGGGCTGGAAATCTGTCTACACCCCACCTGTCCTTAAGATAGACTCATAGTTCATAAAAATACAGAGGGCCATAAAGAGAAACTAGGGATAATTAATGCTGTGAAGAAGATGAGGTAATATTGAACTGAAAGGAACAGGTACTTGTTCAAATAAACAACACATACTCACTCAGCAATTAAAGCATTAATTGATTATCAGAATGATTAATCATTTGCCTCATTCAGCTCTGCTTAATGAGAGTGTGATGAAGGACAAGGCATTTTCAGAAGCAAGTAGATGACTATAAATTAGAATGGCAACAAGATTTGTATTGACTAATTCCCATATTTTGGGGGCAGGGTATTTATAACTATTTAATCATGCATCTGAGAAGACAGTGTGTCTCAATGCAATATTTATTTATTTATTTATTTATTTGTTCCATCTTGTATTCCGCCCCTCCCTGCAGGCTCGGGGCGGATAACATCATAAAATTCGGCAGGCGTGTACATCCATGTCGCCATACAATAAAATGCAACATAAAACATACAATAAAACAAAATACAATAGGTCCCGAGATTAAAATTATGTACATGCCATGGCATTCCCTGAACCAGGGTGCTGATTAGGAAGATGAGTACATTCGGCTTACTCGCCTAGCCGAAGGCCAGTCTCAACAGGGCGGTCTTATAAGCCCTGCGGAACGGGATGAGCTCCGTGACAGCTCGGACGTCGTCCGGGAGAGAGTTCCAGAGTACCGAGCCGCCACAGAGAAAGCCCTTTGCCTGGTAGCAGACAGGTGACAGGCGCGGGCCGATGGAATCAGGAGCAAATTCGACTCCTCAGAACGTAGTGATCTCGGGGAATGTATGGGGCAAGGCGGTCCTCAGGTATGCAGGCCCTAGGCCGTGTAGAGCCTTAAAGGTTAACACCAACACCTTGAAGGCAATTCGGTACTCAATAGGCAGCCAGTGCAGCTGCCGGAGGATGGGCGTGATGTGCTCCCTTACCGACGTTCCGTCAGCAAGCGAGCAGCGGCATTCTGCACTAGCTTGAGTTTCCGAACTGTCGCCAAGGGAAGGCCAACGTAGAGGGCGTTACAGTAGTCTAATCTCGAGATGACCGTCGCTTGGATCACCGTGGCCAGGTCATGCCTGGAAAGGTAGGGTGCCAGTCGCCTAGCCTGTCGTAGGTGGAAAAATGACGCCCTGCTGGCCGCGGAGACCTGGGTCTCCATGGTCAGCAGGGGGTCCAGGTGGACACCTAGGCTCTTAACAACAGGTGACGGGCTAAGCCGTTCGCCGTCCAGGGTAGGCAACCGGCACTCATCCCGCCCAGGTCGACCAGGCCACAAGATCTCCGTCTTCGACGGGTTCACCTTCAGCCGGCTAGCCCGCAGCCAACCAGTCATGGCCTCTAGGCACTGATGGAAACAATCGGGTACGGTGTCCGGCCTGCCGTCCAGTCTCAGCAGAAGCTGGGTGTCATCAGCGTACTGATAACACTCCAGACCAAAGTCGCGGGCCAGCTGGGCCAGGGGGCGATGTACACGTTAAATAATAAAGGGGAGAGGATGGCCCCTGGGGACCCCACAGTCAAGTGGGAATCTCCCAGAGACCTCCCGCGCCCCCTCCACGTTGTCCCCGGTCCCGGAGGAAGGAGGCCACCCATTTAAGGGCGGTCCCCGACCCCGGAGCCGGCTAAACGGTGGGTTAACAGTGCGTGATCTACAGTGTCGAAAGCTGCCGTCAGATCTAACAAGACGAGCAGTGCCGATCCACCCTGGTCCAGCTGGCGGCGAAGTTGGTCTGTAATGGCGACAAGCACGGTCTCCGTCCCGTGCCCAATACGGAAGCCGGACTGGAAGGGATCAAGTCCAGCTGTGTCTTCCAAGAACTGCTGCAGCTGATCCGCTGCTGCCCTCTCAATCACCTTGCCTAAGAAAGGCAGGTTGGAAACTGGCCGGTAATTGGAGGGAGCCGAAGGATCTAAATTCGGCTTCTTCAGCAGCGGTCTCACCATTGCCTCTTTCAGTCCCCCCGGGAAGACTCCTTGCTCAAGGGAGCTATTTATGATCATGCCCAAGTAAAAGACTGCAATATTATGTGCATTCCAACCTAGAGTATCATGAGAAGACAGGAAAGCTTAGAGAAAACAATGATGCTGGAGAAAATGGAAGGAAAAAGGAAGAGGGGCCAACCAAGGGCAAGATGGATGGCATCCTTGAAATGACTGGCTTGACTCTGAAGGAACTGGGGGTAGTGATGGGAGACCGGGAGCTCTGGCGTGGGCTGGTCCATGAGGTCATGAAGAGTCAGAAGTGACTAAACGAATAAACAGCAACAACCTAGAATATGCATTTTGTTGAAATCCATAGAAGTAGGTTCCAATTAAACATCTGTATGTCCATCCAGATATTGTCAGAGTGCAAATTCCAGTAGGCCCACTCTGAATAGCCAATTGAGTGGAATACTAGAAGATGCAAGCCTACATCTGCAGAACCATATGATTCCCATCCCTACTTTAGAAAAAGGGCCCTTCCACACTGCCCTTATATCCCAGTATCTGATCCCACATTACCTGCTTATCCTAGGTTTTCTGGCAGTGGAGACTAATGTAATCCAGTTTAAAACATAATCTGGGATCAGATCCTGGGATATAGGGCAGAGTGGAAGGGATCTAAGTCTAAAGGCTTTCAGGGAAAGCTCTAATATATTCTTTTTTTAAAAAAATGAAGTAAATGTAAGAATCTTTAACTGTCTTCTTCACATGGGCCTACTTTCTAGTTGGGGAATTCTTAAGAGACTGTTAGCTATCGAAGTGATTTACCGAATTCTCTGTGAAAAACTGTTCCTGGAGTAATGCTCAAAGTATGGACCTTCCTCCTATGGCTTAATGCCATCTCCCCTACCTTTTAAGTCAACTATGTTTCAAGAGTTGTTCAACTGTGTCTCACCATACCTTTTAGTTGTTACTTGGTTTTATTTTGGTTTATTGTGGGGTTTTTTTTAAAAAACTCATTCATTGTTGATTTACTCTTATCATTATTGCACTGTGTTGTCATCTTGTTTTTCTTGTCCTTTCAGTTACCTTAAGGCAATTGCAAAACAAAGGATACAAATACCTTAAGTATATTGAGAAAATAATTATTTACAGTTTTAAAATTTATGTCTGCTACCTCCACCCCCCAGTTGCTGTTTGGAACAAATGCTACCATGGCCATGTCTAACTGTAATATGAATGCAGTTTGACATAATTTTAACTGCCATGGCTCAGCACAGTTCTACATTGCCACAAAATGCAGACTTGAACGAAATGTAGGCCACAATTCATTCAGAAAGGGATGCTGTCAACAATCTCCATGATGAGCCAGCTTCCCCACAGCTCAGGCACACAGAAGCTGGTTTGGTATGGCTGGGAATGGGGCAGGTGCTAACCCCCCAGCATCTCAAATCCTCCCCCCCCCCCGCCAGAAATACAGCACTTATTGAGTTTACTTCCAAGTTGCTGCCATGTGACTGAGCAAAGCAGCTTGGGATGTGCAAGCCCCCTCCTGCTCTTCTCAGGCTGCCTTGTTCACTCACATGGCAGTAACCATGAAGTAAACAACCCTGAGCTCAGATAAGTAGTGATTTCTGTTTTTTGGGCGGCGGCGGGGGATTCGGGTGATAGGTTGCAAGAAGGACAGCCACCCTACCTTCCAGGGCTGAATGACGTGGACCTTCTCCTGTTTATTTGTTTAACCTAGGGTGCTGCTGCATTAAACAATTTACCCCAGATTAACTTTATCAGCCTACATGCTTTGTGTGGACATGCATCCTCATGTAACTCCCAAACTGCTTTAAATCACAGTGTAGAACCACCCTCAATACTATGAAATTTCGAGATGTGTACTTTGAGGAGGCACTTGGACTATTTAGTAGAAAAGGCTCAAGACTTTGTAAAGCTACAGCTCCCATGATTCCATACATTGATCCATGGCAATAAAAGTGGTGTCAAACTACATTTAATTCTACAGTGTAGATGTGCCCCCAAATTAGTTCTTCTTTTCTCCATGGTTCAGCACTAGATTTTTTATCCACCAAACAGGGGGCAGATATTTGAAGGAACACACTGCATCCATCCAACTCTGCCTGTACAGACAGTACAGACCAAAAACACCACAGAAGCAGAGGGGAGTGGTCACGGTCATCTGCTTGAAGCAGGCAGATTTTGTCCACCTGCTCATTCCATCACTCCCAGCTTTGGAAAAAAGAAACCTAATGAGCTAGTTTACTGATAGGTTTCCAATTGCTGCTATTGCATAACTATCACTGTCAGTTGAAAGCTGGGAAGTGAGCAATGGTATTAAGGACTCACCCACCTGCTTTTAGTTGCAGCCACAGGCTGATAAGGTATACTTTTGATGAAACTGGTAACAGCAGAGTCACTCCTTTTATCCCAGGTCCTGTTAGTCCATGTAATGGAGAGGAGAATCCAAAATCTACAGTTAGCTTGCAAAGGGTTCTATTGCCTCTAATTAGACTGAATATATTTCTTACTTTTCCTGTCTTCCAGATTTGCTTTTCATTTCTTCTTTAAAATCTTAAACTAATTCTGTTGAATAAATGCAGGAATCCCCCAACATTTGGAACTTTTAATCAAAGTGTGAGTAAAATAAAATTCTCAGTCTTGGTAAAATTCAATAGATAAAGCAATTCCAACATGGAGAGAACTATGTTATAGCTATTAAAGATGAGGAATCCGTCAGTCAAAAAAAAGAGAGAGTGGTGAATGTAAGTCTGCTGCATATATGCAAGTATGGCTTAATGCATAAGGATTTAAAACCATATTTTAATGATTCAGCACTCCATGTCCTTTTGCATGAATAGGTGAAATATATCAATTTTAGTTTCTTCCACATTTCCTCCTTTTTTAAAAAAAAAGATGCTCAGAAAGAAATGAAAAAAAATTGCAAATTTCGGAAAGTTCTTATTTTGAAAAACAAATTAAATACAAATTCTACACTAATCACTGATGGTAGTACCACTGTTATGTGGAAGTGAATACCAGTTGAACCCTATTTTTATGGAGTTATCTAAAGTTCAGAATTTTATCCCAAAAATAGATGCAACAACAGAGATAAAATTTAAAAGTTAGATTAAAGGCTGAGAAAATGTACCTTCCCATGGCTCCTGGATCAACGAGCCACCATTGCCATCCCACCACTGTAATATGAGACTAGACAACAGTGTAGATTGAAATATGGACAACATTTATTTAAAACATTATCTAAATTAACATTTGGTGATTTGGAATATATAACTAAAGAGGCATGAACCTGGTGTGTATTTTAAGCCGAGGTAGTGGTCCATGCTGATCTACCTCTCGGCTAATCTGGGCTAAACACCTTGGTTCCCAGATATAGTCAACTTTAAAGTCTCCAGGGTGACTGCTCAGTAAAATGTACAAAGAATTCTGCCCCAAGTCCAAAGGATATCATGAAGCCAGACCTCTCCCCATTTCAAGACCATTTCTGTTTGTCCTAACCCAGTTACATAAACATAGGTGAGGGTTTCTGTTCTTGGCTCACACCACAAAGTGTGCCACAAAGGAGCCCCCGGTGGCACAGTGGGTTAAACACTTGTGCCAGCAGGACTGAAGACCGACAGGTTACAGGTTTGAATCTGGGGAGAGCGTGGATGAGCTCCCTCTGTCAGCTCCAGCTCCCCATGCGGGGACATGAGAGAAGCTTCCCACAAGGATGGTAAAACATCAAAACATCCAGGCATCTCCTGGACAGCGTCCTTGCAGACAGCCAATTCTCTCACACCAGTAGTGACTTGTAGTTTCTCAAGTCACTCCTGACACAAAAAACCCCCCAAAAAACTAAAAACACAAAGTGGTGCCTTAGGTGTACACCAAAGCCTCATGGTCTCAATTTGCCCTTGTAAACAGTATAGGGTGGTGGTGGGGGGGGGGGGGGACCAGAACATAGGGTGGGAAAAATTCCTACCCCATCCTAATAGGTGGCCAATATATTATAGTGTTAATGTATGGGAGGGTGGGTCATCGAAAAGCTCAATGTGAGCTAAGAGGGGCAAGCTGCTTGCTAAGGCTGCCCCGCCCCATTGGAAAGAGTTCTGACAGACTATTTCCAACAGGGCTGGTCTCATTGCGGTTGGCAAAAGGTTTCCCTGTGCCAGCAGAGATGGCTTGGAAATCAAATTATTCCAAACTGGGACTGAGCACAAGAAACAAAAGGCTTTATATGTTTGAACTAGATATTTTCAGCATTCTTTTAAAGGAAAAAAAAGATATATCTGGAATGTATTCAAATGAACATCAGATTCACCATTACTAATAAATCTTTTTTTAAAAAAAAATCTGGCAAATGGGCAAAATCTTCCACTTTTTGTACAAAACTATTCTGTCAATTTCCCTGTGTGAAATGTCCATGAGACATTTTGGTTTTGTTGCTTGGCAACACCTGCTTATTTAGCATATAGGGCAGTCTACAAGGCATCCTGAATTTCTGTAATGGCACCAAATGAGCCCTAAATTGTTCAGAGCTCAGGATTCAAAGAAGTGATTATTTTGTCTGGTTATTTAAAGGGATCACACCTCTCTCCCAACTGCTGCTCTCTCATTTTAGATACTACTATAAAAGTATTTTTACTTCCTGAAAAAAAATCCACTTGCTCCCAAGTGTCTGCAAAGAATGAACAAAGAAACGGTGAGATTCATATTGGCTTCTACTGGAAAGTCATGGATTCTGTCCAGGGTTCCATTATCACCTCTGCTTACCCAATTTAAACCAGACAAACTAGATTAACATCAACACTCCATTTATCCTTGAACTTCCAGGGTAGTTACATGAGAACTGACATACTCTTTTTTACTATTTTACCATCATGTTCATCAGTAGATTTCATCTTAACATTTAACCCATTTGTTGTTGTTGTTGTTTAATTGCCATTTTATCTTTTACGTTCAAGGGTTAATACCATTAAACAATTCTGAGCTAATTTTAATTATACTAATGGCATGTAAGTATATACTTCTAATCTTATCACAAATTTAGGGCAGAATTAGAAATGTTCTTGCACTGTTTGTTCAAACAGCATCTTCGGCAGTATTGGAAACACACTAAAAACAGCCTGATATTTTCAATTTTCAATTCTAATTTTAACATAAAAACACAAATAAAGAAAACAAGACAACTTATACATATATGCATACATACTTGTAAAAATACTTAAACAACACCTACTTACTTACTTACTTAGGCGATTTCTCATAGTCTGAGGATGATGGCCCTCCAAGTGTAGTTAACAATAAGAGGGGAGAGTTGCTGAATACAACAAACACAACGAGACACTCTCAATATATAACTCTAATAAAGTGTAAATTCTTAGCAAATTAATTACATAATACAATATGATCATAAAATGTGGCAATCATACACAATGTTATTGCGCCCGGGTTGGGCTTCTACCCTTGACGCGGGTTATTTCATGAGGTTAAGTCCAGGTAGGTGCAACAGGTCCATATAGGATAAAAGTCTATCTTCCAGGAAAATCCGATGCTACATATAAGTTCACAATGGAAATGGGTTCAGACTGGAAGTTCCGGGGCGCAAATAATAAGTCCAGACGCCTGTGGAAATCTTCCGACGAAGCGGAGAGGGGGAGAGATAGAAGCAAGGAGTTTGGTGATGGATGGGTTTAGTTCTTTAACACTCAAGTAGACTGGACGATTCCAACATAATTAAATCCATCCACGGTGCAAAGGCCAACGAGGCTATATCTATATGATGGCACCAACTCTCGTTTCGACCCTATCCCAATGGGTCTTTATCAAGGCCATAAATTTCGATTAAACTCCCGATTTACAATTACACAGGTGCGTTATTCAAAGTCATAGAGGCAAATTCATACTTCTATTACCGGACTAGTGGCCGAAGGGTAGGAGCCCAACCCGGCGAAATAACATTGCCACATTGTATGATCATATTGTATTATGTAATTAATGTGCTAAGAATTTACACTTTATTAGAGTTATATATTGAGAGTGTCTCATTGTGTTTGTTGCCTCCAAGTGTAGTGTCTTGGTGGTGGGTCTGTAGGTGGCTGTGGAATCCTATTCTTGAGCCGCATATTCTCTCACAGTGGGGATATTGGTTTCCTGGTGGAAGGCGGTCATAGTTGGCTTGACATGCCTTCTTCTTGGCACTTTTCTCCCTTTCATCCTCCATTTGTGCCTCTTCTAATTCTACAGGACTGCTGGTCACAGTTAGAGCACTCAAAGACCTCCAGTTAGAGCATTCAAAGGTCAGGGCTTCTCATTTTTTTTTGGTGTCTATGCCACAGTTTTTAAGGTTGGCTTTAAGCCCATCTTAAACAACAACTACACAACTCACTATGCAACTTATACTACAAATCTATATCCATACTCTAATTACTAGGCATGGATAGAGCCAAGTCAGATAACTCGTTGCTCACACCAGAGTGCTTAAAAGAGGTGGTGGTAGCTCCATTACTGAAGAAACTGTAGTTACTGGATGGCTGCGAGCCAGTAGGTTGAGGGTGAATCCAGCGAAGATGGAGATCTTGTGGCTGGGCCACCCGGGCGGTGGGGATGTCCAGCTTCCGACCCTGGACGGTGCGGCGTTATGCCCATCGCCATCCGTAAAGAGCCTGGGGGTCCACCTGGACTCCCAGCTGACCATGGAGACCCAGGTCTCTGCGGTCAGCAAGATTGCCTTTTTCCACCTGAGACAGGCAAGGAGGCTGGCCCCCAACCTCTCCCGGAGCGACCTGGCCACGGTGATCTAAGCCACGGTCATCTCGAGACTAGACTACTGTAACGCGCTCTACGTTGGCCTTCCTCTGTCGATGACCCGGAGGCTCAAGCTAGTGCAGAACACTGCCGCCCGGCTCCTGTCTGGAACTTCAGCAGGCTGCCACATAACACCTACCTTGCAGGATCTGCACTGGCTGCCAATTGAGCACCCGATCACCTTCAAAGTGCTGGTTCTTACCTTTAAGGCCTTGCACGGCCTGGGGCCAGCGTATCTGAGGGACCGTCTCACCCCATACTGCCCTATGAGATCCCTCCGTTCGGAGGACACAAACCTCTTGTCCGTCCCCTCCACAAAAACGGCCAAATTGACAGCCACCCGCCGAAGCTGGCCTTCCAGGTATAGGCCTCACGGGTTGCACCCCCTGTGGATTCGAGCTCCTGCCCTAGGTCGTTTTTAAGTGTTGCTACTGCTATTTTTAATGTCATTTTAATGTATTTTTACCCCTGTTTTTATTGTGTATTGTTGTTTTTAACTTGTATTCCTTGGTGCTGTGAGCCGCCCCGAGACCGCCGGGAGTGGCGGCATAGAAGCCGAAAAATAAATAATTAAAATAAATAATAATTTCATTAAATTTACCTTTTTGAAGCGATTTCGAAGAATTTTTACAAAACGGAAGTCCCTTTGGCTTCCGAAGCTTTTTTTGCCATTTTTGTTATGACTCAGGAAGTGAGTCAGAAATGATTCAGCATATTTTCAGCCTTCTACTAACCTGCTGGGAGGCAAGCAGCTTGCATGCTGGGAGGCTCCTTACTTCCCAGGCAATCAGGGGAGACGTTTTGGGGGAGCACATGGCTCAGAGGCTCATTCAGAGCCCCGAAGGAAGGGAGGAGGGAAAGAGAAAGACAAACAGAAGGGAGGTTCTGTTGAAGGGAGGTTGGAAGAAAAGGATGGTGGGCAAGCAAGCAAGCAGAGAAGAAGGGCTGTTGCCCGCCGTGCCTGGCCGCCTGCCTGGCTGGCTGGGCAGCCTGCCTTGCCACTTGTGTGTTGTTGCTGTTGGGGTTTGGGATGGGTGGGCACCATGAGGGTAGTGTGTGGGTGAGTGGCTGGGTGGAAAAAGCAACATGTAGGAACCAAAGCACCCACTCCAACATTTTAAATAGCAAATGTTGTAGCAGTTCTATCTGGCCTCAGCGTTTTTTAGTTTGTGTTGCACATTGTCTCAAAAGAACTAGATCTCCCATCAATTCAAGCCACTCTTTGAACAAAAACTCTCCTTCCTAAAGTTGTGAAATCAGATTCCAAGGCAAAAAAGGCAGGGCTATATATGTTATTTTCTTGCTGTGAGTTGCCTAAAAAGATACTACAAATCCCATACTTTCAAGTCTCTCCTTACCTCACTTGTGAAGTCAGCTTAGAAGGCTGCAGAAGCTCTCAGGGTTGGCTGATTGTTATGTCCTTTGTTTGTTAGAAAGACACTACAAATCCCATACTTTTAAATCTTGCATATTGCGTGTTACACATTTGCGGCCGCTAGTAACAAACCGCAAACCGCTTGGAAAATTTTGGAAATTACAAAAAAATAAAGAAAAATTTGGAATTCAATTCCGAATCAAACCATCAGTGCCCCCCATCTGAAACGAGTTTTGAACCAATATTTTGGGATCAACCAAGCCTACTAATTACATATAGCTTAAAATACAATGATATAGATAGATAGATAGATATAGATATAGATATATAGATATAAATATAGATATATATTCCCTGTTTCTTTTTGTTTTTGTTTTTTTGTTTTTGTTTTTTTTTCTTTCTCTTTTTCCTACTTTCTTCCACAAATTGTTCCCACACTTTAGATGTAAACTTTTCCTCTTCTTCTTTATTTTTACTTTCTCTTTTAAATTTAATTCTTCCATGCTCCACTCTATTGGAGAAAATGTATTCTCAATAAAAAATAAATTGAAAAAAATACAAGCATACATCTATACATCTGTTTCTTAAAAAGGTTTTCCTGATTCCCTTTTGTCAGTGTCTCCATAATTTAACACTTTATTTGTCCTTATATCCAGCAAATTATTTACTTCTGCTTGTTTTAACATTAACAAAATCAGTATCCCATTAGTTTATATCTCTAAAACATCACATAAAATCTTTCCCCCTCCCTCAGATATATTTTCTATTGTTTTAAAAATGTGAGTAATGCTTTATCCTTCAAATTGTCAATTTAACATGTCAATTTCTATTAGTCCCACATTTATATTGAAAGGCAGCCTGATTTTTGTGGTGCTTATTTTGCTCCTTTGTGCTCTCCTGTCACTTGTAAAACATACCGATTATCAGAAGCCTATAACTTACCTTTTTCTTCTCTTCTTTTCTCTCTCTGACATACTAGAGATATTTAGTGCATACTATATCAACACTACCTGTTGATGAGTTGTCATCTTTGGCCCTTTCCACACAGCCATATAACCCATAATATCAAGGCACATAATCCACACTATCTGCTTTGAACTGGGTTATCCAAGTCCACACTGCCATATAATCCAGTTCAATGTGGATTTTATACAGCTGCGTGGAAGGGCCTAACATACCACCTCACAGGGCTACTTTCAGTTGGTCTTTGTGATTTATGTTTACATGCTTTGAGGAAACATCTAGCAGTCTCTCTGGACCTGAAATCTATTTTACTACTTTTCTTCTAAAGCAGAACATCATTGGACACTATCATTGATCTTATGCTCTATTTTCTACAGGTTTTACTAGGTTATATGCCCCTTTCTAGTGTTTTACATAACGAGATCACAGCTGAAACATTTATGCCCAGTAATACTTTTGACATTAAAGCTTCTGGTTGAAGGGCTTATGGAGCATGACTGTAGTTTGCAGAAATTTTTCTTTGCCAGTTTTCTTTTAGGAATTTTTGCCCTTATTCTCTCAACTCAGTTTTTAGTTAGCTGTATATTTGAGCCCAAACTCTAGCTTTGGCTAATCATCAAAATTCAATCTGTAATTGTCATAAGTTTCATTCACGTACTGGGGACAGAACCTCAAACACTGCCTCCAGAAATCAGCCTTCACCCTTCTTTAAACTGTGTAATTGGATAAGTCAGGTTTTTTTTCTTTCCTGTGATCTCAGTATATTTGATACATTTAAGTTCCCACCTTCATTCTACCTCTTAAAAATAGATGGAAGTCACTTCAGAGACCCTTCCAGTTTTAGTGAAAATTTGAAACAACTATACTTAGAAGTTTATGTTTAAAGAAACCAGAGTGTACTTTTTAGAAAACAATGCCCTTAGTGACTTTGAACCTAGATTTGTGAACATAGAAAGATAGGCTGAATAATTCTTATCCCTGTGGACGAAAGAATGAATAGATAATGTTTGTGACATTTAGATACAGAGTAGTAGAGTAAGGATAGATATAAGAATGGCTGGAATGATTTCAAAATATTTTCATATAGAACACTATGAGAGAAAACAAACAAAATGTATCAAAAGAGGTCACACTCTGTTATAAACACAATAAAAACCTATTTTCACAAAATACCATAAGTGGACAGAAATGCAAATGTATCTATCCACATCCCCGCTTCCCTCCTCATGGTCATTTGTTAGGAGATATGATATGTTTCATCCACTGATGCCTCTTCCACACTGCTCAGGATCATATAGACCAGTTTTAAAAAGATAATCTGAGATAAGATCCTGGAATACATGGCAGTGTAGAAAAGACCTAAATTTGGGCTAGCCAATTCCACCCCATGACCATTGGCATCTCATGGCCCAACCAGAGAGGGGTGACCATATTCTTTCTGGACTCTTTGTTCTTCTTTTGTGCAATTATTCAGATGTAGTTGTTAGGGGTCATCAAAGTGTTATAGGAAGATTACAATATTAGATATACAAGGCAAAAATAAAATGAGGATTAATAAACAAGACTGAACTACCATCACTTTCAAAGTACTTTTTATAACATTATAACTACCTGATACATAGGACCCTGGAATTATTTATCTTATATGTGTCAGGGATGATACCTTTTAAAAAAAGTTTACATCCTTATGCAAAGGTGTGCATCTTGCCCTTCTGCCAAAAACAAAAAAAAGTTGTGCATATATTTTGGTTTTTGGATATAAATCAACAAGGAAGTAGTGGCAGTCTATATCCCTAAATCTCAATTCAAATTTAAGGACTGATGCCGATTTAATCTGTCTCAAAATGAAATTAGTGAATCAGAGGCTATGTGCAATCCTAGTTTTTAACCTGGCAAACATGACACGAACTTTATGAGCACATGGAGCAAGAAATTTAAAAAGCAATGAAACAAGCAACAGTAGGGGAGGAATAATAATACAAATCTTTATTTGTACCCCGACACCATCGCCCCAACGAGGACTCGGGGCGGCTTACATGAGACCAAGCCCAACAACACAATCAAAACAATCAAAACAACATAATCAATTACATAAAACATCAACTACAAAATACTACAATCAATATAAAATTACAATAAAATATATACCAATATAAAATTACAATAAAGGAAGAGAAAGGAAAGCAGACTGAAGCACTGGGATTGGATTAATAGATTTTGTACCCATGAAAGCTGGCAGTTTCAATCTATTATATAAAGGAGGTCCCGTCATGGAACGACCATCCTAGGCAGAGAAACCTTACAAGGCAGAGACACCAAACTTGGCAACAAAAATAGGCCTCAGGCAAGGTAGGTTTTTAGCAAAAAAACCTTTCCCCCAAACCTAGAAGGCCCCCAAAACAATGATACAAAAAAACTACATTTCCCAGCATCCTCTGCGGCCACCAACGAATCTCCCGGCCTCTACATTCTGACAACATGATTGGTTGCCAATGAGGGAGTATTTGCATAACGCCTCTATTGGCCAGCCAACATGAACATTCCGACCCATAATAACTGGCAGAGGAGGATAAGGCAAAGGCCTGAGGCAGTCACCAACACAAACACCCAATTCACTTCCCACAGAAAATTTAAACTCCTACAAATCACAGACCACGCCCAAAATTGACAGTAAGGCTTCATTAACTTGATATCCCTGACTAGGCCTCACTTAATGGGATGCTGTTTAAGCTCTGAATTGACAGAAAGGCTTCATTAACTTGATTTTCCTGACTAGGCCTCAGCTCATGGGACATTGTGTATGGCCTGAATTTACAGTAACCTACCTTGGCACACAGAGCCCCTATGACCCACGCTATATTCTACTGCAGTTTGGAGGAGGGTGGACCATGGATGATGGGATTTGATGTACCCCCATGGATTATGGGATTTGTAGTACTTTCAAACCCTTCATTCCCCACAGACCACTGTGGCCCAGAACCAAGACCGATAAAGCCCCAACTTGGCACACAGTGCCCCCATGACCCATACTCCATCCAACTGCAGTTTAGAGGAGGGCACACCATGGATGATGGGATTTCAAGTACCTCCACTCACTTCCAAAGTACCCCACTCACACAAGCATCAACCTCTACATCAACATAGCAGACAGAAAGACAAAAAACATTGTATATCCATAAGCTATGCAGAACGCCAGCAACACCACACACCGACAACTCCACAGGACTTCAACATCCCACCCACCAGAACAACCCACAACGACACAGCCATGACCCCACCAAGACCATAACTAACATCAATTCCAACCCTTACATACTCAGACTTTCTCGCATCTCCTAAATAGGGCAGAGCAACGCGTGCCGGGTACAGCTAGTAGTATATAATTATGTAGTTGGTGCGGTGAAATGAAACTATCTGTCTGCTTCTACCATGATTCAAAATCTGAATCTGAACACTATGAAATATAAACACTTAAAACTTAGGTGGGAATAATTAGTTGATGATGATAAAGATCATCCTTATTTATAACTCATTTCCCCACAAAACTGGGACTCCAACATTCTGTTAGTGGCTTTTAGTGGCATCATCTATAGCTATGCATTGTTTCAGGTGTGGAAGAAAGTGTCTAGCACCTACTTGCACAACTCATATTGTCTGTTGCTTTTGAAATTTTGTTAGCAAATTATTTCCAAAACAAAAATGTGACCAGTCTGGGAAATCACATTATTGTTACTTTCAAGCAATAACACAGGTATTGTCATTTTACTTGTCTCTTAGATGAAGTCATCCAATAAATAAATAAACAAATAATTTTATATGCACAATATTTATCTTTGTGTCTTCCTAGGTTTCAGGAAAAATGACATATTTTAACAGGGGAGGAAAAATCAGAGTTTAAAACAAAATAAAGATTAAAAAGAGCTATACCTCCCCTGTTTCATGGTATTTTCCCTGACATGTTTTAATGATTGCATGCTTAATTCTATGTTAAAATTTATATTTTGTAGGGTTTTAAAAAATCATAATTCAACAAATAAAGTCAACAAATATACAGGTCTGGATCTTCCAGTAAGTTCTGGGCCTCTGCACATACTTGTTAAGCCTATAATAAACTTGAATACTTTGGTTTCTTACCTGTTATAACTGATTACTTGGAAACATCATTTAGACGCTCCAGGCTAATTCGTTGGTTGTGTGGATGGGTCCTCAGTCACCATTGCTGAGTAAAATGCAATTCCTCCCCCCCCCCCCTCCAATTTCCTTGGGAGCAAATCTGGATGCAAATAGGCCCAGGTTTCAATGTGATTGAATACAACAAATCTTCTTGTTAACCTAACAAGGCATCCAACCTTTCTGAAATGACCTAGCTAAATGACAGCCAGATAAAACATTAACTATTATGGTTGTGTTATGTATATTTCTACTTTAAGTTTTGTTTTTAAATGATAAAACCTTAATTTTACTTTTAAACCATTGAATATATATCCTTGCATATTCAAAGTATTATTTTCCACACAAATTAGGATTAGTCAAAGACATTTTGTATCTGCTTCAAGTGCATTTATTATCTTGCAAATTCTAGTCTGAAAAAATATGCTCCCAATTATTTGTCAAGGTTGTGAACATTTGCCAAATACTCAAGAACTAGCTGGTATTTGTATGTGACATTGGACTCTAGTTGACATTTGGCAGTGTGTAACTGTTGTGATGGAATGGTGTTAAGTATCTGAAAGTGTTGCATGCCTCCTTTTATTAGCAATAGGAAGAACAAGAAGAATTTAAAGAAAGATAGACTTAAAAGCACCAATATGATGATTTGGAAGTCGCAGACCCCTCAACCCTTACCCAATCTTCCTACTCTATCCATCCCCTCTCAATCCCCTTGATCCTATTTCCTACTTCCCATGACTTTGCCCCTTCCCAGTCACTTAGATAAGATGTATTTTATGTATGTCTAAAAATTAATAATATTCTTATATAAAAAAAGAAGTTCCAAAGCAGAGTCACGTATTAGCCCTACATGAGAATACAATTTAAAAAATGCTAGTACCTTAATGATTTTTCTATATTTACATTTGTTAAACAACTACAAGCTTTTAGAACTTTCCCAATTTTAGATCATTCCAGGTTTCAAATTAATTTGCAAGTTTTCATTCCCTTGTTTGAATTGAAGAGATACCAGCTGTACACAGAGAGGTCGTCTTAAAATGTTCAAATGGGCATGTATAAAACAGATATTGGAGTAATTTTTTAAAAGTTATTACCAGAATTTTTCCAAGACAAAGGACCAATCACTGGGTGGTTGTAGGTTTTTTGGACTATATGGCCATGTTCTAGAAGCATTCTCTCCTGATGTTTCGCCTGCATCTATGGCAGGCATCTTCATAGGTTGTGACCTCACAACCTCTGAGGATGCCTGCCATAGATGCAGGTGAAACGTCAGGAGATAATGCCTCTAGAACATGGCCATATAGCCCGAAAAAACTACAACAAGCAGTGATTCCGGCCATGAAAGCTTTTGACAATATATCAAAGGACCAATATTTTCTAAGCCACACCATCCAGAAACAATGGTGATTTGTGATCGGGAATGTTACCGTTATGAAACTTCAAGCTGGTTTGCACACTCAGATAAATGTGTTCAATAAAGATGTACAGATGATTAATACACAGGAAAAGTACACATATATTTAAATCCAAATGTTCTTATGTCAATTAACAGGGGGATAAAACACACATATCAAAACTGCACATAGAAAATGTGTTTCTTAAGAAAAATGTGCAAGAATATAAATATGCATTCTTGTATATATAGCTGAGCCAGAACAAGGTCCATGTGTTACTCAGTCTTAAAAAGCTTTTTAATAAACTTTTGCACATCCACAGAATAATAGAAGAAATGGAGCTTACTACCTAGATGATGCCCCCAATGTGTATTCATTGTCCATTTCTGTAATGCTTGAAAAGATTTCTATTTCTACCCATTGCAACCTGTCTAATTAGTTTTTGCTCTTTCACAGCTTACTCCACTCAACAAGGGAGAATATTACCTCCTCTAAGGTAAATGAACCAAGCGTTCAGCTCCTTTTTGGAAGAAAAGTTGTGGCATAAGTAAATAAACTCTCTTCATTAGCTGCTGTTAATGAAACCGGAACTAACCTTAGAATATTTGCATCTCGCTTTTGCAAATTATGAACTATCATTAACTCCATCAATATTTAATTGTAATATCCTAAAGTATTTAGCATTTAGCAATGTCAATCAAATAATTATGGCCACAGGGATTCAGGCATTTCTAACATAAGGACTGAAACCTCTATGTCAAGCATTTTCTTGAGGCTGATCTAGGCGTTTATCACATGAAGGTGATGATCTCGCAGATTGACAGGATGATCACTTTTGGTGATGATCACTTGTGTGATACCAGTTGCTGTTCTGCTACCTCCCCGTAATTTATTTATTTATTTATTTATTTATTGCGATTTCTGCGTCGCCGACTCCCGAGGGCTCGCGGCGACTCACATACTAAAGGCTCAGTGCCAGAGGTACAGCATAAAAACATAGAACACAAAAGATGTAGCTCAAATTAAAAACAGGCAATACAATTAAAACAATTAAAACAGTTAAAACAGCAAATAAAACAGCAGCGGTAGCCGATAAATTGGACCGGGCGTGAGTAAGGGCCTACTCCCCAAAGGCCTGCTTAAACAGATAGGTTTTGCAGGCCCGTCTGAAGGGAGTAGGTCCCTCAGGGCTCTGGCCTCAGCCGGGAGGCGTTCCATAGCGTAGGAGCTATCACGGAGAACGCCCGGCGAGTGGATGTTAGCGAGCCAGCTTGGCAGATGGAACTGCCAGCAAGTTGGCCTCTACAGACCGTAGTGATCTCGGTGGGCAATATAGGGTGAGACGGTCCCTCAGGTACGCTGGCCCCAGGCCGTGAATGGCCTTAAAGGTAAGAACCAACACTTTGAAGGCGACCCGGTGCTCACTAGGCAGCCAGTGCAGACCCCGCAAGATTGGGGTTATTCGGCAACCTGCTGGAGCCCCAGACAGGAGCCGGGCGGCGGTGTTCTGCACCAGCTTGAGCTTCCGGATCGACGACATAGGCAGGCCAACGTAGAGCGCGTTACAGTAATCCAGCCTCGAGATGACCGTGGCTTGGATCACCGTGGCAAGGTCGTTCCGGGAGAGATAGGGGGCCAGCCTCCTTGCCTGGCGGAGGTGAAAAAAGGCAGCCTTGCTGGCCATGGAGACCTGGGCCTCCATGGTCAGCTGGGAGTCCAGATGGATGCCAAGGCTCCTCACTGACGGGCGCTGGATGTAGTGCCGCACCGTCCAGGGTCGGAAGCCGGGCACCCATCCCGCCCGGGCGGCCCAGCCACAAGATCTCCGTCTTCGCCGGATTCACCCTCAACCTACTGGCTCGCAGCCATCCAGTGACGGCTTCAAGGCAATGTTGGAAGTTATCGGGGACGGACCCCGGCCTGCCCTCCATCCTCAGAATGAGCTGAGTGTCATCAGCATATTGGTGACAGGTCAGCCCATAACTCCGCACCAGCTGTGCAAGCGGCTGCATGTAGATGTTAAATAACAGAGGGGAGAGGATGGCCCCTGAGGGACCCCACAAACCAGTGGGGAGCCCTCAGAGACCACCCCCCCTCCTCACACGCTGAGACCGCTGACGGAGGAAGGAGGCCAGCCATTTAAGGCTGTCCCCCTCACTCCGGCCATGGCCAGGCGGTGGATCAAAAGATTGTGGTCGACCGTGTCAAACGCTGCCGTGAGGTCCAATAACACGAGCAGCGCAGACCCGCCATTGGTCAAGCTGGCAGCGGAGTTGATCTGTGATGGAGACCAGGACCGTCTCCGTCCCGTGCCCCGAGCGGAAGCCGGACTGGAAGGGGTCAAGCCATGTTGCATCATCCAAGAAGGACTGCAACTGCTCCATTACTGCCCTCTCAACTACCTTGCCCAGGTACGAGAGATTCGACACCGGGCGGTAGTTGGAGGGAACCGCGGGGTCCAATGATGGTTTCTTCAGTAATGGAGCCACCACCGCCTCTTTCAAGCACTCTGGATGAAGCCAACAGAGGCTATTGATGGGCAAAGCATTGCAATCTCATGGTGCCAGTGGATGTGCAAAGCCATCTCTCATGATGATGGTAAATTGCCACATCCGGTGTCATTGTAATAATGTGTCATATCAGCAAGCATATGTCCCCAGAAGCTGCAGTTAGTGTAGAATTAGATTTCCTTGCTGCTTTTACTACCAATTCATATCAGGATATAACATCTTTGCTGAAGGTTCTAAACTTATCATGCATTTGTGCAGTTTTTGAATACTATAGTTTGGGACTGATTTTGTTCAAAATCATGCAATAAAAGTGTGTACATTTTCTCTACTATATCTGCACAGGAATGTTATTCTTGCACAGCAATTGTTGTTTCCTGATGAGAAAATTCTGCTTTAAATGTAATAAATATGTTAATTTAGAACAGATTAGATCCTGAGCTATGAATATGTTAGTCAAGCTCAATTTCTTCTTGTTAGACGTTCCCAAAATAATTTTTTGAATGTTTTTCAATATTATTTCCTTCCTCACTACAAGAAAACAATATAGATATTACTACCAATGAACATATGGGGGCCAGTATGTTGTGATTTAAGCACTGGCCTGTGACTTTGGAAATCAGAGTTTAAATCCATGGAAACCCAGTAGGTGACCTTGGGAAGTCACAATCCCTTGGGTTCAAAGGAAGGCAAAGGCAACCCATTCTGTGAACAAATATTGTCAAGAAAATCTCATGATAGATTTACTTTAGGATCACCATAAGTCAGAAATGTCTTAACGGAACACAACAAGGCCCCTTTCAAACAGCTGCATAGAATCCACATTGAACTGGATTATATAGCAGTATGGACTCAGATAACCCAGTTCAAAGCAGAAATTGTGGAGTATCTGTCTTGATATTCTGAGTTATATGGCTGTGTGGAAGAGCCTCTGGAGAACTTCAATTAGAACACAAATGTCATGTTTCCCCTTCTGGGATCAAAGGCAAAAGTGTTATAATGCATTACTAGAATTGAGGTAACTGGCTGCTATTTTACTGTTTTAACACTGAGGATTTCCGAAGAGGCAGCAGGCCTAGGATCTAAACAGAATGGCTCAAAGTTCTTTATTGTATCAGTTCTCCCATCCAATTGATGGTCTTCCCAGCTGAGGTTAGACATCCGCTTTGTACTTTTCTGTCTCTGCTGAAGACCTTTCTTTTTCAAGCAGTTATTTCCTGATAAATCAATGGCAGTAACTGTATTATTAGTGCACTTGTTCAGTTGTAACATTTTTGTATGTGCTTATCCTGTCTGTACACCATTCCTGAATTTCTGATATTGTATGATTTCTAAACATCAATCGATTTGTTTCAAAAATATTTGATATCATATCCTATAAAAATGACCCACAGGGCAATATGGCTTGAAATACACAAAAGTAGAATCAATAGTGAAAATCAGCAGGAATAGTATAATCAAGAACTTGCTTTTTGTGTCAGAAGCAACTTGAGAAACTGCAAATCACTTCTGGTGTGAGAGAATTGGTCATCTGCAAGGGCGTTGCCCAGGGGATGCCCAGATGTTTTGATGTTTTACCATCCTTGTGGGAGGCTTCTCTCATGTCCCCATATGGGGAGCTGGAGCTGACAGAGGGAGCTCATCTGTACTCTCCCTGGATTCGAACCTGCGATCTGTCGGTCTTCAGTCTTGCCAGCACAAGGGTTTAACCCAATGTGCCACCGGGGACACCTAAGAACTTGCTAACAGCATGAGACATTATTATTAAAAGGACCAGTTTTCCTTAGTCCTGTACAATTGATTGGGTTTCATACTATATGTTATTGTAATTATTGACTCAATTAGAGAGCTGGACTTAAATGTCATATACTTTTGTTCATTTCCAGGTTCAAGACAAAACTATTTTATAACATAACTGTAGAATATTGATTTTAACAATATACACTTTGAATGGTAAAAAAACCAAAATGAATTCTGAAGAGAAATTTGTATCCATTGAGATTCATGCCTATAACCTTCCTGCACTCTGTGATAATGCAACCTTTGTATTTTCTATTGACCACGAGAGCTGAATTCATATTAAACCTGTACTAGCATACTTAATGTACTATCACATGCACCCATACTTAACTAGCTATGTAGTTCTTTCCTCCCTTTAATTATGCTTGATGGGTCAAATCCAACGGAATGTGAACTATGTCCTTGGAAAAACTATAACTAGATCTTTATAAATATTGCAAAAACAATGATGTTTGCATCAGTATGGTGAGCCAGTACTAAAGAGCCTGAAGAATATAAATTGGATGTTCCCTTGAAGAATTGGAAAAGGTTAAAATTCATCATTCTAACTGATAGGCTTTCTTAGAAAAATAATAGGCACATTGAATACAAAATACTGTGTTAATTTTTAGATCCTTGCACTGTATATTCTTTTTTCAAAAAGTGTCATCTTACACAAATTCATATCCAATGTTTTAATACTTTTAAAATTATTTTTATTCTATTTTCTTAAACACACAATAGCTCCTTGCCATCACAGAAATTATAATTTCAGTTTTATAGGACACCCATTTTTATGATTTCTATTTTTCAAGAAATGAAACAGAATGCACAGCACAATCCATAAGTGAAATTAAGTGTGGGAGATTGAATGAAAAATGGTGCTAGCCCAATTTAATAAAACGTGATTAAAACAGTTTACAACCAAGTTCCACCTTGTGAATAAATCATAATCCACTGGGTCAAAACTACCTCCTAAATGTTGCATTAATTAACAACACAATGATTCCCTTCATCCAACAGATTGATATGTACATAAATCAAATTCCAAAAAAACCCTCTTTGTTTAGTTATTTATTGTCTGTTTAGTCTGTTCAAGTTTTATATGTGCTAGAAGATTTCTAATCCCTCAACAAACACAAATCATACAGATTAGCTGTGATAAATTATAAGTAGGATTGTTTTCCACTGTGAACCCAATTTCATATTCATACCAAAGTCAAAATTGATGTTTCTAAACTTTGTGTTAAACAACATGTTCATTTGGATAAATGTTAAGGAAATGGCTATGGTCAGTTTACTAGGAGAAGATCAACATTTTATTTGGCTGTCATGTTTACTCCAGGTACTGCAGCAAATATATCAAATGTGTCAACAGCAGATGTGTGTTCTCTTCAACACCTGTGTCCATGGGCCTGAGAGCCCTCAGATATGTGTACATAGGTGTTTAAGGGCACACATCTGTCACTCATACCTTATATACTTTCTTGGGAAAACACTGGTGTATTCATGGTAAACACAACTCTTACACCAAGGGTGAAACTTTTCAAATGCTTCCTGTTCCAGAAGATGTTATAGCACAACATACTGTAGGAGAAAGTATACAGGCTACAACTGGCAGAGAAGAGCTCTCCCAATTCAGAATGGGAGATTTCCCCAAAGTATCCTTGGAAGAATGGGGAATTGAACTTGGGATCTCCTGCAGTCAAGACAGATTCTCTGCCATAGAATCAGTCATTGTCAGTAATGTACAGGAGTTGGAACAGGAACTATATAATGATTGAAATATATAATTGTCCCTTTGGAATTAGGGGTGTCTCAAGGACAGGAAGAACAACACTCCCCTTTTATCTGTGACATTGGAGCTGCGGTGCCAGCTGAACTGCTGACCTGAAGGTCAGTGGTTTGAATCTGCAAGACGGGGTGAGCTCTCATCTGTCAACTCCTGCTTTCCATGAAAGAGGCTTCCTATAGGATTGTTAAACCTTTGTGCTGGCTGAACTGCTAACCAGAAGGTCAGCGGTTTGAGTCCACAAGACGGGGTGAACTCTCATATGTCACAAGGTTCAGCCCTTGTGCCAGTTGAACTGCTGACCTGAAGGTCGGTGGTTCAAATCTGCAAGATGTGGTGAGCTCTCATCTTCCAGCTACTGCTTCCCATGTGGGGACATGAGAGAAGCCTCTCACAGGATGGTACCACATCTGAGTGTCCCCTGGGCAATGTCTCTGCAGATGGTCAATTCTTTCACACCAGAAACAACTTGTAGTTTCTCAAGACACTTCTGACATGATAAAAAAAATTGTGACATTTTGACATATAGATTTGCCTATTGAAATGGAATACTGGTCACATTCTTCTCTATTTCCTATAAGGCAATATTATTCTCCCCCCCCCCCCCCTCTTTCACACAGGTATCTTTTTTAGGTAAAATGAGAAGGGTGAATTTTTGCTTCTATGAATAGGAGTTGCACACCTTCCCGGAGATAATGGCAACAGCTATTGCTACTTCCTTTTCCCCTCCCCTTCCATTCTGCAGTCAATTCAGAAGAGGGCTTTCATTGTCAATACAACTGCTTTACACTGAATAACTGGAGCAGAGGAGGCAAGGACTTCAGGAAGAATGACTTGCAAGTGCTGTTTCCAGCACCATTGCTGGACTTGAATTTAAAGTTCTCACAGAAATGTTGTTAACATTTATTTACCTCTCTCTGGGCTGCCAATGAAAATCTCTTCCAAAGTTTCCAGCTTTGGCATTTCATTTTGATTGATGACCTCCATTAATGCTTATGGCATGGTTAGTTTGAAGATGCCCAAAGGGTAGTTAGTCATGTAGTTAAATCTGCAAATACAACTCAGACAAACTACTTAGCCTGCTAAAAGTTTTTCAGAGACAGTGATTGCAGATCTTATCAATCATTACAATTAAGTCCTTGAGTGCTTCTCATCTCCAGTAGCCACCTGTGACTAAGCTCTTAAAACATGCTGCTCTGTTTATGTAACATGGCCACCTAACATTTAAAGCAGTGATTATTTTTCGATGGGAACTAGATGACAAGGATAACTATATAGTTCAATTTTAACAATCTGCATTTTCTATGACACAGTACAATACTTCTGCCCTTTGCAGTGCTCAAGGCCTGTTTCAAATCAAAATGTATCAGGTTAAAACAGTAATTAATGTCAAATGACTAGCCACAAAAGGCCCCATTTAATTAAAAAGTTCTAATCTTTGATTAAACCTTATCACACATTCCTCTGATTGCAAACTGTTGTCTGGAAAGTGAAAGTAATTGGTTACATAATCTATTGTCTCTCTCCTAATTGACACCTGCTAATTGTCTCAACATCAGATGGCAACAGATGCATTTCAAATGTTAAAAGTTAATGGTAAAATTACAATTCCTTTGAAGTCAGCAGGAAAACTTTCATTAATCTTTACCAAGACAGGATTTTTCGCCCTGATTTTCACATCAGAGGATTTTTATTAATATATTCAAATGATTTGGAGTTGGTTCTCCTATTTCCTTTATGACTCTTATGCCTGATGGCCCAAATTCCTCACTTACTGTAAAGCTGGAGTAATCTTAAATTGCTCAGTTTTTGCCCCATGTTTTTCACACACTCAGCACTTTGACTCATATAATCTAGTCCCCAAACCAAAGACTGTGTGCACATAGTTAATTACGACACTGACATTGTAGATGTTTCAGTTCTAGCCATGTCCTAGGCATGGAGAGAGCTTGCTGCTCATAACCTAACACAACCAAAGTGTTTTTGGCTGACACTCCAGGAATAATTGTATAGAAATCTCAACTTAGTTTTGATTGTTATTGTTTTATAAAAGCCTCACTTTTTTAGAGATGTATTATCTCCAGCTAGATAAGTCTGCAAATCCAATGAAAAACATCAAGCTCCTGAAACTTGTTGGTAAATTATGATGGTGTAAATCAGATTTAGGTAATCCCAATTTACTTTTGCTATTGTTGCAGAGGTTATAATTTTTCATGTAATGTGAAAATCAAAATCCCCTTGACCCACTTTTTAAGTGATGGCACCACTCTAACATAGGCTGGATATATAGTGCCCTATATCCTAGGATCAGATCCCAGATTATCTGCTTTGAACTGGATTATATGAGTATACACTTCCAGATAAGTAGATCATCAACAATCAGATCCTGGGATATAGAGTAGTGTAGATCCAGGCCACATTTGCACTTCCATATAATCCAGATTATCAATGCAGATAACTCACATTATCTGCTTTGAATTTGATTATATGAGTCTATACTGCCATAAAATTAGTTCAAAGCAGATAATCTGGATTTTATATGGCAGGGTAGAAGGGGCCACAGTCAAAGTCATTCTGTTTTGCTAGATAACAAAGGAGGGGAGAAGCATTGATATGTCCAACTATTTTTTTCCCCTGAAGTTGGACTACAAGGAGGCCATCTGCAGGAATGAGGTCATCTCCCAAGGACTTCGAGCCTACTAAATAATCCATATTACCAGACAAGATAATCCAGATAATTCATTTTGAACAGGATTATATGAGTCTACACTGCCATATAATCCAGTTCAAATAAGGTAATCTGGATTTTATATGGAAGTATAAATGGGTCTCCAGAAATCCTGTGATTGATCTCCTTGCAATCTATTCTGGCAGGCCTTTGAGCTAGGCTAATGTGGTTTAAATTGTTATTAACTCTCATTTTATTATTTTACTACAAATTGTATTATTATTCTGCTTGTAAACTGCTCCGAACCTTTGGGGAGTTGCGGTATAGAAATTTGAATAAATAAATAAATAAATGTGTCCAGTTACAGGAAAATAAGGTGCATGCTTCAGCATGTAATAATACATATAACTCACAAAATGGCATTTAAGTCAATGCTTAACTACCAACTATTAATCACAAAGCAAAGCACCTTAAATACCTTAAAGTGAGGAGAAGCACATACTGTCAACCACTAGTTGTAAGTTCACAATAAAGGTTTTATCAGGTATGACTTTAGGTTCCTGGTGTTAACTTGTTGTCCCTACTTCAGAACTCACTTTTGGGCTTTGTTGCAATGCCTCCTTTTAAAACTGCCTGTAGAACTCAGTAGCACCACTGAGTGAGCTCTCACAGAGAGTAACGTTCTGAATATTTTGATTGAAAGTCTCTCTTCAGAGAGACAATTCATAATCCTCCAGAACAGTCCACTGTTCCTTTCTAATTTTTTTCCCCTAACATATGTCTGAGCCAAATTAGAGTAATATTTCAGAGTGACACCAAAATATATTTACATATTTAATTTTAAATAATTTACGTTGCCATTTGCTTAGATAGTTTTATGCAGGCTGATATGTTAAGCTTTCGATGATTTACTGACTGCAGACTTTTTTCTGTACTGCATGTTACTATGCAAAAAGAAGAAAAATGCACTCAAGCACTCTATACCCCCCTGTTTTTATAGCTTTTGAATATAAAAAACCAAAAGGAAGAGGATACCTGTGGAACATAGAGCCTTTTCCATTGATGAACGCATCACATTTACCCCATGGTTTTGCCTGTACACATTTGTTCTTGGTGTTAACTGCTGTAAACTCAATGTTGACTTATGGTAAACCTCCTAATTTCCCACAACATCCCTAATCAGATCTTGCAGTACCAGGGCTGTGATTTCCTTGACTGTGTCTGTCTATCCATTTGGAATGTGGCCTTTTCTTTTTATCTACTGTATTGTAATGTTGTAATCCAGCTTGAGCCTTGGGGAGAGGCAAGAAAGTCACCATCATCATCTTTTTTAAGGGAGACATGCCTTCCCATGGCATGGTCAAAATATGACTGTCTCAATTTAATTATGTGACTTCTAGGAAGAGTTGGGCTTGATTAGTTCTATGATCAATTGATTTGTCCTTTTAGCAACTCAAAGTCTCCACAGAACTCTTCTCCATTTAAAAAAAAACTTGGTTTTCTTCCTATGAGGTTCCTTCCCTGAAAAACTTTCCTATAAAAATAGGAAATACCATAGCATGGACCATCTTAACTTTATTATTCAAAGATATATCTTGACAGGATCTTGTCTAGTGCCTTCATACCTGTCCTTCCAAATCTTCGTCAGATTTCTTAATTGCAGTCTCCATTCTGATTAATGGCTGATCCAAGGTTTAGAATACCTTGAACTATTTCAATGTCTTCATCATCTCCTTTGAAGGTATGTAATTCATCTGTGGTCATTATTTTTTGCTTTTTTAATGTTCATTTGTAAAACCGCCTTTGCACTTTCTTCCCTGACTTTCTTCATTAATCATTGCAGTATTTTTCCTATTATCTGCTACTAGTAAGGTGTCATATGCATATTTTAAATTGTTCCCCATTCCAATTTTCATGATTTCTTTCTTTGAGTCTAATCCTGCTTTGCATATGATGTTCAATGTACAAGTTCAAAAGATAAGATGATAAAATTCAGCCTGGTCTGGCTGCTTGCCATTCTGTTTCACTGCATTCGGTCCTAGCTGTTATCTTTTGTCCTGAGTGGAAGTAATGCATCAAGGAAATCAAATGTTATGACACACCCATTTAATTAAAAAATAATCCACATTCTTATAGAATGGTGAGCATAACTCTGTTTGCATGAGAAATAAGTGCAATGGCCCCATGGTTACTGAAATCCCTGGAGTTCTTGCAATTCCCTCATGGAAAGCTGCTTGTTTTAAATGCCAAACTAAATCATCTTCTCCAACTAGTGCTGTCCATGCTGAAATGAGCATGGCCAACTTGCTGTGCTAAACTAGGGGCCAAAATGTAGTAGCTGTGATGTACTATCCATATTTAATTCTTCTAGACCAGGGGTGGGCAATTACCGGCCCTCCGGGTGTTTTGGACTTCAACTCCCAGAAATCCTAGCCAGTTTACCAGCTCTTAGGATTTCTGGGAGTTGAAGTCCAAAACACCTGGAGGGCCGGTAAGTGCCCACCCCTGTTCTAGACTAATGGGAAGACTTTAGCTTCCCCAATTCCTAAAAGCTGATAAAATGGCTGGGATTTCTAGGAGTTGAAATCCAAACACCTAGAGGACCAAAGATTGGGAACCATTAGTCTAGAAAAGGGGTGGGAACCACTAATCTAGCCCCAATAGGTTTCCCCCAGTTACTTTGCTATCATTTGACTGATTTTTCAGTATCTCTCCTTGCCATGAATGTCACCCATTTATTCTTAGATGTTCATTTCCTAGGTAAAACATTGTATAGTCCTATGACTAAGAATGCCCCCATTCCTTTCCATTTTAACTCACTGAGTCTGGGTAATATGATGTTGATACAATCAATTTTTCTTACTATGTCTTGCTTCCCCAACTCATGCCTTTTACATTCCATTTTTTCTATAATATGGGTTGAGTAGATTCAGATTTTACATTCATGTTTGAACATATCCTTTCGGGTTGAGTCCAGTCGCATCATTAGCCACAGCACTACTTGTAGTTGTCCTCTGCTCCATTCCAGTAACTTGTTGAGAATTCCATCTTCTGGCATTATTTCTTGTTTAATTTTGTGTCGTTGTATATGGTTTTTATAATAAGATATATTCAAAGGGAGATTTCCCTCTGTGCAGTACTAAGAAGTGTTAGATATGGCACCACAGCTATTTTTTTCTGGGAGATCTTCCTCTGGTGTCACAGTGGGTGATTATGGCCAATGTTTTTATGGACTGAACATTGTTTTAATCCAGAGTGAATGTGTATGGTGCTAATGTAGTTGTATTTTAATGTATTTTTAATGTATTTTAATTGTTGAAGTGTTTTGGGGTTTATATTGTTATTATGTGGGCATCGAATTGTGCCGTACTGTAAGCCGCTCTGAGTCCACCCTTGGGGGTTGAGAAGAGCGGGGTAAAATCCCGAAATAAATAAATAATAAATAATAAATCTGTTAGCATTTCTGCCCAGTAGGGGGTGGGGACAGAGTGGGGGGTGGGGACAGAGCACGGGGTGGGGCCTCTTATTGTCCCTCCTCTACATCCCCCTCCCTTGCCAAAGGCAGGGGAAGGCATCACAGCCACAGCAGCCATGGCTGTGTGAGGGGAAATTGGGGGCGTTGCACTCCACGCTTAAGCCCCACCCACCCATGCACCGGTGCCACAATTACACACCGCCATGGCAGTGAGGGAAAACTTCAGTCTCTCTGCCATGCCCACTCATGCAGTGGTGATGCAATGACGCACAGGGAATGTCCAGACATTTACTTGGAGGCCGATTTCTGCCTCAAAGCATCCTGTGAGTTGTAGTTCAATGTGGGGAGGCCATTTTTGTGCGCTGTGGCATGTTTTTTAGGATTTGTAAGTTGGTTTCAGTTCTTTTTTTGGTTTTCTTTTTTGTTGGTCACACCTCGCTTTGTGGGACATTTAGTTTCCAAATTTGGTGTCTTCGTTCAATTGTTTTGTTGTTTTTAAGTTACTAACGATGACACGAACAAATTTATAGCGAGAGATTGTTCATAAAGACTCTTTAACTGTTGGTAACCTTTTCTGTTGTAATCCAAAAAGATGGTATCCCAATCCACACAAACTAAATGAGGTATTTCTACACTATCGGTTGAAAGAGATTTAATCATAATTCTTTCTGTTCTATAAAAATGACTAGAGTCTCCTGATGAACTTTTCAGTACTTTCACTAAACTGAAATAGATAGGATTCTTTTGGAGAAGCCACAACTTTCAAACTTCTATATAGCAAATACACTAGGTTTGAAAAGGCTTGAATCCTTCAAATGTTAGGACTGCAATCCTGCCATCCTTCACCACTGGCTATACTGTGTAGGAGTTGCTGTTCAGCAACATCTGTAGGTATAAACTGTTCTGAAATATACATTTAATTTTAGGTACATATATCTTAACACAGTCACAATATTGTACTTTAGGCTAATTCATAAATTACTTTTACCAAAAGGAGATTATTGGTTTCCCCAGTGAGATCACTGCAGAACCAAATCATATGAAGTCCATAGATTTGTATTGGGAGTCAAAATTGAAATAATAAAATGTGCAGTGGAAAGCCTAAAATAAAATCTGTTTGCGACCGTTTATATTTTTTCTTGACCAGGACCCAGGAGTGTTACCATCTAAGAAACAGGCTCAGGAGTTTGAAAACTAACACAGCACAGTGAGATATTCTAAATACTGTTGAATTTCTCACCCTATTTCTATTTCTCTTATGCCATACATAATCAGGATTATAGTGATCTTGAGGTTGATATAATGTTTGCATGTCTGTTTCTATGATGATAATAGGTGGATTATGTTAAGATGTTGTAGACTTTGCTTTTCTGTTGTCTGTAATTAATGAAATATTGTAAGTTAGGGAAATGTGAGAAAAGTGTCAACACTGGTAACAGACTTTCGAGTCCCAACATAGTCCAGGACCTACTTTGCAAATGAAAAGTCGTGGGGTTCTGTTTCACTACTCCAGTTTACTAGATATTTTATTTTCTTATCTCTTTTTAAAATGCAGACCATCACGTCATTCACCTTCATGTATGTGTGTCCAGATTCAGATTTGCCTTGTCAGTGACAACTATATTTAAAAGACTTGGTAGAGCAATAAATGATAGTCAGAGCTTAGAAAGGGGGAAGGCAATGTTAGAACCGCATGTGATATTTGTATTTCTATCTTATTGGTCATTCTCTCAGTGGATTTACTGCACTTTTAAGTTAAAATGATCATGTCACAACTGCTCTATTTGTTATATGTTCTATCCACCTTATTGATCAGCCTATTCTCTAACTTGTTTGAACACTACCACCCCAAAAAAAGAGACTAGACGTATTTCTGGGTGTTGCTTATGATGCTGGTTTTATTATTTGTTTAAGATGTTGTTTTTATGCTGTTTTAATGTTTTATTTGACTTGTTTTAACTGTATGTTGTTTTGGGCTTGGCCCCATGTAAGCCACCCTGAGTTCCTTCAGGCACATGGAGACAGAGTATAAAAATAAAGTTATTCTTCTTCTTCGATACCATTCATCATGGTATCCTTTCAGAATGCCTGTCATTGTGTGTGTGTGTGTGTGGAAGGGAGGGATGTTGGAGACAGTATGTTGCAGTAGTTCCAGTCATAACCCTCAGGTAGGTTCCAGATGGTGGTGCTTGCGGTTAGCTGCTCCTTCAAAAAGGAGCTGTTATGGCATCTCACAAGGGGACATTCTATCCCCAATACTTTTTTAACCTTTACATAAAACAGTTGGGAAAGATCATCTGAAAGCATAGGGTGGGATGCTATCAGTATGCAACCGCCTTTTTCCATCTGCGGCAAGCTAGGCGTCTGGCCCCCTACCTATCCAGAGACGACCTGGCCATGGTGCTCCAAGCCACGGTCATCTCGAGACTGGACTACTGTAATGCCCTTTACATCGGCCTGCCCTTGTCAGTGATCCGGAAACTTAAGCTCATCCAGATTGTTGCTGCACGACTTCTCACTGGGGCTCCAGTGAGATGTCACATAACACCTATCCTCCAGCAGCTTCATTGGCTTCCAGTCGAGCACCGGATCACCTTCAAGGTGATGGTGTTAACTTTCAAGGCCTTGCATGGTCTGGGGCCGCTGTATCTGAGGGACCGTCTTTTCCCCTACCAACCCCAGAGGTCACTTCATTCTGAACAAATGAACCTCCTTGAAGTACTGACCTTCAAAGCAATCCATCTTACATCAACCCAGCGCAGAGCCTTTTCTGTAGTGGCGCCATCAATATGGAACACTCTTCCTAGGAATGTACGGGCCATGCAGGACCTTTTCTCCTTTTGCAAGGCCTGCAAGACTCATCTTTTCCGGCTAGCCTTTGATTGCTAGGCCAGAAACCTTTTTAAGCTAGTTTAATATGTATGGTTTTGCCTCTGTGTGTTTTACCTGATTGTAAGCCACTCCGAGCCCTTGAGGGAGTGGAGGCGTACAAGTCCAAATAATGAATAAATAAATGACACACAAATATATTTCTCCATCCCTTCCAAAGCAGATTTAGCTAAGGAGAGCATGTTTACTCTGAATGAATGACTGGGTTAGGTAATGGGCTGAATGAAGGAGAACAAAACTGAAATTGAATCCAAACAAGATAGGGGTGCTTAAATAGCATGGTGCAATATCATAAAATGTTGGGAGATGCAGTTTGGTGAGTAACCAGCCCTCTTTGGTAGAGAAAGTTAGAGACCTTGTAAAATGACATCCTCCATTAATCCATAGCATTGAAATATGGCAGTTAATGTGGTGTCAAATTGCATTAATTCTACAGTGTGGATGCACCCATGGAAGGACTTTTGGCCACCCTCCTGGATAACAGAAGACAGCCAACATTTCCCTGAACTTCAGTGACCACTGCAACAGTAACCACTTTCATCAGCAGCTGATAACTTTCAGCAGTGTACTCGTATATCTCAATGATCCTAGGATGTGTTCACCTTTCTTTTAAAGATGATACAAAGGGTATTTAATATTTCTTTATTGTATTTTCATTGGGTGGCAGGAACAACAGACAAATATTTTTTTCCATTTTTACAACAAATCTTTGAGACAGATGAACAGTGACTCATCCAATCATTCAGCAGGAATCATATCTGAGCAGAAATATATTCCTATAATTCCGATACCATAACCACAATACCATATTGGAAACCATGGTGGGAAGAATCACAAGATTACTCTGCATTCTATTCTTCAAATACAGTGCTCTCTAAATGCCAGGAAAATCAAATGCCTTGAAATACATCTTAGAATGACAATAACTAAATAATAAACTTTTTTTATTTATACCTCGCCCCATCTCCCCAATGTGGACTCAGGGCGGCTCACACAAGGCCAAGCCCAAACAACAAATTACAATAAAATGGAGAAATTTTCCATTTAAACAGAGAAATGTTTGTTTTGGCAACCTTATTCCTGGGGTTGTAAATCTACCATTGGAGAGAAATTGAGTTATACGGTGTTTTTATTCTTGCTTTCAATTTCTAAGCCAAGATTATAAATAGAGTTTGGCCAACAAGGAAATTCATCCCATTCCCATTAAAACAAATGGTTTTTCCTCACCACCACCTTCTCCTGATTAGAATTAAGACCTTAATTAGAGTGTACTAGAGCTTGCAGCCAATTGACTTCAGCTCAGATGGATGTCATTGGTGCACAATCCCAAACATGCCACCACTATTATAGCATTCCGCTTTGCAAGGTAGTCGGCACTGCTTCACAGGCGACATTAGTTTCCTGACACAGAAAACATCATTTTAGTATTCTTTCCTCTGCCCAATAGCCTCAAAGACAAATAAAATATGTGCAGAAATAAGTGTGTATAAATATTATTGAATTGATCCAAATTTTGATACCAGTGAACAAGGTGGTTTAATTGACAACCCTTCTCAAATGAGGCCATTTGTTTAATGCGGCTCATTTCCAGAAGTTCCAAAATTACTTCTTTGATAACAACTCTTAGAATTCTCCCAGATATCATGGCCAGAGACAGGTGCACAGATCAATTCTTCAAGGGCTAGTTGTATTAATTGTGACTCCAGCAAAGCCATGTTGAAATTAATTGACATCATTCACAGTACATTTCTGGCAATTACTTTTGCTTAGATACATCACTTAGAGCCCCAGAGTTCAGTTTATCATATTGAAAAAACTCTGGAAGCGTTTCCAACCTAAACTAGACATTGTACATCCTTTAGCATTTGTTTCTATACACACTACAGATTCGGGCATTTGATTACCATGTATATTTCACCCATAAAAGGGGCGAGGGACTTTATTCATAGTCTATGCAGATCTTTCCTCCATACTATCTTAAAGCAACATGTAGACATGGCAACTAACATTATTACTTCTCTCCTCCTAAATTCTCTGTATGCTTTCTTGCAATCTTTGCCTGATGAAGAAGCATGTGAGCTTCAAAAGCTACCATGAACAATGTTGTGACTTTTGGGGTCTCAAAGAAAAATGTCACTGCAATAATTAGGACATGAGGATTTATTCCTGTGGTCAGCATGGCTACCTCTGCCTTTGGAATTATAGATAGAATGAAAAAGACTGACAATGGGTCCTTGACAATGTTATCCAGGGATAACCATGCAAAGTGCTGGAGTGCCATAAAACACTGAGTTGTGATGGTTGCAATAAATCATGGCTGCTCCTTTCAGCTGAGTGTCATGAAGGCTGTGAAAGCAAGTGATTCTCCTTCCTGATGACAACTCCTAGAAAGCCATCCCTACCCCAATTAAAAGAAACCTCAAAAACTGAGAGTGTATCTCTGAAGTGCCCTTGTCTGGCTATGAAAGAATACGGAAGAGCTAATTAGGATGATGGCTAACAAAGGAGCAAGCAGAACAGGGTTAGGAAGAGATTTTAAAATACTTTAGGTTAAAATATACTTAACTTTGCATTTGCATCTTTCCATTTTCCTTTACTGTTCTTTGGCTCATCTGACAGAACAATGTGTGTTGAAAACATCACTACAAATGTGCTAACCGCCCCCCCCCCCCTCCAACTTTTCTCTCTTTGTGTGTATATGTGTTTATTGAAGGTCTGATTTTAAAATACCTCTTGTATTCCTTGGAAATTTAGTCTTTATTTTCTGAGTGTTTTGATAACAGCTGCCAATGTTATTTCTTTTCTTCGTTTTGGTCACTAAAGCAAATTTTCCTCTACTACTTTGATACCTAATTTCTTACAAGGATTTGGTACTTATGCTCCAAAATTCTGTTGTTTTTTTGTTTTAATGTTGTTGTTGTGATTGTGTTGTGGTTTCATTTGATTGTTTTTAATTTATTTAATTTATTTACTTTATTTATATTCCGCTCTTCTCACCCTGAAGGGGACTCAGAGCAGATTACAGAACACATACTAGCAGGCAATTCCTGCTGTTTTTCACATACACAACATATAAACGAACAGAGGCAAACTCTGGCCACCAGGGGTAGCTGCCTTGCTCCTCATCTCTCAGCGTCCATTGTTGTTCCTTTCTGCGTTCTCGGAGTTCCTGGAATTCTTTTAATGGCCTCATTGTTCAGTCAAAATTTGCCTCCCCACTTGATGTGGTACCTTAATCTCCTACTTGACAGATGCAACTGTCTTTTCGGGCTGCAAAGGTCGACAGCAGGCTACACTTAAGGTTGAGCACCCACGTCGACCCGGACAGGCCTCGAACTCATGACCTACTGGTCAGAGAGATCTTATGCAGCTGACATTTAGCCAGCTGTACCACATTCCTGGTACTCTTGTTTTTATCTATGTTTCTCGGGCTTGTCCCCAGGTAAGCCGCCCTAAGTCCCCTTGGAGAGATGGTGGTAGGGTATAAAAATTAAGTTGTTGTTGTTGTTGTTCCCTCTCTCATGAAGCCAGCAATCTAAGATTTTGGCATAGATAGTTCTTTTGGCTCAATTTTACCTTTTAATTTTTTTGAAAGCATATCAACTACCATTGTTTCATTATTCACCTGTTACACCAATAGATTGTATTTATTTTATTTGCACTCTCATATTTTAAAGCTAAAGGCTACTTATGTTACTTGCCTCAATTATAATATGTACGGTGGATCTATGGAGATTAAGTTTATTTCTTTTCTTTTGTTCTGTACAGAGAAGCACATTGGGAACATATTTTATGATTGTCTGGTTTTTAAAAAAAGAAATGATAAAGGCTGTCCTTTGAAAGGCTTTGGGAAAGATGCCCTACTGTTGCCAATGTCAGCAAAAAAATCCTTCCTCCTTGTCTTCATTGCCTGTTTGATTGGCACCAGAGAGTCAGTGAGAAGACTGGCAACTGCATATATTGCTGATTTTGACAACCCTTAGTGTCTGCATTAGACCAAGAAATAGAAAAACTAGAAGATCACAAAAGTACAAATAAGGCCCAAGATTTAGGCACCCTTATGAGTCAACTACTATGGTTATGCCTTTGGCAGGTTCTAAACAATGACTTTCATTGACTCTGGAAAGGAGACAGCCATAGCTCAGCCATATGTTGCATGTCCTGGCTTCCCCCAATTGTTTTTCACTGTGTGGGAACTTGCCCCAACTCTTTCATTGCCCCAAATTTCCTGTTGGTTGTGGGAGTCCATCATTGGTGGATTTCAGAATGCTCTTTGATTGCAGGTGCACTGTGAGTCCCAGTAACTCAAATCCCTAACGTCAATATCCATCATCAGTTGGTCACTCCTTGGGGTAGGAGCTGTATGGTGTCCATGCTTGGTATCAATTCGTCCAGTGGTTTTTAGTTATGTTAATCCCACAATCGAACATTATTAATTTTATTATGCATATTTCTTCACACTTCCCCATGTTTCAGCACAATTATTTATATTTAGTTTCAGGCCACCCAGTCACCCCCACCCCCACAACATAGGCATAGGGGGAGTAGCACTGAGCTGCCAAACTTGTTGACTGATTGGTCACAAGTTTGACTGCAGGGAGTGGCTTGAGCTCCCACCGTGCTTCAATGGGCATCTCGAGCAGGGTCTTCATCCCATTTTCAGGGTTCTCCTCCCTTTCCCAGGTGCCCTCTCTCTATGGCCTGTTATGCTAATGGAATTTGTCTGGTTGCAGTTCTGTGTTACAGGGTAAACTCATCATGGTGGCACAGAAAAGTGTGACCAGGAAGGCAACTGGGCAGGAGACTGGAGCTGCAGCCCCAGTTCGCACCACCAGACGACGGGGAACACTGAGGTGGTCGGATCCCAGCCAGCTACAGGCAAACCACCCAGCAGGACCACCTCCAGGCGTGTAGCTAAGCAAGACTCCAACGTACTGGAGGGTATTTCCCAGAACATTGCCAAGGATGGGAAAACTGGAATCTACGGTCCGCAAGTCCAAGATGGACCAGGGAGAAAGAGGGTCACCCTGTCCATCCAGGGCCTGGAGAGAGGGCAATTGTGTCTGGTTCGGGCCCTTTCTGGGTTCTCCAGCACTAGGGACTCTTCACTGGGCTACCTGTTTGTGCACCGCGATGGGTCACCCCTCACCAGGCACCAGTTCATGGCTGTTTTTCGCAGATCCCTTCAATTAGTGGGCCTCCCCCAGACTGAATACGGAGGGCACTTCTTCAGGATTGGGGCACTTACTACAGCCGCTGCCAGCAGTGCCACTGTTGATATAATCAAAGCCATGGGATGCTGGAAATCTTCAGCATGTACCTCCTACATCAGGCCGGGCCTTCTCCTTGAAGGTGCCTGGGCTGCCAGTTGTACTTTTCCTTGCTCCTACAGGATGGATACAAGTGGAAAAGAAAGAGGCGCCAGGAACAGAACTCCGAGCTTGCAGTGCAGGCACGGCACAGCTTCAACGAGCAGTCCAGCTGCCAGGACTTGAGTGAAAGGCACGGCAAGGCCATTGGAGGCACTGGGCAACAGACAGATGGAGCCTCACAGACTGAGACCTGCTCGGCCTCAGCAGTGGTTCCCATTGCGCTTGGATCAGGCTAGATCCATATGCCTCCTTGGACTGGTTATTGTGGTGGACTGGTCGGAGGTTACGATTTGTTGGGGGCAAGAATTCAGGGTTGGCGGTAAAAGGAGTGGGGGGGGCACCCCCTTTTTTGTGGCATATGACATGGGCCCTGGATCTGCCTGGTTTATCGCCTCTTGGCGGAAGGGGGGATAACGCCTGTGGGCCCTGGGGTGCCGAGTTTCCATTGACCGATATTGTGCCGGCGGCACTCAGGTATGTAAACAACATCAGACAGTAGTGGGCTGCCCGTCTCTGGATCCAGGACCCATGCATGGCTGTCAATTCTTGTTCCTGTAATCAATAAAAGAAGTTGTGGCCATTTTCTACTCCAATCAATCTGTGTATGTTTATTCTTGGTTAACTAGAGGGAGGTATATCACCCATGCACACACAAAGGAGATTCTATCTGAACATTAGGAATAACTTCCTTACTATGAGAGCTGTTCAGCAGTGGAACTCTCTGCCCCGAAGTGTGGTGGAGGCTCATTCTTTGGAGGCTTTTAAACAAAGGCTAGATGTGGTTTTCCTGCTCCTTGGCAGGGGGTTGGATGGCCCATGAGGTCTCTTCCAACTCTTTGATTCTATGATTCATTCAAATCGATCCTACTCAGCCCTTTCATTTCAGAATTTGGCTGAAATTTTCAGTCCAAGTCTGAATACAAAAGTAAATAAGGCTGATTTCAATTGATTTGAATGAGTTCCAGATCAAAATGGCTTGGTCAGGTTAGAATGTAGACAATCGCAAGTACTTTGGCTGTAGCTGAAGAACAAGACATTTAAACATTCCAGACAATGTGGCTCCAACTTGACTGAATAAGGCAAATGTTAATATGGTGTGATTAAGAGGAGAAAGAAGGGAACGGGGCTTTGGTCATTTACAAAAAAGTTGTAAAACTTGAGAGAGAAAATAATAGTCTATTTCTGTCATGGTGCTTATGTGGCAGGATTATATGAAATCATTTATGTAATATGTTAAATTATCACTTGCTGGCATTTGCTCATTCTGTATTATCACGATCATAAAAGAGATGTTACAAAATGGATGTTTGTTTGTTGTCATCTGAATTGGTCTTTCTGGCACTTTTAGTTTTATTTTGATTTTGAACAATCCTGTTTGTCTTTTGTTAATTGGTCTGTTTAAAGAGTTTGTGTGTATTTCTAGTAGAAAACATACTATATGGCCCATCTGTCTATTTTTGTTATTCATGTTGCTAGTGCTTACTTGTTAAATGGAAGACAGGCAGTCTTGATCATCAGGAAAAAAAACAGAGTATTATCTGGGACCACTCTGAAGTGACAGTAAATCCCAGAATTCTTATTTGTATTCACTGAAGGTAGGAAAGAAAGAAAAATAAAACGCTCCTTAACAGCACCAGAAACCTGCTGAAATAACTTAAGAACCAGCACCAATAATTTTCGTTATGGCAGAAACAGAAGATAGTGTAGTCTAGGCAGCCAAAGAGTAAAGGTAAAGTTCATAGGTCAGAAATGCAAAGTGATGGCAATAGCAGCTGTCGTTTTTCACTCCTCAACAAAGCTCTTAAGAAGCAACTCTATTATAGATTGGGTGCAGGAGCATGAGACTTATGACCTCATCACATTACCTAAATTCCATGTGAAGGACACTTCCTTGATGCAGCCGGCACAGAACCCCCCAGATCTTATCCCACGGCGTATGACGACTTCCAGTGGAGCTCTTTGCTGGTTATATCGAGGAACTGTGGTAGGAGGGGGAAACCTGAACACAGGAGACTACTTGTGTTCAGGTTAGGATATGTGGGGACATCATGGGCGCATGCCAGAAAACTATGCTTTCTGGCATGTGTTAGGCAAGCAGGTGGTGCAAGTGACGTGGGGTGCCAAGCAACAGATTCACCACTGCCAGATCAGATCAGTAAATACCTTGATGAAGCATGTAAGGAGGATATCACCAGATGCACTGCTGGTAATAAAGCATGTTATCATCATAAACTTCCTACTTTCATATATTGCATTATTGAATTTCACCAGTTGGTTTGCTGGTTGAATTAAGCAAAAATTATCCCCTCAACAAGTATATTGTTTTGGCTGGGATGTTCATATTCCAGCTTGCTACATTATCCATTTTCTGTGCTCTGGAACTTGAGAGGACTGCAGTACCATCTGGGGCCGCATTTCTCAACCTGGGGGTCGGGACCCCTGGGGGGGTGTTAAGAGGGGGTTTCAGAGAGGTCACCAAAGATCATCAGAAAACACATATTTCTGATGGTCTTAGGAACCTGTTTGGCAGAGAAGGCTGAAGATATCTCCACCTGTCCTTCTCTTCTTTTTTGGAAACAGACTGTGAATCAGTATGGTGCACATGTGCAGGTGAGGGAGAGCACGTGAGGCTGGAGGGAGGCATCCTTTAAAGGCAGGGGAGAAAACACCCTTTTATTATAAGTTAACTATAAATCTCAGCAACTACAACTCTCAAATGACAAAATCAATCCCCTCTCCAATGCCACCAGCATTCACATTTGGTGTATCAGGTATTTATGCCAAATTTGGTCCAGTGAATGAAAATCTGATATTTACATTATTATTTTTTCTGTGTCAGGAGAAATCACTTCTTTTGTGAGAAAATTGGCCGTCTGCAAGGACCTTGCCCAGGGGATGCACATATGATGTTTTGATGTTTTTACCCTCCTTGTGGGAGGCTTCTCTCATGTCCCCTCATGGGGAGCTGGAGCTGATGAGGAAGCTCATACACGCTCTCCCCTGATTTGAATCTGCACCCTGTCAGTCTTCAATCCTGCTGGCACAAGGGTTTAACCCATTGCACCACATTATGATTATCAGAAGCAAAATTACAGTTATGAAGTAGCAATGAAAAAAATGTTATGGTTGGGGGTCACCACAACATGAGGAACTGTATTAAGGGTTCGCGGCACTAGTATGGTTGAGAACCACTGATCTGGGGCAACAAAAAGTCATGATCTGTCATTTCTGGTCAGTTTTTTTTAAAGGGGTGGGGTTTCATGGTCAAGTACAAAGGAGGATTGACCATTTCAGAATATTTTTTCTAGCCAAAACAGTTTGGGTGGTTTCAGGATTTTGGAGAGTTGGTGGGAGGGTGTTTCAAGAATCGTCATAAAACTTCAAGTTCACAAGCAGCATGAAATTGATCACCAGGATTCATTGGTCAACAACAGATTTTTAAAATTGTTTTCTTTGTTGAAAATTGAACATTTTATTAGTACCTGTTTCCATAACCTTTCTGAAATTGGGCTTTGGAAACAGGTACTAATAAAATGTTCCATTTTCAACAAGGCTATTCGATGCTTATCAAGGTGGCCAATTGCAACATTAAAACTTGCCTCAAGCAAACAAAACTTCTTCCTCCCAACCTAGAAATTCCTCAGATATATAAACCCCACTTGCCTAGTTTCCAGCAGACCTCACAATCTCTGAAGTTGCCTGCCACAGATGTGGGCAAAATGTCAGGAGAGAATGCTTCTGGATCATGGTCATACAGTCTGGAAAACTCACAGCAACTCATGGAACATTAGTTAGGAAGAACATTTGTTTTAGTGATTATCTTATAAAATAGCCTGCTTTGGAGAGAATTTGAAAGATGTGGGACCACCATTAAAAAGACCTTACCCAACCAGCCAACTTCATTTATCATGTGTCCACAGGTAGGGCATGAGACTGATATTATAGCCCAGGCAACCTTTTATGGCTTGATTGGACAGGATATGATATTTTATACAGCATTATTGATATCTTTGTACTACATTTCAAAAAAATAGAACTTTGCTGGGCTTGTAAAATTGGAATATGGTAGTCTCAGAATATCTCACCAAGCACCTCATTTCATAAGATCATCCACAATCATTACAATAATTGCACTTGGCTAATAGTTTGTTCTGGAATACATAAGCTTTTGAAGACATATGTATTCCACGTGTATTTGTTGTTGTTGTTGTTGTTGTTATCACTGTCATCATTTGTTAATGAAACACCATAAAGTGTACATGGAACTTTACATTTTAAAAAAGCACAATGGTTCCTGCCAAAGACATATAATCTAAAATATGTCTGTGTACACATACACACACAGAGGAAGGCAGAAATAACAAATCACAAAACTGTACAATTGTAAAAAAAATCATCCACATAAATTCTATTTTTAAACAATCACCCGCCCAACAAAATCCTATATAATATAAAGCAAACTGACAATACCTGTAATTAGAATATAAGACCCTGAAATATCAAATTAAGATCTCTAAAGCTTTAGGGCAGGGGTTTAAAATGTGATTTAAGAACAGTTGGGGAAACAGCAGTTAGCAAATATTCTTGGAGGCATTTCAAAGAGTATGGGGCAGTGCGTGAGAAATAGGTCGAGGGGAAAGTGTGTGTGTGTGTGTGTGTGTGTGTTTTGAGTTTTGGAAAAGTAGTTTGCAGTATTTAAAAGTGATATTTCTTATACATCGAGATTCATCAAGAGCAAGTAATCATACATAACAGTTGGATACAGTTGTGGATTATTTGTGTCACCCTCAGTTGCTATTCACATCAGAAGGCACATCCAACCATCTTGTTAGCATTACTGAATAATAGTTCACACTGTGATGGGTATGGAGTAATTCATCAAGAGGAATGGACCCAAGCTATTATCAGGGCTCTTCCAGACAGCACTAAATCATGGGGTTTAAACAGGGACAAAAAGTTCAGAAGAGGTCCACATACATACGGACCCACTGCCAGTACACTGATCTTGTAGGACAATCCTACTCGGACAATGAGGGATTGCCTAAGTAAAGTAAGTACAGGGAATGGAATCTAGCCACCCTCCTGTTTGCTGTGGAAGCTCCTGGGATAAAGGAACTGTCTGGATGGGCCTTCAGATAAAGAGATGGATGGATGGATGGATGGACAGACAGATTTGCAAGAATATATCTTACAAGATCTAGGTAACAATACACACACACATTCTTGCTAGATCAAGGTGATTGTTTCATCATGCCAAGAGTATGTCCAGACAAAATTAAATATTAACTAAATGCACTTTAACTCAAATAAATGCATAGTATTAAGTATTTGCAGGCTCAGGAAATCTGCCATCTTCAATCTGAGATGAAGACATTTCATTCTTACAAGGCAAAGGTCAGGAGAGGTCAGGGTCCCTTAAAGCATAAAATATCAGGTAAGTTTTTAAAAGGTGCATATTCAACAGATTTCCAAGTAATTAAGTTTTGCATTAAGAGTTCAATAACCTCTACATCAATTTGATGACCTGAGGTACTTCAAACATTCAGGACAGCAAATGCTATATTTCAGAGCCCTTCATGTCAGTATTGTGGCCTGTATCAATCAATATGGTTTTCACTTTACAGCCAAATTAACTAACCTTCTAGGTTAGCACTTTACATTAAGTTTCCCAAATATGCATTTAATTAATGTTGAATGCAACCAGATGTTGCTTATTGATTGCTCCTTGATAAAGAACAAAATGGGGAAAAAACGAACTCTTAAAAAGTCACATTTAAGCCTGGATAAATGAACTCTAGGATTTGCTATATTTTATTCATCTACAGTAACTTTGTGATCAAATTGCAATGATGACTCAATTGGAAGCACAATTTAAAATGTAACATTTCGTCCTGGCAACATGTCGACTGTTCAAGAGCACAAGGAACCCACCAATGAGAAAACACAAAAAGGGGACAGGCAATTATTCTGATCATTTGGAAAACTTGTATGTATCAGATTAAATAAATGGTTCCGTGTCTTTGTGTCTCTGTGATTAACATATTTATTTATGAAAATACAACCTTCATTAGAATGCAATTTTGGAATGTTCGATTTTGATTTTTTATTAAAGTTAGGCCCTCTCTATGGCTTCTCAACTCACTATTGCAGTGAAATATGATTTGACTTTGAAATTTCCACACTGCAGAATTTATGCAGTTTGATACCAAGACCATTTTAACTACCATGGCTCAATGCTATGGAATCCTGGAAAATATAGTTTGGTGAAGCACCAGCATTCTTTGTCAGAGAAGGCTAAAGACCTTGTAAAACAGTGCTTCCCATGGAGCGCTGTCAAACTTCATTAGTTGTACGTCATCTAGAAGCACCCTTTCCCACAAGAAGAACAGACTGATCATGGATAAGATGCCCAGCAACAAACCTCAAAACCAAGTTTGAAACTATCAATAATATACCAAAATTATGAAAGCTTTAAAACAATAATGCATCAAACAACCACAAAAAATGCTACTACTAATAAAATCAGCAGTGCTCCATGGCATCTCAAAAGATTGATCAGTTTATTATAGGAGAAACTTTTTTGATGGAATGCAAGTTGCATAATCGGATGTGTAGTGTTGCCAGTTGTTGATGTACCTATTGTTGCCATAGTTGTTGTTGCTGCTATATCTATATACAGTAGACATGGTGAAGTGGTATGGGGATGAAGACCTTCTTCAAACTGACCATTCACCATTTTTTTCTGGTAAACTAATTCATATATTTAGTATGGCAAGAATCCAGTATCCAGATTCAAGCCTCTGATGAAAGTCTAGCTCTTCCTAGAAAACTGTAAGTCCGAGATTTTTCATTCCAGTCTCATAATTTTGTCTTTCAGGTCAGTGACACGGTGTCTTGAGAGGTTCACCTAACGATTGTTTTAAAATAATTGCATTTCTAGTGCATTTTTTATTTTTCCACATAACAATTTGCTAGGCTGCCCTTTGTGGAGAACACAATAGTAAGAGGAGATGAAGTGTATCATTAGTAGAAGCAGATAAAGTGTGTCATTGTAAGATGAGCAAGTAAGAGAAATTCTGATGTTGTGTATGACATTTTAAAATTGTTGGACAAGATATGGAAACTGTCTTACATTAGGGCACTTATGCTGGAGTAGGTGATGGCAACAGAAGCAGAGGGGATGTGGACACTGGCTGAAAATCAAGTGAGACACTGGAGAGATTATCTCTTGGAGGGAAGTTTTCCTCTGCCTTACTTCTTAACTATTGCTATATCTAAAAATACTATGTATCACCAACATTCAAGCCAGAGAGCTAGGAACCAGGTTTGCTTCTGAGCCTGTGCCATATCTTTCTATCCTAGGATGAATCTGCATTGTCAAATTAATGCAACTTGCTTTTCCTAAAAGCAATGAAGGGGGCAATGATCCTAATTCCAGGGAGAGTGTAATGCATTCTACAATCTGTGACTAAAACAGGAGAGAACCTTTTCTTGTATATTGATGAGATGGGCCTTTCCAAGTGGTCTTGACGTGCTGTATTGCCAGCTGAACCTTCCAGGTACCTTTTAAGGTTAGCCTTACACAATACTTCTGCTTGAAGTGTAGATATGCCATAAAGAAGCCACAATTAGCTGTTACTAAATTAGACCATTGAAATATTTGTGGTACATGGTTAAAATTGTATAAATGTGAATTTTAAAAAGTGGAAAAAAGGATTTGTCTACACTGAAGAAAAAATCTGTTTTACATTGCATTTTTCTGGTCAGCAGTGACCCCAAAGTTAATGCCATAAATATCATGGTGAAACTGACTTAACTTAGCACACATTTGTCCATGGTGAACTTACTTTGTATAAGGGGGCAGTCCATATCTTCACATCTCATAGTAGCTGTGGCTGTTCCAACTTCTTCATGTATTGCTGCTTTAACTCTAGGTAGTAAATCACCTTTCTTGTTCCACATTATCTGCATTCCCATCGGATACCATGGCATGTAGACACACCTCCCATCAACCTGATGCTCTCACCACTAACTCCTCCCCCAAATCCATGGTGATTCTTCCTCAGAGGCCTGGACACACAGCACAAGTAAATAAACAAGTAGACAAACATCAGGGTTAAAGTCAATATATTTTGCATCAGATTAAAGATGAAAAGAACCACATCTCAAGTTGTCATGTAACTGAAACACAGTGCCTATGAGCAGTGTGTGTGTGTGTGTGTGTGTGTGTATGTGTGTATATATATATATATATATATATATATATATATATATGTATGTATATATGTATGTGTGTGTCAGTGTATCACAGAATCATAGAGGCATAACGTTAGAAGAGACCACATGGACCATCTAGTACAGCCCCCTGCCAGGCAAAAAAGCACTATCAAAGCACCCCAAATATATGGTCATCCAGCCTCTGTTTAAAAGCCTCCAAAGAAGGAGCCTCCACTACACTCCGAGTCAGAGAGTTCACCTGTTGAACAGCTCTTACAATCAGAAGTTCTTCCTAATGTTCAGGTGGAATCTCCTTTACTATAATTTGAACCATTGCTCCGAGTCCTAGTCTCCAGAGCAGCAGAAAACTGCCCTTCTCCCTTTCCCTTATGACATTCTTTCAGATATTTAAACGTGAATATCATGTCCTCTCAACCATCTCTTTTGCAGGCTAAACATTCCCAGTTCTTTAAACTGTTCCCCATAGGGCATGGTCTACAGACCTTTGATCAATTTAGACACTGTCCTCTGGACACATGTAGAGAAGCCCATCAATATAATGTTTTAATCTGCATACCTTTATTTTGGAATGTTTGGAATCCCAAATTACACATGGGATGTTTGTTCCTGAATAAGCAAGGGGCAGCACTGAGTACAACAGTTTGCAACAAGTTTACACTGCATTGTCAAAACAAACTGTATTAACCAGTGATAAAATGTCCACAGTGCTAATGTGTAATAAAATGTTAAACTTCAGGAGAGATCGGTCAGGAAACCTTCTGTTTATTTCTTTATTTGTAAGACCAAAGACACTATTAGTGCTTAGCAAACAGCAGGATAGAGGGATATAATGAGATAACGAAGAGTGGGGATTATGTCAGTAAAAGAATATGCCAATAGCAAAATGGCTTGAATATCCGTTTGAAAAATCAATGGGGGGTTAAGGCATCAACTGGTGTCTCACAGTAGTTATGCTTAGAAGTTTTTAGCACTCTCAGACTTAGGTCTGGCACTAAGCTAAACAAACCTGATTTCTTGCTGTGTCTGTGGATACAGGATACAAGTGATTTCTACTTACATTTGAAGGTGTACACTTCAGCTATAAACTGGGGGAAAAAACTTAATGTGTAAAGACAGCTTCAGCTTTTCATTGCTGGGTACCACAAGCAAATATGAAAAAAAAACCAGCCCCCATTTTTATGATTTTCCAAATATCTCACTGCAAACAATTTTCCAACATCTCCCTGGTCTAAATTTTTTGTCTATTGACTACTACCACCATTTACATTCCATGTCTTTTGAGGAATGATTGATATTTTACAGACAATTTGTGCATTGAGGAGCTTAGAGAGAACCCATTTATTTTTCAATAAATCTGTATTTTGCCTTTCTGCTTCCAAAGGCAAGAAAGGCAGTTTGGCACAAGTAAAGTAAAGTAAAGATAAAGGAAAAATCAAAAATACAATTAAAATATTAACACTTGGTTAAGCCCATTAAAAGCACAACATACACAATTCAGCATCCAGCCAGTCAAGAGCACTTCAGCAATGATTCTGCTTAAATGTCTGGATAAAAATCTTCCCCTTCCAAAAGAAGGACAAGATTTGAGACTGTCTACCAGAAATCAGTCACTCCTTTAGGTCCTCACCCAAGGTTGCTTCTTATGGAAGCCAGACTAGTTGAAGGCCCTTCCCTGAAAACTGTTATACCTAAAAAACAATACCAACACTTTGGTTTCCAACCAAACCACAACTTTGAAAATTAATCATTTAATCTTGAACATTAGAAAGGGGAGATCAATTTATTGTCATTAACATTGACAACGTAAAACGGTTTTACTTTTTGAATTGTGATAACTTGCTCACGAATTTCTTCATTTTCAGAGAATGCATTATACATTGTTACTATTCACTCCTAGTGGCACATTTTCTTATCAATTTTAAGTGCCTGTGGACAAATTACACCACTGGAGAAATTACAATATTTGGCTGGTATTGCACCACCTGACATCTGTCAGGAAGTAGCAGCCAATGGTGAAAGGACCAAGGCATTGACATCTCCAACCGATTCTCAGTCAGCATGCCAATGCCTTAAATGAAGAAATAGCTTCCTAAGTTCTACAGAGATACTTGCAGGAACACCTCAGCAAGCAAGAGTCCAGAAGTGGCAGGCTAAAACCCAGAACCTCAATCAGTGGCTGACACCAGATGAGACACTCCCTCCTAGGCACACAGAAGGCTGGGCAACTTGGAGGGCACTGAACAGACTGTGCTCTGGCACCACCAGATGCAGAGCTAATCTTAAGAAATTGGGCTGCAAAGTGGAATCCATGACATGTGAATGCAGAGAAGAGAAAACCACAGACTAACTACTGCGATGCAGTCTGAACACCACCACATGTACAATGGTGGACCTTCTTGCAGCAACACCAGAGGCACTCCAAGTGACCAGCTTCTAGTCAAAGGAAATTTAATATAATGCCAAGTTTTTAACTTTGTTTGTGGCTTTTTATACATTATGACTGTATTCTCAATTCACTTCTGACACGTTAAATAAATAAGTGCCAGTTCCTTCAACTTGGCACTTTCCCAATGTGCTGAACCACAAATGGCTGGGAATGGTGTGATTTGTAGTGCAAAGCATCTGAAAACAGCTTCTTGACTTATATGTGCCAGGTGATGTCCACCAAAAGTAATGAGACAACTACTAGGTAAGAAATGACAACTTGCTGTCACATTCATTGTCTGGTGAAAAAGTGAGATCAGGAAAAGTCAACCCACTATGAAATAACACTGATTTCAGATAAAACTTTTTAAGTACACCCTTAACTTTCCCATTGTCATCAGTGTGATGTAGTCTGCAATCCTCTACTAATTTACCTGTGTTAAATCAGATTTACTTATGAGTAAACATGCATACTAATCAGACTAGTCATTGAAGCACACTTGTTAGGCAGGACATTCTATTAAAATCAATGCTTCTGACTGCAGTATAGAAATGCTGTGGGTCATTTGAGACAGCACATAAGTTTGGCTGGACCATGTCCTATCCTATTAGGTGGAACCAGACATTTTACTGGCACCACAAGGTCTGGGTCAGCCAGATGATTAATCATAGAAATGTATGATCACAAATAGCAGGGACTGTATCTGCAAATATGTCAAACTTTTCCCCAAGCTTTAAGCTCACAACAGGATTGCCTGGCTGCTAATTGGTATGTTTTCCTCAGAAGAGTGAAAATTCTAACCTTTTACTTGACAGATATGTGGGTAAAATGCCACATAACAATTTGAAGGCTTATCTACAGTATGCTCTTTACCATTTTTGTTTATGCCGGGAACTCACACAAGAATATACAAACATCAGGAAGGGGGGAGAAACCAAAGAAAAGTATAAGCTAAAAGGTTGTTTCAACAAATGTTTAAACAGCCACAGGCAGCTGGCTTTCAGCAGCTATATTGAAAACAAAACAGTTTTTTATTGTCATTTTATTATCAAATGACAATGTTTGTTCAATGATCTGAGATTGCCCACCTACTGTTTCCCTTTGTAGAATCCATATTCTTGAGGTTTGCATATGTACTGGCAGCACCAAGTAGCCAGTTTTGAGCTTAGTGTAATTTTGCCACTAAGTGTAATACTTATTTTTCCACCTCAAAGCATTGCAAGACAATAAATTCATTTACCTGAAAGAAAATGCCAGGGGTTTGGGACTGGACCAAGGTATTGTATACCTGAAGTAATGTATGAAACGTGTTTGATTCCCCTTTGAGTCATATAGCACAAAAACTGGATGAAATTATATTGGTTTCTATTTCAATGGATTGGGAAACCCATTCTGGATTTGAATCTGAACTTCAAAGGAGTTGCCTATAGTCCTTAAATATATTCCGAAAATAGGTTCACCATCTTGGGTAGTTTCTATAGTAGGCATGGTTTCGAACCCAAAAATGGCGATTCTAAAATCAAATTTGGGGGGGGTTGATTAGTAAAAGAAAGACTTACAAAAAAATTTCCAAAAATTTCTAAAATGTAACTTAATTACTAACGAAATTCGTTAGTAGTTCGTCTGCCAGAGCATGCGCATTCCAGATGGTTTTGGCCTACAACTCCCAGAAATCCTCACAGCTGGTAAATTGGCTGGGATTTCTGGGAGTTGTAGGCCAAAACTTGAATAAATCACACTGAATTCTAGATGGGACTCTCCAAATAGGAAGGAGGGAGGGAAGGAGGGAGGGAGGGAAGGAGGGAGGGAGGGAGGGTGGGTATTCTATTCTTGGAAGCAGCAAAAAAAGGAGGAGCCCCCCCCCCTCGCTCCTCGCTGCCTCTCACCCCGATCCTGAGGGAGTGAGGGTCCATGTTTGCCCAGGCTGAGAGGAAAAGGAAGAGGCCTGAGGCTGTGAGGAATGGTGGGAGTTGAAGTCCAAAACACCTACCTGGAGGGCTGAAGTTGGCCCCTGCGATGGGGCAAGGCAGAGCAACGGGGAAGAGAAGGGAGGGGGGGAGAAGCCAGCAGGAAAGAGGAGGGGACAGAGAAGCATCTGAGAGAGTGCAGGGAGAGAGGAGAAGCGTGCGCACGTGTGTGTGTGAGAAGTTGGCCCCTGCGATGGGGCAAGGCAGAGCAACGGGGAAGAGAAGGGAGGGGGAGAAGCGTGGAGGACTACACTTTCCAGAATGCATTGCCTAGCAGCAGCGTCACTTCCAGTTCCCCATAGAAATGCGGGAAAAAGAAGATGCTGAATGAAGGCAGGAAGGAAATGAGGGGGAGAAGACAGGGAGAAGTGAGTACGTAGTACAATAATTAAGAATTTATTACGATCATAACGCAAATTGTTGGCCTCAAGGACCGTAAAAGAATGTCTACTTCCTGGTTAGCTGCCGTGATGCATATAATCTAGAAAGTCCCATTACATATGAATCACTTACGATTTCTTTTGATTTTCATAACTTTTTTCTCATGCCTATTCTATAGATTACGGACTTTATCACATGGAGGTGATAAACTGACACAGAATCAGGATAACTTTGGTAATGTTCCCTATCACACAATGCCATCAAAACGCATTGACAGTCTGCTACCTTCTACTGTTATTGATAGGAAAAAATTGTCAATAGCCACTGATTGTGCCATTGTTCCACCACTTACTTGTGTGATGTGCCTGATCCACTTCAGTGCATGCTAGCAAAGAGGTGGGATTGTACAGCTCTTCCTTCTTCCCCATTCCTCTCCCAGTAATTAAAAATGTTTTTTTAAAAAAGAATAAACTAGAATTGGTGAAACTAAGATGTTCCTTTTTTTCAAAAAAATAGTTTAAAAGCTTACTGAGCTACATAACTGCAGGAGGCCTGTGTTCCCTCTTCAATAGGAAATCCAATCATGGGGCAGTAGAGTGGTGAACCATTGTAGTGCACCATTGAAGAGACATGTGACTGCAAGGGTAACCAACCTGGTAAATTCCTGAGAAGATTTGTCACACAGATGCCATGGGATGGCAGGTTTGTGTTTAAAAAAGTCCTAAATCATGCAGTGGATTCACTACCCCAATGACAATGGAGGCACCCACTGTCTCTGATCAAAAACAGACCACCCTATATGTGCCTCATTTGCATCCCAAATAGAGCAATAGCTCAAATAGAGCAATAACAAACCTTGTAGGAATATACTATCCAGTGGTTTTCAAGCTGTGGGTCCCTAGATCTTTTGCCTTTCAACTTCCAGAAATCCTAACAGCTGGTAAACTGTCTGGGATTTTGGGGAGTTGTAGGCCAAAACACCTGGAGACCCACAGGTTGAGAATTACTGCTATAAAATATATATTGATGGTATTTGCTTTTAATAAAACATGCTTAGAATACCACAGTAAATAACAAAAACATTGCTACTCTGCCACATTGTCCACGTACATCTATCTGGAGAGAATACCTCCCACTGCCTACAAGGAAAAGCTGGTCACGAGGCTATTTTGCCTTGTTTCACACATTGCTCTTTGTGGAAAGGGGGATAAAGGCGAATGACTCTGCCCATTGATAGTTTTGACCCCACTAACTTTGGCTTTGGACTCACCCCTTCTGGCATAAGACTCTTTCAGTAAACTTTCACTGGGAATCAGCACCAGTTATTCTGAAAATAAATTCTGATCCAATTGAAGGTGTCTGCGTCTTGACCATTTTTGTATTAATCCTAAACTGCATTGACACACTATTCCCTCTTGGATCTGGATTATTTTGAAATGTTAAGTAGCAGTTAAATGGCAGTTAAATAACATCTGTGTGGAATAATTTTAATTACTACCATTATGAAAGTTATTTGTTCAATTCCATCAGGGTCAACCTATCTCAGTGTAAAATTAGGTAAGGGTGGAAAGAGAGCAATGGAGGTATGCCTTAGAAAGCAAAATAGCATCTTAAAAAAGGCAAGGGGAGAAAGTGTTAATCTTCCCCTTCCTATGCTAGTCCCACTGCTGCTCAGCCTTTCCAAGTGCCTAGCTACCTTTCCATCTATAATTCCTTAATCACATTTCATAATTTATTTATTTATTTGTATCCTGCATTCCTTCCAGAATTGGGGCCAGAGACAACACACAATGCAATCTGAACACACAGAGGTAAACTGAAAGTATAGTAAAACATAAAGTGTAATGTTAAAACATAATGACACAGGTGATGCTTTTCTAACTGGTGATTAAAAAAATAAAACATGAAAATATTGCATTATGTTTCAAATTTGGTATTGTTTTCTTGACTGAGAGTTGATACCTAGGTAAGCTGCTAGTTTGAAGAAGGGGTTTCTCATCGGGTTGGCTTCAAGTTATGGTGAGCCTATGAATGAAAGACTTCCACAAACCCCAGCCTTGCTCAGTTGTCACAAACTCCAGGCCATGCCTTCTTTTATTGACTTAATACTTCTGTAATATCATCTTCAAATAAATAAATAAATAAATAAATAAATAATACTATGGCATGGGTGATCCTGATTTGGGTATCTAATAATGTATCTGTGCACTCATCTTGTTCCTTCATATTCCCTTGCAAGCCTTAATCTTCTGGTTGCTTGACTAGAGTGTCCATTGTGATTTATGACTGGATGAAAAAGCCTTTAATTATCTTAGTGTTGTCTTCATCCACTTTAATATTGTGTAAATTTTCTGAGGTCATTATTTTCTCTCTTTTTTAATGTTCTGATGTATTGTGATTGGCTGGTTATTTTAACATCTGTATTGCAACATCTTGGCATATAGTTCAAGTCAACAAAAAGGAGCAGGATTTCTCGAACCCAGTCTTTCTTCATTGACTTTCATCAGTAGTTATTCTGAATTTTTGCTATTTTCTGCTTATAAAGAGGTCATCTACATATCTTAAATTGTTGTCTTCCTTTATCCAGTTTTCACAACCCCTTCTTCTGAGTCTAATCCTGCTTTTGAATTATGTACTTTCCATATCAAATAAAGCAGACTTGTTAGGCCCCTTTTCAATTGCAACCTATTATCCCATATTCTGTCCTAACAATGGTAATTAGGAGTATAAGATTTACATCAGAACAATCAAATGTTGTGGCACACACACATCTTTTAGAGCCATCCATAATTTGTACGCTCTACCAATCAAATATTTTGTTATAATTCATAAAGCATAGATTAATTTGCTTCTGGAATTACTTTGTGCTCTCCATTAACAAATGTATGTTTTCAATATGATCTCTAGTGCCTCTTCATTTTTGAACCTAACCTGAACATCTGGCATTTCCTAATCTATATATGGTAAAAGTCTTGTTGTAAAAAATTGAGCACCACTTTTCTTGAGCAGTGTTATGCTGACTGTACCTTTTAATCTTGAAGATCCCAACAATTCTAGCCTTTTATCATGCTTTATTTATTTGTTTGTTTGTTTGTTTGTTTCGACTTGTCTGTTACCACTCCCGTGCGGCTCAGGGGACTTACAACAATTGCGATAAAACAAATATAGGTAAAAACACACACACACACCAGCCGCGTAGCTCAACCAACCACACATAATAATACACCTGGTAATAAAGTTAAAAACAACTAACATATAGCATATAAAAACTTCTTACATACACAGCTTAAAAAGTCGAACCAGACCTCACAAGAGTTGTATTGTCAGCAGTAGGAGTGCCCATAAAGTTATTCAGCCACCAAACGCCTGCTTGTCACCAATATTTCTTTTTGCAGTTGGGACATATACATACCACTTAAAAGTATTTAGAATACAGTGCTTTTGCAAGTGTAATTCCAGAATGTCCATACCCACCTCTGCAAGAGCCTTTGCAAATGAATGCTAATAGATTAGACAGTTTGCATCAAACAACACTGTCATAAAGGCCCAATGTAATAGAAAAGAAATCCAGAGAGATTGGGTCCAAATCTCCAATCTTTACTCAAACCAAAAATGTATACTTTGCGAGTATCCTAAGAGCTTTACAAGAAGGTTCCTTAAGCAACCCCACATATAAAATGTTTTTATAAAATACAATTAATATTTTCACTTGTTAAATGAGATCCAGAAAGGCTGCAACTAATTTCCAGGAAAGTATGAATAATCGTATGGAGGAGGAGCTACACACTACCAGTGATAGGAACTGAAAGCCATTAGTTACTATGGAGCTAAGAAAGTACAGTATGGTTGTTTTATTTTCTGAAGTATAAGGTGTAAAAGATGATAACTTATGAGTTTACAATGAAACAGGGGAGTATGGAGTGAACTGATTTTGGTTGGTACAAAATGTTTACAGACTTCAGGTCCATTTGAATTTTTTAAAAGGAAGGATAGATATTTTTATTTTACCAAGATCAACCAGAAGGTTGCAAAATAGCTTACAAGCTTTGAAGGGCTCTTTTTCAGGAATAAAGTTTTTGTGAATAAAAATAAAAATAGCAAAAAGGAGAAGTGTTGGCAGTGCAATATAGAAGGGTCTCATGTTAAAATAGAGTTTCTTGTGTAACTTGCAAGGTTCCATGTATTTCATGAACTCATGGAAATATGTCTGGGTTTCAAATTTATAACGAGCCTATAAAAATGGCACTTGAGCTTTATACTCTGTCACTCTGTATAAGGTGGATCAAATCTAAGAAAACATGTTTACAGGAGTTGGTAAACAGCTAACACACTGTTTTATTCTGATTGATTGAGATCAGTGGGAAGTCTTTAGCTTGCTGCTATAATCTCCTTGGTAAAGCAAACACCAGGATGAAAGTGTGTCTTTAGACGTGTGCTCATAAATGACGCATGCTCATGAAATTCTGGCAAATATCCTACATAGATCCAGAACAAGATAGCTATTGATTTAAATTACAATACAATATTATTATTAACAATTATTGAATCTAATCTGAAAAAGACGAAAACAAGAATGAAGTTTTATAACCTACGGTAAAAAGAAAACCTGTATTGATATTAAAAATAATATCCTGTATTCTGTTGTTAGTCCTTAATAGAATTGACCCATTGATAAATGGGATTTATCTAGGTGTTGACTCACTATTCAACAACTGATTGAATAGCTATCTCATCACACAGGGCTTTTTTGGCCCCTTACTCCTCTTTGACCACACATCCTGTTGAATGCCATCATATGACACAGGCCATTGCCCTGCCACATTGATGTCTGATGTGTCGACAAAGTGTTACAAGAAGCTTCTTCACCAATCATGGTAAGAAATTGACTTTTGGGTATCCCGACAGAGCTAACTACAGTTTTTAGTTTTTTCCCCATCTGATGTGGAAATGGCAACACAGTAACGTATCAACATGGATTGCCACACTTTCCTCTGTCTGGTGGGGGAAGGGACAGGGCACCAATGTGCCATGCCCCGATGCCCCTATGTGATGGAGGAAGGAGGGAGGGCATATAGCTCACCATAAGGCTTCACATGCGCCTTCCATTTTGCTGGTGATTGCCGGCAAAACAAAATGGGCGGGGGGGGATCAGTATGGAGAGGTCCTAGGTCTACTCACATTGCACTAACCAACAGGGGAAATGATGGTCATTGTTTTTATTTACACAGTTAACTTTTTCCCATCACAAGGTGAATTTTAACATAATTATAATTTATATATTGATAATAAATTATATAATTCTAATTATATTACATTTCACATAAATAATGGAAATGTTAGTGTTTGGACTACAGCATTCCCAGGACCCCACCCAATAAGACAATATTGATTTCAGAGGTTCTACCATTCTATCAATTATAGCCCTCTTTCTTTCTCTTTGGACTTATGCTTCCCAAACTCTGAGTTCATCAAGAACTTAGTCCAATTTTAAAACCAGCTGAGAAGCAATAAAAGTATTAATACATAAGTAAAGATAGAAGCAGATTGAGAGTTATGATTTAAAATGCCTTTCAGCCCACCAGTGGAAAGCTCTATCACCACAGATGTTCCGCTTATAGACAAGGCAAAAAATGCTTCAAACTCTGAGTTCATCAAGAACTTAGAAAACCAGGGAAGCAATAAAAGTTGGTGGACCCATATACAGCATGATTTAAAATGCCTTTCAGGTCCCATGGAAAGCTCTCACCACAGATGTCTGGTATAGACAAGGCAAAAATTTGGTGGACCCGGATACAGCCTCTTCCCCATCACACAACTCTGCACCAGGTCTGGTGTTACCCCCTTCTTCCCAAATGGAAATGGCTGGGCAATTGATATGATTATTATTCTGAGGAGGTGGGGACATAATTGTATGTTGTCCTTCTCTGTGTGATCTGTTTCCCCACCTTTTCTTTGGGCATAAATTTCAGCTAAAATTGCCCTCAAAAACACACAACACAGCTTAATCAATGAGAATTATGTTGCAAAATGTCCATAAATCTTATGGACCTTGTGAGATTACCACCACCTTCCTCTTTTATTTGTATGTTTTCCATAAGAATGTGAAATGAAATAAGACCCAGCCATTTTATTGTACCAGAAAAGGGCAGAAAAACCTTGAGCTGTCATTTTTCGATTTCAAGGCTTATGTGTTTGAGGGAGTGGGCAGCTTACAAAAAACATGATTTAGCTCAGTTATAAGAACTGTTACAAATGATAAAACATCTGTTTATGGAAGAGTTTCAAACTCATTCAGCTGCTATCATCCACCCTTATGGCCAGCTCACTACACATAGTCCTATAATTTCACTAAAGCTCTTTCTGCCTCTTCCATTGTTTTGTTATTATTTTATTAGTATTATTTTGTTAGTATTTTATTCATACTTTATTTATTCAAAGTTTTCTTTGTAAAACTTGCAATTCAATCTGAAACCTAACACAGAGTTAAAACAAAAGTTTTTTTATTGTCATGTCAACCATATGGATAAACAACCATATTAAAACCATATTGGTTTAATTTAAAACCATTCAAAACAGTTAGCATATAACTTGAATGATAAAAATACAGTCTGTGTTTGTATTGGAAAACAGCACCAGTGTTCAACTATGAATGAAGAACATTTTTCTCCTGTCTTATAACATTAGGTTTTACAGTAATCCAATGCCGTTCTGGTTGGAGTCTTCGACTCACATTTGTTAGTTATACCCACTAAACCCAGTGAGACTTACTTTCCTGAGTAGATAAGAACAGGCTTGGTTCATAATTTTCAATGGACTACAACTGACAAAATGTGGTCATTTGACAGACGAATTTGCTACCACAAATCTACCATCTCTAGCTTCATTGGCTGTTAGAAAAGGAACAGACAAATCAATGGGGGAAAAGTTCTCAACAACTATTTGCCATAATCACTGAATAGACATCAGTCTATATATTAAGAACACAACAACCATAGTGTGCAACCCTTTTTGCTTTGCTGAAAGTTCGTAAAAGACTGGTCACTGTTGGAAATCCAAGGTTCATTCTTCATTTTACAATTGATTCTTATATTTTATAATTGAGGCACATGGGAAATGTGCATGATATGTGTAAAGGTTAACATTTGCAGAGATGAAGGAAATGCCTCTCATGCTTACAATATTTTATTTATATTCTGCCTTCTTCCCTGTGCAGAACCTAGAATTATTTATAACATAAATGTTGGTCTATAGCTTCAACCAATCCTAATAACAAATCAAACCAAACAAATAATTAAACCCAATTAGATCAACAATCTTTTTTTAAAAATACAATGAATTAAAAATATGGAACATAACAAGTGAGAGAAAAAAGCATAGCATCCTTCACATTGTAAAGCAGTTACAAGATAAACCTCAGTGTCTATGGAGGATATTCTCTCTGGATATGAGAGACCACGGATAATAGTGAACCCTACTGAAATGAGGGATTAAAGTCACAAAATGCCATAGAGTTACTCTGGATAATCTAGAAAATGCTAAGAAAGAACACAATTTGTCTAATAATAAAACAATAGCTAGCTAGCTACCGGTCATACAGATGTGAGGGCAGTCATCGTATACTGGCAAACTACACTACAAATAACAGGTATGTTGATCTGAAAAAAGGCAAGAATTGGAGAGGGGAGGTAGCCTATTCTAATGTGGGAAAAATACATCAAACTCAGCCACTAAAGTAGCCCCTCTGATTTGTCCCCATCAAATGGGTCTGTATTGGTGGTCAGACTGAGAAAAGGCATTTCCCCAAGGATCTCAAAGACAACATCACGTGAGAGATACATGTTCCTTCAGATAGTCAGACAAGTTGGGCTTCTGGATAATATCCCAAGGTGGGTTTTATCACTACTCCAATTGAGTGGGACTTTGAGATGCTTGGAGTAATTACATGGTTAAAAAAGGGAAGGAAGGGAAATTGCCTTTCCATTTTCATATCTTCCAATTTGGGTATTTTATTTCAAAGGATCGTGTAAACTAGACTGTGAACACAGATGTATCTCCACAGACAAATAAAAACTGCACAGTATAATGGAGTCTGACATGAATAATTTATTTGGTTCCACTCCAAACACCTAGTAGAGCAGTTAGGTAGCCTTTGCACTTCTCAGCAGTGAGACAGTGCTAGTCATAAGAGAACACTCTTTACTTTGACATATTTCATATATCTCACCCTGTGTGTATTTAGCTATTTATTTGTCATCTATCTCTATCACTATACCATGAGTGGTTATTTCTATATGACAAGTCACAGTGCCACTTCCACAACATTAGGATCATTTGGGACTGTGCAAACCCTTGAGGGTATGCCAACACATTCCAAGTTCTTGCTGATCTTAGGGTCAAATTACATATTAAGGGGAATGCATATTAGGGTTGTGCTTTTGGGGTAAACCTTGCCCTGTTCCGTGTTCCAGCTTTAATTGGGGGCCCTGATCTGTTTTTGGGAGCCTCCTGAAATTGGGAGGGTAGATATTTGTTTTTGGTTTGGGACCTCGAAAATCAGACTGGTTGTTTTGGGGGGGAGGGGTGCTTCCCACACACTGGCTCCCCTTCCAAGTATGTACTTTCATTCTTCTTCCCTGGCAGCTGCTGTTTTAACTCTAGAGTAAGAGGCACTCAGCTGTAGGCACTGGCAGGCATGCATGCTTTCAGGCCTGCCTGCACACCAGGCCATACATGCACTCTCCATGGAGAGAGAGTGCATATGTCGTGTGCCATGCAGACAGGCCTGGAAAAGTGCATGTGCCTGCCAGTGCCTCCAGCCGGGCACCTCTTACTCTAGAGTTGCAGGTGTGCTCCAGGCCTGCCTGCATGCCCCGCCACATATGCACTCTCTTTCCAAGGCAAGGAGGCAAGTTCAGCTGCAGACGAAATCAGGCTTTTGTGTCAAGCAGATTTTTGTGTGGGGAGGGGGCTCCCAAAGAAATGGTTGACATGAAAGAAATGATAGAAAATGGTAGGAACACTTTGTGCGCACAACTCTAGTTCATATCCCTCATAAATAAGCCACCAACCATGTAATTCAGTCAAAAAGACATGCTTCAGAAATATGGGTTGGACATTTTCCCTAAGCTTATCTTCTTAAAGCCAGTCACAAAGCAAAGAATACTAAATGAAAGATACAGAGCTGGAGGAAGGCATATGATGTGAGAAACAGGCCTCTTTCTTCTAAATAAGTCCAAGGTGCACATCTAGATTTGCATCTAGTTTGTACCTCTAATTCAGCCTCTACATTGTGGCAGGAAATATCAGCAAGGAACTAAAGTTCCTTCTCTCTTAGGACACATCTATATTGACTACTTAGGTCAGTGTGTCCCCTGAACGGCTTTGCATCAGCTAACCACCAGCCTGGCTTGATTTGCCCTTAATCTGTTGCAAAACTGTTTAATGCAACTTTCCCCTGGGTTAAAGCTAACTCAGGGGAAAGCCCAAATCCAGATGCATTATTTATATTGTCCCCTGAGATTTGGCCTTTCAAGAAAGTTGAGTTTGTTCCTAAATGATACTGGCCACAGCTGTCTTGACAACCATCCCATTCTCTCATGCTAAAACAGCCCAGAGATGCAGGATGGCATTCCTATCCCATCCCTCCTCCTGTTTGTGGCTGTCCCTAGCCACACAAGCACCTATCTGGCTGGTGGTGGCTTTAGTGACTTGCACACTGGTTGACATTAGCCAGACTGCCCAAAAGCATCAAGTAGTTGAGGTATTGCAACTGCCACCAGTTGCCAAACAGGGGAGAGGAGTGTTTAGGGTGCTTGCCCAGTGGCACTGAACCATGTTGGTGATGCCGGACTGAGACCACTTTGCAGGTCAGTGTAGAAGGGCCCCCTAGGTTTTTTGTTTATATATGGACTTTTCAGAACTGACAAGGTATTTATGCAGTGGAATAAACTGCTAAAATTCTGAGGTAGTAGAGGAGACTGTGTCATTTAAAACTGCAGGTGGCAGACAGTAATTTCTGAAAACTTTGTTGACATAAAAAAATCACCCGCAAATGAAAAGAAAAGAAAGGTCCCATCACATCAGGGAGAACAGCTCCAGTGAGAGCAGTCTGCTCCCCATTGTGTTATTTTTCTATTCAAAGGGTCTTTTAAAAAAAAGATCAATGCATGTTGTTATTTATTTAATTAAAGCATTTTTCATTCCTTTCTTCAGAGAAAAATGTTTCCAGGTCCATAAAAAATGTCTCTGCCCTCAGGCTCATGATCTAAAACACAAGACATAATAGGGAAAGGCAATGTAGGGAGGGAAATTGGAATGGAGGAAGGGAGCAGGATCAAATTCAGAAGACCATCTGGAATGGGAAAAGGATACTACTGTTGGGTGTCAGTTGAGGAAGCATCAAAGGCAGATGTTCTTTCCAGAGAGCCAGCACTTCCCTCCTCTTCCTCTGCAGCTATCATTCAAAATTGTGCAGTTCTGCTTCCTCAGACTGTTCTGCCATCTCATGGACCTAAAACAGGCTTCATTCTGATCCTCTCTGATCAACAGGCAACAACAAAACTTCTATAATGGTAGGTCTGGTTGGAAAGACTTCTAAACTTGGTAAGTGTCAGTAGAGACATAAATTTCCTTGTATGGGGCTGCCTGAGTGTAAGGATCCTTGGGGAAAACCTTTCTCCCTGTTCCAGGCATACTTGATGAGGACACAGGAGAGATGCATAAATAAATAAATATTGTTCATTTATACAAATGTCATTTCTGTGAAAAACACACACATATTTTTGGGCAGAATAATTCCCCCAAAGACTTAATAAAGTGCAATGAATCTTTTCTACCGCTGCAGTTTTCTCACAGTGGTTTCTTGAGTGAGAAGACCATTATTCTGCCAGAAAATTAATAGTAGCATATATTCTTCTATCCCTATTCTTCACACACTATGAAATTTGAAGACTTTTACAATTGTTGGACTTTGCACAAAATCATATCTGGCCCTGGGCACTACTCACTCCAGAAAAAAATGGATTGATTTCTTTGTCAGAAGTGTAATGTGTACTGTAAGCTGAAGAGTTCCAAAATTTAAGGATCTTCCCATAACATGCTGATGGGTATCAGTATGTGAGGAGGACAATCAGTTTATCCCAATAATAATAATACTAACAATAATAATCTTTATTTATACCTCGTCCCACCTCCCGGAAGGACTTGGGGTGGCTTAGTACCCACCTTGATCAGTCATGTCTGTACTGCCCAAAGTGTGGTCAAATATTTTGATTTCATTAGATCAGTGCTGTCCAACATCTAACCAGCCAAGGGCCGGATTCCAGGTCACTGATGACTTGGGGGGCCACTCGGCCCTGCCCCTGGCCACGCCCCTGGCCCCGCCCCCGGCTGCCGGGAAGCTTTGGGAGAGAGGGAGGAGCCACGGGGCACCCCTCCCTTCCAAGGATCCTAGCCGCAGATGAAGCTGGCGGTTTCGCTGGCTTCAGCTGCTGCCAGGATGCCTTGGAAGGGAGAGAGCGCCGCGGGAACCCCCTCCCTTGCAAAGCATCGCGCTTCAGCCGCTGCTTCAGCCGCTGCCTTGCAAGGGAGGGAGGGGCCACCGGGGACCCCCTTTGCAAAGCATCGCGGCAGCCGCGGAGAAGGCGCCAGCTTCAGCCGCTGCTGCGATGCCTTGCAAGGGAGGGAGGGCCACCGGGGACCCCCCTCCCTTGCAAAGCATCGCGGCAGCCGCGGAAGTGGGCGCCGGCTTCAGCCGCTGCTGCGATGCCTTGCAAGGGAGGGAGGGGCCGCCGGGGGACCCCCTCCCTGGCAAAGCATCGCGGCCGCCACGGAAGCGGGCGCTGGCGGCAGCCGCTGCTGTGATGCCTTGCAAGGAAGGGAGGGGCCGCTGGGGACCCCTCCCTTGCAAAGCATCGCAGCAGCCGCGGAAGCGGGCGCCGGCTTCAGCCGCTGCTGCGATGCCTTGCAAGGGAGGGAGGGGCCACCGGGGGACCCCCCTCCCTTGCAAAGCATTGCGGCAGCCGCGGAAGCGGGCGCCGGCTTCAGCCGCTGCTGCGATGCCTTGCAAGGGAGGGCCACCGGGGACCCCTCACTTGCAAAGCATTGCGGCCCGCGGAAGCTGGCGCCGGCTTCAGCCGCTGCTGCATGCCTTGCAAGGGAGGGAGGGGCCGCCGGGACCCCCTCCCTTGCAAAGCATCGCGGCAGCCGCGGAAGCGGGCGCCGGCTTCAGCCTCTGCTGCGATGCCTTGCAAGGGAGGTAGGGGCCGCCGGGGGACCCCCCATCCCTTGCAAAGCATCGCGGCAGCCACGGAAGCGGGCGCCGGCTTCAGCCTCTGCTGCGATGCCTTGCAAGGGAGGGAGGGGCCACCGGGGGACCCCCCCTTCCTTGCAAGGCATCGGCGCCGGCGAGAGAGAGAAGAAGAGGGCGATGCAGGGAGGAGAAGATAGCTCTCTTCCTCCTCCTTGTACCACCCCTTGTCCCTTTCTCACCGGCGCAGATGCAATCTGGTTTGCATCGGCGGCGCGGAGAGAGGGACGGAGGGGGCGGTGCAGGGAGGAGGAGCTGGCTCACTTCCTCCTCCCTGCCCCACCTCCACCTCCCCCTCGGCCGCCATTTTTTTAAAAAATCAGATTTTTTAAAAAAAAAAAATATGGCAGCCAGTGGCATAGCGGGGGCCGTGTTCAACAGGCTGGGGGGCCGTGTACGGCCCCCGGGACACCAGTTGGACAGCCCTGCATTAGATGCTTAGCTGAAACTCTTGGAGAATTTTTTCCTTCCTGTGCTTGGACTAGGCCTGACTTTCACTTCCTGCTCCCTCTTCCTTGTGTGGAGGAAAGAAAGAAGGGACAAGTTACTTTGAAATACATCCCCAAATGCCAGTTGAGTATGACTGGTTACACTGTTGGCAGGGAGACAAACACATAGAGAAATCCCTGTGTTAAAAGCAGTTGGTTAGAATTGTAAGGATTTCTTTCCCTCATAGCCTCTTAGGAGAGGGCTTGGAACACAGTAGACAGGGTTCACTGGTGGCTTCCAATTTTGTAGTCCTACATGTAACTTTGGCCCTCCATACTCATGGATTCTGCATTTACAGTTTCAACCAACCAAGGCTTGAAAATATATAAAAATATTTTTCAAAATGCAAATAGTGATTTTACCATTTTATTGCAATCCCCCTCAATGAATTATCACCTTGTTGTGATGCGGGGGCTTGCATTTTTCAATGAACCTGTGGGTGCAGCGACTGGAGTTGTACACTCCCAGGAGTGGCTGCAGGGGAGGTTCCAGTTCAAGCATAATCCGAAGACCCAAAGACCTCAATGGTGGAGCAGGCAGAGGATAACATGGTACATGTTACAACAGCTGTGAAGGCGGAAGAAGGCTGCAACAGATTGAGAAGCCACGGTCATTGTGTTAACCATGCCACTAGATGGGACCTCACTCTGTGAAGACAGTGTGTTGACCAGCTTTGCACTGACCTCCACACATTAAAAAAAAACTCTCACACAGGCATCTTCCAAGAAAAATAAAAACAGACCAACAAAAGTCCCATGATGATCAGTGAGTGACAACAAGGGCAGGACTGTGAAATCTGGAATCCCCTAGTCACAGATTGGCAAATGTGTGGCGGATATGGACTCAGTCATTCTGACTCAAGGTTCAAGGCAATTGAGTAGTTTGGTAGCTGTATCCATGACTGAGCAGTCCATTTTAGGATCTACTCTGCTTACCCCACATGGGGAAGGGGCTAGAAAAGGTGCCCTAAACATAGTCTGCCTCTTTTTTCTCTGACTGGACTGCCGCATCCAGAGGGGTCACCTCCCTGCGGCCAAAAAGGAAACATGAACTCCTCACTGTGGGAGAACATACAGATTAAGAATAGAGCTCCACAGCCACCTATGGACCCAGTGTCAAGATACCAAATCTGGAAAACAATAATCCTTGAGCTATGAGGGATCACCTAAGTAAAATAAAGTAATCGCAATACTGCATGTAATTGGGACTTGACCATCCACATGGAACAGTGGTTCCCAACCTGTGATCTGTGGACCGCCAGCGGTCCACAAGAAGAGAAATATGGTCCATGGTCTCACCATTACTATACCGTTGCCTTGAAACCATGCAGCAACAAGAGCAACTGGTCTCACAAAAACCTCTTATAGTGCTGAGGCAATGGAGATGTCAGAAGGGGAGAAACTGACTACACACAAAAGATTACTATTACCACATTAGCTCTAGATCAGGGGTGCCCACACTTTTTCAGCATGTAAGCTACTTATATTAAAACCAAATCAGAAAGATCTACCTACCTCCTCAAGGCTGGAGAGGGGAGGGGGCAGGGCGGGGCTTGGCCAGAGGGGACGGAGCCAGTCCGTGCCAAGTCCCACCCCCTCTGGCTTTGGAGCTCCCAGCAGCTTCTCCAGGCTTGAGGATGGCAATGCCAAGCCAGTGGTGGCATAGCTAGCACAAGGCTGGCTTGGCCCTGCCCTCCACAAACCTAGAGCAGCTGCTGGGAGTGCCGAAGCCGTGGAGGGGGTGGGGCTTGGTGACTGGTCGATCGTGATCAACTTCCTGAGCAGCCCTACTCTAGATTATTAAATATGATATTCTATAGGTGAGCAGATCACAAATACTGGATGGTATATGTTCTGCATCAGAAACTAGAGCTGACATGGTCTATCCAATGCAATTTTCCAAATCAGCACCCCAAATAACCAAACTGTATCCGAAGTTGACCAATGACTGGTTCATAACCCTGTTGGTACTATTGTTGGAGAGTGGTCCCCGGTCAAGTGGTCCCTGGTCAAAAAAAGATGAGGAACCACTAACATGGAGCATCATGGAACCATGGTACTCTAGATTTCAGTCTGAACTATCCAAGGTGCTAGAGATGTCTCCAAAAGATGTGATTTGTCTAACTTTGATTAATATCAGGAACTCTTTTATACTACACAGTTATAATCATCCAATTTGCAGTTTGTTCAGAGTCACCAAAAGGGTTCCCTGGCTAAGAAATCTAATTATCTCTGCCTAAATCACCAAGCCCAGAATTCTGTATAAGATGTTGCCATGGCGGTTCAAGCAAAACGGGAGCAACCAGCTATGATTGGCAGGATTCTGATTCATCGTTGGTCAGATTCTTCCTGTTAGACTGATAGGCTGGAGATTTCTCCTCCAGCGAAGTGACTATGGGATTTATCGGGCCATTGAAGAGTACTACTATGTGTCAGACCTGGATCAAGCCTCTTTGTTCAGTCAAACAGCTGGAAGTATATAATCTGCCTGTGTGGAGTTCTGGTGCAATGTATATGCACCAAGGGCTTTTCTTCTCTTTGTGTAAGCATCATTTGAAGATAATCCAAGCACCTGAGTTATACTGATGCAAGTTATTTTATATTTTGGACAGCTTATATTGCATGGAAATTCTTTTGAAGTAGTATACTTTGTGCATGTGTGAAGGAAGCACTTTCTTCACCCCTATTTTCTTTTATCAGTATACAACCGAATATCCACAGGGGATACATTCCAAGACCTCCTGTAAGACCTGAAACCATAGATAATAGTGAACCCTGTACTTTGATTATGGGCCCCATCCAAAGTGCATTTTAAACAGCATTATATAGTCAGTGTATACTCATATAATGCAGTTTATAAAGGAGGGTGAATAAAATTATCAAATGTCAGGAGACCATGCTCTATGAGGAGTGGCTTAAAGAGCTGTGGTTTGTTAGCCTGCGGAAAATAAGGTTGAGCAGACATGTTGAAATATCTTAAAGGGTGTCATAAAGAAGAGGGAGTAAGCTTGTTTTCTGCTGCCCTGGAGACTAAGACTCAAAGCAATTGTTTCAAATTACAGGAAAGGAGATTCCCCCTGAACATTAGGAAGAACTTCCTGATGGTAAGAGCTGTTCAGAGGTGGAACTCTCTGCCTCAGACTGTGGTTGGAAACTCCTTCTCTGGAGAGTTTTAAACAGAAGCTGGATGGCCATCTGTCAGGGGTACCTTGATTGTGCTTTTTCTCCACTGCATGGGGTTGGACTGGATGGCCCACATAGTCCCTTCTAACTCTATGAGTGTATGATTCTATGGCAGTGTAAATGAGGCCTATACTTGGACCAAAAGCATGTCATAGAACCATGCCTGGTCTTGATCTATACTGCCATAAAATGCAGTTTGAAATGGAAAAATTTTGGCCCTCTGGGTGTTTTGGACTTCAACTCCCACAATTCCAACAGCCTACCAGCTGTTAGGATTTGTGGAAGTTGCAGTCCAAAACACCTGGAGGGCTGAAGTTTGCCCATGCCTGGTGTAGACCCACATAATGCAGTTTGAACTACACTGACTGTATCATATGAGCCTACATCAGGCATGAGCAAACTTTCTAACTCTAGGGCCTCATGGTTGGCCAGAGCAGGATGGGCAGACTGGGTGGGAGGGGGTTCTCCCCAAGTCTCCTCCTTGCCCTTTCCTCCCCTTCCTCTTTTCTTTTGGAGGCAGGAAGTGAAAGAAAGACAGGAAACATTTGGATTCCAAAATGGTTAGCCTTGGTCAGGATGAGATAGTGGATGGGAGAGAAAAAGTGTACCCATTAGACCATATACTGCCTACTCCTGATATATAATCCTAGAATCCTAGAGGCCATCTAGTCCAAACCCCTGCCATGCAGGAAGGCATAATCAAAGCACTCCTAATAGACTACCTCTGCTGAAAAGCCTCCATCACACTCCAAGGCAACCTATGCCACTCTCCAACAGCTCTTACTCTCAGGATGTTCTTCTTAATCTTTTAAATCGAATTGTTTTCCCTGCCATTTGAAACCATTGCTTCCTTGTGCCCTGGTTTCTAGAGCAGCAGACACCTTTTCAAATCTTGAAACATGGTTCTTGTGTTCCCTCCCTACCTTCTCTTCTCCCAGGTAAACATCCTCTAGGAGGAAAGGAGGATGGAAAAAGAGAAGGAAGGGAAGAAGAGAAGGATAGAAGGATGCAATAGTGGAAGGGAATGGAGGGAGGAAAGGCAGGAAGTTAAGAGAGAAGGAAGGAAAGAAAAGAGAGAGAGGGAAGGAAGGAAAGAAAGAAAGAAGGAAAGAAGGAAAGAAGGAAGGGAAAAAAGTGGGAAGGAGGGAGGAAAGAGAGAAGGAAGGAAGGGCAAAAGGGTGGAAGGGAAGGAAGGTGGGAGGGAGAAAGAGGAAAGAAGAGAGGGAGGGGAGGATAGGATGGTGAGAGAAAGGAGGGACTGAGAAAAGAGCCCAAGGGTCTGCATCTGGCCCTGGGCCTGGACTTGCACATACCTGCTCTACACTGATCAAACTGCAGTTTATGACAGTATAGATCCAGCCCTAGAGAGGCCCACATACATTTCCAGGTAGAATATTTTCGAGTTCCATATGCCTTACTTATTTGAAATATGAAAATGGGCCATACTGTCTCAAGCTCCCTAGTTCCTTATTAGCAAAGGTGCCCCAAAGGTAGCAGTGTGGACTGGGTCCACTAGAGGGAGCCCAAACCCAATTGCAGTAGGGTTTCCCTGCCCCCACTCCCCAAAGAGGAAAGACAAACACAGGATGGACCTTGATGTATTAAGAAACTAAACAAATGGGGGAAACGGGGGGGCGGGGGTCCTCAGGAAAGCTCACAGGCGCTGTTTTGTTGTGTCTCGATGGGAGCTGGTAAAGTTTGCAGGAACGGCTGACGCGTTAAAAACGTGCATTGGGAAGGAGGGAGGGAGGAAGAAGGGAGGGAAGGAAGAAGGGAGGAAGGGAGGAAGGAAGAGGGGAGGGAAGGAAGAAGGGAGGGAGGGAAGGAAGGAAGGAAGATAGGAGGGAAGGGAAGGAAGGTAGAAAGGAGGGAGGGAAGGGAAGGAGGGAAGGATGGAAGGGAGGAAGAAGAGAAAGAGATAAGGGGGAAGGACGGAGGGAGGGAAGGAAAGAAGGGAGGGAGGGGAGGGATGGAGGGAAGCAAGGAAGGAGGGAAGGAAGGAATAAAGGAGGAAGGAAAGGGATGGAAGGAAAGCGATTGGGGGGGAGGGAGGTGCTTCTGACAGGTTCTCCTTCCTTTCCAAAATTGCTCATTTTATCTGATATCCCAATCCGACTTTAGTACACCAGATCTAGGACGGAAAGCCCCATCGCCTCCCTCCCCCATTTTCTTCCTCCTTCCCCCTTTCCTTTTTTTAACACAGCATTGGCTTGATCCTGTTGAGCGGAGGCTGCCTCCTGCCTGTCTAAATTTCCTGTTGCCAAGCCTTAAGATTGTGGTGAGAAGGGGGGGGGGGTGCGTGTGTGAGGGAGAACTCGGTTTGAATGCAAACAAACTCACTTTCTCCTCCCCTCCTTCCTTCCCTCGCTGAATCTCAGAGCCGGAGAAAAGAAACTGGGGGTCTTTAGAACCGGATTCTCTGCCCATCCGTGGATCCTTCTCGAGGGGTTTGGCAATGGGCTGCCTCCCCGTTCTGAATGATTCATGCGAATCACTTTACACGGGAGTCATTCACAATTGATAAACGCCAGCTTGGCTTTGCTTTCCCCTTTACGAATCCCTAGATCAATATTTTGTATTCCCTTCCAAATTATTCACCTTTCCTTCCAGCCTGGGAATTGGGGTGGGGAAGAAAGAGAAGAGGGGAAGACAGGCTGGCTGGTTTCTGCCTTTCTTCTTGTGTCTTTCCTCAAAGTTAGCAGCGGAAGGGATTGTTTTTGGAGGGTTGAGAGACAAAGGGAGTGAAGCGAATCAGATTGGGAGGTCGCCATCCTGAGGGGGCTTCGCGAAGAAACGACGGGGGTTGACTGGAGAGTGCGCTTTCCTATAGGCTCAGGCTGCACGAATCCCGCTCTTTCTCTGCATCTCTCTCTTTTGTGTCTGTGATCACTGCCGCTGGATTCTCCCTCCTTCAAAACATAGCACACTTCCATCCAGACTTTGGGCGGCCAAGTTAAACGGCATCAAATCCTTGGGTTGTTGGGAGTTTTTGGGGCTGTATGCCCATTTTTCAGAAGCATTCTCTCCTGACGTTTCGCCTGCATCTACAGCAGGCATCCTCAGAGCTTGGAAGGTCCTCTGGAAACTAGACATTGGAAACTGGCTATGTAAACCCAATTTTCCTAGTTTCCAACAGACCTCACAACCTCAGAGGATGCCTGCCGTAGATGTAGGCAAAACGTCAGGAGAAAATGCTTCTGGAACACGGCCATACCACTCGGAAAACTCACAACAACCCAGGGATTCCGACCATGAAAGCCTTCGACAATAAGCATCAAATTCTCATTTGGGTTGATTTTCCCTCACCCCCCCCCCCCAGTGTTAGCCCCCCCCCGTCCCATCTCAGTTCTACCACACATTCCTTTCTATCGTAATATCCCCAAAATAGTGTCACAGAGGAGATTCCTGGAAGTTCAGGCGAAGTAGTTTGGTTCCAGGAGAAGCCTCTTTTTGCCTTGCTAGCAGTGTGTCCGGCCAAAATATGAAGGCTGTGCCCAGGCATGTAGCCAGGGGGGGCTAAAATTCTCAGGGTGGTCTGCAGCCCCCCGAAATTCTCATTTAAACTGTGGTCTGTTTAAGGCCTTACTGATCACATTATTTAAACTGTTATGGGGTATTAATATAACAATACAAAATGCTTGCTATATCCCACTTTAATGGGGTTATTGGGATAACAATACAAAAGGTTTGCTAGGGTCAAAATCCTCTTCCACCCAGGCTCTCCCATATGCCTGCCTCACGTTTTGATTTGGGTTCCACACTTAAGGGAATCTCTCTCTCTCTCTCTCTCTCTCTCTCTCTCTCTCTGTGTGTGTGTGTGTGTGTGTGTGTGTGTAAGTGATCAGGTGTGTTTTGTGTGTTGGGAGGGGGGCATTTGGACTCAAACGGGATGTGGTCAACAAGGAATGAAAGGGAGAAGTGAGCCACTCTGCTCCTCCGTTTGTCTTTCCAAGGCGAGTGCTGAAGCCGGCAACTCAGGTTTGGATGGGAATTTCTCAGGAGCTGTCCAAGGTGCTGACTGTATTGCCAGGCTTAGATTCGCAGGGTCATCGTTAGCAATGCCTAGCGTTCCATTGGGAAATCGAGGCGTTACTCATAATGGGGGTTTGATCTAAAGCACCTCCTGTTGCTTCAGGGCCCTTCCACACAGCCATATAACCCAGAATACCAAGGCAGATAATCCACATTGAGTCTACACTGCCATATAATCCACTTCAATGTGGCTTTTATAGCTGTGTGGAAGGGGCGTCGGGGCCCTTCCTGGCAGGCCCTAAGTATAGCAGTTAATATCTAGGAAAGGGCAGGTGCCTACCAGGAACTTTAATGTGTCTCAGTAAGGGAGGCACATGCACATTTGTGAAGAAAATAAATATCTTCCTTCCTTTTGCAATATAAGTGCATTAGTCAGTTTTGTAGGTGCAGCACTAAGAATGTGTTAGCAGTTTGAACTTGTTTTCAAAAGTAATGTTTTAGTTTTAGCTCGGAGCATCAAGAAAGGAAGCAACCACACGTGACTCAGGCTGGATCTACACTGCCCTATATCCCAGGATCGAATCCCAGGTTTTCTGCTTTAAACTGGATTATATGAGTCTCCACTGCCAGATAATCTGGGATAAACAATAAAAACTTGGGATCACATTCTGGGATATAAGGCCTGTCTGGAAGGGCCCTTGGTAATACTCCCTGCTTCCACGCAGCCATGTAACCCAGAATATCAAGGAAGGAAATCCCACAATATCTGCTCTGAAATGGGTTATCTGAGTCCACACTGCCATATTTCCCAGTTCAAAGCAGATAACGTGGGATTTTATTCAGCTGTGTGGAAGGGGCCTGGGTTTTGGGTGAATCAAAAGCGGGCTTTCCCCTCAATGCCCAAAGAGAACGTGATAGGCAGTAGGCAATCCTCCTCCGAGCTTGGCATTCCTCATAACAAGGCTCTATCTACCCAACCAAGAACTCTCAAACATTTATCTTCGGAGCCTAATTCACAAGGCAGGGGCGGGAAAACGGCTTCCATTTAGCATTGAAGACGCGAGGAGAAGGAAAGAAAGAAGAAAGAGGAGAGAGAGAAAAAGAGGAGAGCAGGACAAGAGAGGAGCCAGAGAGAGGAGAGGGAAGAGAGAAAGAGAAGAGAGAGGTAGGAGAGAGAGAGAAGTGAGAGAAGAGATAAGAGGAGAGGAGAGGGGGGAGAGAGGAGAAAGAAGAGGAGAGAGAGAGGAGAAAGAAGAGGAGAGAGAAGAGGAGAGAGATGAGAGTGAAGAGAAAGAGAAGAGAGGTAGGAGAGAGAGAAGAGGGAGAAGAGATAGGAGAGAGGGGAGAGAGGGGGAGAGAAAAGAGTAATGTTTTGAGAGTGAAGAGAAAGAAAAGGGAAAAGAGTGAGAGAGAAGAGATAAGAGGAGAGGAGAGAGGGGGAAGAGAGGAGAGAGAAGAGATAGGAGAGAGGGGAGAGAGGGGGAGAGAAGAGAGTAATGTTTTGAGAGTGAAGAGAAAGAAAAGAGAAAAGAGTGAGACAGAAGAGATAAGAGGAGAGGAGAGAGGGGGAAGAGAGGAGAGAGAAGAGGAGAGAGATGAGAGTGAAGAGAAAGAGAAGAGAGAGAGGTAGGAGAGAGAGAAGAGATAGGAGAGGAGAGGGGGAGAGAGGGGGGAGAGAAGAGAGAAGAGGAGAGAGAGGAGAGTGAAGAGAAAGAAAAGAGAAAATAGAGAGGTAGGCGAGAGAGAAGAGAGAGAAGAGATAAGAGGAGAGATAGGTGAGAGAGAAGAGAGAAGAGTGAAGACAAAGAGAAAAGAGAGAGGTAGGAGAGAGAGAGGAGAGGGAAGGGATGAGGAGAACGGACAGAGAGAAAGAGAAAAGAGAGGGAGATGAGAGAAAGAGCGCGAGAGGAGAGAGGAGAGGGAAGAGAGAGAGAGAGAGAGAGAGAGGGAAGAGAGAAAGAGAAAAGAGCGAGGGAGATGAGAGAAATGAGAGAGGGGGCGGTGGCGGCGCTTCCACGTTGGGAGCCATAAACTCGCCCTGTCTCTCTCACTCCCCCTCCCCTGTCCTCTCTCTCTCTCTCTCTCTCTCTCTCTCTCTCTCTTCTCCAATCTGAGCCGATCTTATCAATGACACCGCAGCCGAGGGGGCTTCTAATCCCACCCCCCAGGCGCTTGGAGCTTGCTCCTGATTGGCGGCCGGTCTGGGAGGCGGGTCCCGCTGCCCCGGCCGCCATTGGCTGACGGTGAATCCGTATCAATGTTTAAGCGGCGGCGTGAGGTGAATAGAGTCAGTCGGCAAGAGGCGCCGGGAGTGCGAGGGATTGAGAGAGAGTGCGAGCCATGGAGGGAGGCCGAGGCGGCGGTGGCGAGAGACCCGCTCCTTCGCGGCGACTGCGGCAGAGAGGGAGGCGGTGTGGCTGCTGCCGCTGTTGAGGCGGCCTCCTCTCTCCGGCGCCTGGCTCCAGCCAACTGTTGCTGCGGCGTCATCCTCGTCCTTTACCTGCGGGCTGCAGATGGATTTCTTTGCAGAGGAGGGGGAAGCCACGCGCCCCTTGCCTGCCGCCTGACCAAAACACCCCCCCCCCCCAAAGAAAGAAAAAAGAAACAGAGGGTTCCAGGAAAGAGATTTATTTCTTCTTGTGGCTGGAAAGACTGGACTTCATTTTTTACAAATATTATCTGACATAAACGAGGGCTGCCCAAACTTCCCAGAGAGAGTGTGTGGGGGCCCCCTCGGTGGGTTTCACACGTCACACTCCGGAAAATATATATCTATATATACCCAAAAGCGGGGGTCACTGAGATCTCGGTTGTGAGGAACTGAAACCAGTGGAAGGGGATCTGCGGGCAACACCCTCCCTCTGGGCTCCCCTCCCTCCCTCCTGGTGTCAAAAAGAACATTCAAATACCCCATCTATCACCCCCCCCCCCAGTCGCAGCCTCATCTCTTCCCTGTCCTTTCCCCGTGTGTGCGAGAGATTGGAGCCACGACACGCGCCAGGACACGAAGCGGCAGGAACTGAATCCCGTGCTTCTATGAACCGGATTGATTGATCGATTGGGCATTTTATTTTTTCCGCCTGACTCAACCCAGACTGGAAGCTGGGCATGGCTGAATGACCCTTCCTTTCTCTGGAGGGGAGAGAGAACACTACCTATCCCCATAAATCCTACGTGAAACCCAGCAATAAAACATTCATCCTCCCCCTCACGAACAGATAGAGAGAGAGAGAGAAAAGCAGGCTGCTTTCAAAACCCTTTTCGATCCCAAACACGGCGCGATGCAGCGAGGAAGCCTAAAGTGAATCGTGTTTGGAGGCGGGCAGGGGAAGATGATGGACGGCGCTGCCTGCTGAAGGCGAAGGCTGTTTCCTTCCTCTGGCGCGTGAGTGTGTGAGAGAGAGAGAGAGAGAGAGAAAGAGAGAAGGAAGGGAGCGTGGTGCGCGTGTGTGGTGTCTCTCCCTCCTCTCCCTCCCTCCCTGTCTGCCCGCCCCACCTCTCTTTCCCTCCCTCTCCCTTTTTTAATCTCTGCGCCCAGCCCTGAGTCGCCTGTTGATTTCCTCTCCTCGACTGAAGGAGGCAAAGGCGAGCGGACGGGAGAGTCCACTGCAGCGGGGAAAGTGCCCGGCTCTTCCAGTCCAGACACGCTCCAGAGAGAGAGAGAGAGAGAGAGGAAGGGGGGGGGTGTGTGTGTGTGTGAGAGAGAGAGGCGATGTGGCGGCGGCGCCAGGAGCAGCAAAGGCGGAGGCGGCGGAGACTACTGCTGCTGCTGCTTCTTCCCCGGCTCTCCCCGGCGTGCCTTTTTGACAAGCCTTGGGTGGCTTCTCCTCCTCCTCCTCGGTGAATCTTTGAGCCCAGCCATCCTGCGAATCCGGAGGAGGCTCGTCTGTCTCTTCAGAACACACGCAAGCCTCCCTTCGCTCTACACATCGTAAAGAGAGACTCCTCATCCTCGCCTGTCTCTCTCGCAGCTCGGCTTCTCTCTCTCTCTCCTTTTTTTTTTGGCGGCGCCGCAGGAGGAGCCCTGCTCTGTGTGTGTGTGAGTGTGTGCGTGCGCGTGTGCTGTACCTCGGAGAGGCAGGCAGAGCAAGCCAAGCGGTCTCCCGGATGGCAGCAGGCGGCGGGATGCGGACCTCCGCGGCTCCGCTTCGAGCGCGGAATGCAGCAGCGGGAGAGACTCCCTGAGAACCAGAAGGGGAAGCCCAGCCCAGCCTGCGGAGCCTCCGCCACCTTTCCCGGAGGGACTCTGCTCTCTCCTCCGACATTAGACATAAGACCCCCCGCTTGGCTTTTTCCTGGTTTTGTTTTCGGCTGGGATTTCTCCTCTCGCGTTTTTTAAACCCCGATTTCTCCACCTATTGACTCAGGACACCGGCAGGGGTTTTTTCCCTGGTGTTTTGTACCGCCTCTTCCTCCTTTTCCAGACCAAAGCGTTGCCTTTTTCTCTGCCCCCCCCCCCCCGCTCCTCCTCCGTGAAGTTGGAACTGCAGCAGCAACAAGGAGGAGGCCAAGAGGCGGGAGGGGAAGAAAGAGAGGAGACCGAGCGGGACCGCTCACAACAGGCCCCCCTTGCTTGCTGGCTGGCTTCCTCCCTTCCTCTGCCTCCTTCCATCGCTCAGCTCGCTCCGTCCATGGTGGCGCTGGGGCTTTGCGGATTCTCCCGAGCAACAGGTCCGGGAACTTGAAAGGAGAGCGGGAAGGGAGGGAGGGAAGGAGGGAGGAAGGGATCCCGGCTCGCGCCTTCCTTCCCCCCTCTGTGATGTCCCTCTCCGCCCGGTGCTGCCTCTGCTGCCTGGCCGTCCTCCTCCTGGGCTGGGCCCCGGCCTGGGCGCTGAAGAACCTCAACTACTCGGTGCCCGAGGAGCAAGGCGCCGGCACCGTCATCGGCAACATTGGCCGCGATGCCCGGCTGCAGCCCGGGCCCGGCTCCCCGTCCTCGGAGCGTCCCCGCGGCGGAGGGAAGTCCACCTTCCGCGTGCTGGAGAACTCGGCGCCGCACCTGCTGGACGTGGACGGCGAGAGCGGCCTGCTCTACACCAAGCAGCGCCTGGACCGCGAGGCGCTCTGCCGGCGCAGCGCCAAGTGCCAGCTCTCCCTCGAGGTCTTCGCCAACGACCAGGAGATCTGCATGATCAAGGTGGAGATCCAGGACCTGAACGACAACGCGCCGGCTTTCCCCTCCGACCAGGTGGACCTCGACATCTCGGAGAACGCGGCGCCGGGCACGCGCTTCCCCTTGGCCAGCGCCCACGACCCTGACGCCGCCGAGAACGGGCTCCGGACCTACCTGCTCACCCGTGACGACTACGGGCTCTTCGCGCTGGACGTCAAAGCCCGCGGCGACGGCACCAAGTTCCCGGAATTGGTGGTTCAGAAGCCGCTGGACCGGGAGGAGCAGAGCCACCACACGCTGGTGCTGACGGCTCTCGACGGCGGGGATCCGCCACGCTCCGGCACCGTCCAGCTCAACGTCCGCCTCATTGACTCCAATGATAACAGCCCTGTCTTCGAGGCTGCCTCTTATGTGGTGGAGCTGCCAGAAAACGCTCCGCTGGGCACTGCAGTGCTCGATCTCAATGCCACCGATGCTGATGAGGGCACCAACGGAGAAGTGCTCTATGCCTTCAGCGGCTACACACCTGAGCGGGTGAGGGAGCTCTTCAGCATCGACCCCCAGAGCGGCCTGATCCGCGTCAAGGGCAACCTGGACTATGAGGAGGGCGCACTGGTAGAGATCGATGTGCAGGCCCGCGACTTAGGGCCCAACCCCATCCCAGCCCACTGCAAGGTCACTGTCCGCCTCCTGGACCGCAACGACAATGCACCTTCCATTGGCTTCGTCTCAGTGCGACAGGGGGCCCTCAGTGAGGCCGCCCCACCAGGCACTGTCATCGCCCTGGTACGGGTCACTGACCGCGACTCCGGCAAGAATGGGCAGCTCCTCTGCCGGGTGCAAGGCGACGGTGGCGGCGGCGGCGGTGGTGAAGGAGCCGTGCCCTTCACCCTGGAGGAGAACTATGACAACCTCTACACTGTTGTCACCGATCGGCCCCTGGACAGGGAAGTGCAGGATGAGTACAATGTCACCATCCTGGCCAGGGATGGTGGCAACCCTCCACTCAACTCTACTAAGTCCTTCACTGTCAGGATTTTGGATGAGAATGACAACCCGCCCCGCTTCAGCAAGAACCTGTATGTCCTTCAGGTGCCCGAGAACAACATCCCTGGTGAGTACCTTGGCTCTGTCTTAGCCAAGGACCCTGACCTGGGCCAAAATGGCACTGTCTCCTATTCCATTCTCCCTGGGCACGTCGGTGATGTCTCCATCTACACCTACGTCTCCGTCAACCCCACCAACGGGGCCATCTACGCCTTGCGCAGCTTCAACTATGAGCAGACCAAACACTTTGAGTTTCATGTACTGGCCAAAGACTCCGGCTCCCCCCACCGGGAGAGCAATGCCACCGTCCGTGTCACTGTCCTGGATGTCAATGACAATGCCCCTCTGATTGTCTTGCCAGCCCTGATCAATGACACTGCTGAACTCCAGGTCCCACGCAATGCTGGTGTGGGCTACCCAGTGGGCACAGTGCGTGCCTTGGATAGTGACTTCGGAGAGAGTGGGCGCCTCACCTACGAGATTGTCGAAGGCAACGAGGAGCACCTCTTTGAGATGGACCCCACCAGTGGGGAGATCCGCACCCTGCACCCTTACTGGGAAGAGCTCAGTCCTGTGGCGGAGCTCGTGGTGAAGGTCAGTGACCATGGGAAGCCCAGCCTCTCTGCAGTAGCCAAACTGATTGTGCGGGCCTTGGCTGGGCCTCTTCCCGAAGCAGGGGAGCCCCAAGTGAATGGGGAGCAGCACCGACGGCCCCACTGGGACTTGTCCCTCCCCCTGATTGTCACCTTGAGCACTGTGTCCATCATCCTGCTGGCCGCCATGATCACCATTGCTGTCAAGTGCAAGCGAGAGAACAAGGAGATCCGCACCTACAATTGCCGCATTGCTGAGTATAGTCACCCCCAACTTGGTGGTGGGGGTGGAGGGGGCGGTGGTGGTGGAGGCAATGGCGGAGGCAAGGGCAAGAAGAAGAAGATCAGCAAGAATGACATCATGCTGGTGCCCAGTGAAGGGGAGGACAGTAGAGGGCCCCTGAACGTCATGAACGTGGTGAGCAGCCCTTCTTTGGCCACCTCGCCCATGTATTTTGACTACCAGACCCGCTTGCCCCTTAGCTCCCCCAGGTCTGAAGTGATGTACCTGAAGCCTGCCTCCAACAACCTGACTGTGCCCCAGGGACACGTGGGCTGCCACACCAGCTTCACAGGGCAAGGGACTAACGTCACTGAGGCTCCTCCGAGCCGGATGTCCATAATACAGGTAGGAAACCTTTAGAAATTCCCTGTGGCATTCCCCTTCCCTCCTAAAGTTACATTGTGGGGCTGCAGTGAAACCTGCCCAGAGGCATCCACACAGGTGAATTTGTGGGTTCAGGGGTCACATCTGATTCTCAGATTAGTTCTTAGGTACACCATTAAAATAATACGAAAATTAAAACTATCGCAGAGCATTGCAGTAGCATAGAACTGGGCACATTTACAAGCTAAAAAAACAATTCTAGTATTTTCTAGAAGGTTGTTTTTCTTTTTTCCTATAGGTTTCACTGTCATGTTCCTTGGGGGGAAGCAGGGGAAGGTTCAAAGAAGGCCACTGAGTGATTTACATGTCTATATACAATTGGAGATGTCTATAAATAGATATACAGCTTTATATGGTATATCTTTATTTCATTCTGAGGTTTAATTTAGGGCACTTTGAGATGCAGTGCATATAGCGCTCCATTTGTGTATGTCAAAATGGACTCTGTTTGCAAAACGTATGGCTTCTTCACAGTCAGCATGCCCTATGTATGGTTATCTCCATACAGATGGTTATTTTTGACACAGAATGCTATCTCGTGGGGCTCCACTGATCCATCACAGTTTCTTCATGGATACCAAATCCAAGCTTTTTTTTTTTTGCAAAGCCACAATTTGATTTGCTCGATTAGAGTGTGGCCACATTCTAGCCCCGGTGAAACACTTCAAAGTGCCATTGATTTCCACAGAAAAAGGGTTTAAGCACATGACTAACCCTTCCATTGAAGTCAGTGGGTTTTGATGTGTTTCCTACTCAGTGAATGAAACGTGATACTCCAATTTGGGTGTAGTTAGAGATCTGAATAAATACATCAAAATGAAGAGCACACACGTTGTGCCGTCATATAGGAAAGCTGGCTTTTGGGTGCTGAACCAATATTCAGATTGTTTTGCCAGGGCTGGATCTGCAGACATTCATGCTTATTGTTGGGTGAATGCAGATCCAGAGGTGACTTGCAGGTATGAATGGCTACTACAGACCGAAGACAACAGAAACAGCATTCTTTCAGGCACAATGTCATTTCTGTGGGGTCCTTTCAGTTACCAGACCTTCAGTGCCACACTTTGCAGGTGTAGCAATGTGTAAAGCAGTGCTTAGATGATGATGATAATGATAATACATCATAATATTCATAGTCCTAGACACTTGAGAAGTGTCCGACGTGTGATTCAATACAACAGCCAGCATAGTGATCTTGTTTGCTGTGTACTAATCTTCTTGTGTCTCAAATAATATAATAAACTTTATTTATAGACTCCCCTATCTCCCCAAAGAGACGCGGGGTGGTTTCCAACAAGTATAGCAAACATTCAATGTCAATAGTTAGATTTTTTTAAAAAAAAATCATGCTGAATGGTGCCTTTACTTGCAGCCAGGCCCTGAGTTGTTTTTGGGGTGGGGGTGGGTGGGGGTAGAACCATGGGGGGTTGAACCCTTAACCCCCCTTAAGCTAAGGCCCTGAGTCAGGGTATGAACTCTGTAGAACAGACCCAGCCAAAATCAAATATAATACTTTTGTATGATGGTAGTAATCTAAGCCCATAGCCAACATTTAGCACTGAAACCAATGAACCTTAAACTTGCCTATTTTGAGCTTGAGTGGTGTCCTATATTTCTTGACACCTCTATTTACAAACAAATCAAGGATTTTGTACATTTTTCTTAAGAGTGTAAAATTACTGGTTTAAAGTAAAGCTTAAGTTACATTACATATGTGCTTGAAAAATGGAGTCTGATATAGATGATGGGATAACTCTAGGGACTGCATCACAGAATGAATCCACTTTAAATGCGGTTGCTACTTTCTGCAGAGTTCTGGGATTTGTAGTTTAGGGAGGAGGCTTTAACAGCCTCATGAAACTACAAACCCCAGAATTCTGCATTAGGCAGAAACTGGATTTAAAGTGGATTCATTCTCTAGTGCAGACCTGGGCAATTGCTGGCCCTCCAGGTGTTTTGGACTTCAAATCCCAGAAATCCTAACAGCTGGTAAATTGGCTAGGATTTCTGGGAGTTGAAGTCCAAAACACCTGGAGGGCCAGCAATTGCCCAGGTCTGCTCTAGTGTGATGAAATAGTAGGTATTTTTGAACTACAACTCCCATCACAACTCACACTTGTCTCTCTCACAGTTGATGAGAGTTCTAGTCCAACAACATTGGGAATGGCACATGCACATGTTCTCCACCTTTCCGCTCTAGCTAAGTGGGTTCTAGGCTGTAATTCATCAGTGTAGTCGCCAACTGATAGCAAAAAGAGCAGAGGTTTTAAACCGAATTAACTGAAATGAACGCAGTGAGCTTAGTTGGGATGTATCTCAGATTACTGGGAGCTGGTTCTAAAATGATCACATTCAAGGGTGGACTATTTCAGACTGCAGGCAGGGGATTCCTTTTTTTTTGAATTCTCTTCTGTATTGAAAACCATCTTTTCTGCACTTTTCTAAATTAAGAAATATTTTATGGAGGGAAGAGTTAATCACGCAGCTACTTGTGATGTGTCAACAAGAGAGCTACATGAAATATGAACTAGTATACAGTACATTGACCACCAAACTGCATACCTTATAAATTGAGTATAAGCCTTATAAAATCCAGTTTGCATCGTTGGCCTATAGAACAGAACTTGCCCTTCAATTATTTGTTTCTCTTTATCAATTGAAGTAGTGGGATATAATGTTCATCTCAAAATGCAATCCAATGCAAGCTCTTGGAGAATGGCTGTGAAATTGACAATGTCATATGTTTTGTCCTGCACTATATCTAATATGCTATACTGAGCCACAAGGGAATGATCTGAGTGTATCAAAAGTGACAGGCTCTTTTTAAAAAATGTTCTGTTCTTAATGGAAGAAAAGTTGTTGTCTCGCTCCTGATGTACATAAATGTCTCTAAAGGGTTGGAGATTCCTTGTCCACACAATCCTGTAGGCGCCATACTTATAGTACGTTTCCTGCCTGTCGTCACCGTTCTGGGCACATTGCCTTGGGAGAAAACTCCATTAAATAGTAAGATTTATTTCATGCTTGGTATCAGAAGGCAAAGGCTCATTGCACAGCTGTCTGTTCCCCTCTAAGTGACACAGTCACACTTTAGTTTGACCAAGAAATTGAATCACAAATGTGTTTGCAAGGATTGGAACAGGCTTTCACTCCAATCCTATCAGCCCTATCAGTGTCCCTTCCCCTTTTCCTGTCTAGGTGAATAACTGCTGTTCAAAAGTGATGTTTAACAATGGAGAGACATGTCTCAAATAGGGCAAAACTTGCCCAATACCTTTGCCATCACCAGAAAGGTCTCATGGGTTCCCAGCCACCATTTATCTTTAGCCTCCTGTCAACACCATGTCATGAACAAAAAGTGGGATGAATTGTGGGTAGGGCAACTTGGAAAACACCAGGTCTCCAAATGGTTATCACTGAGTTTTTTCTCCTTTCAAAGAATGATACCCCCAGACAAGGTCACTGCGAACTGTTCTTCAACCCACTATTGAGCTGTGCTGCAGAAACATTTTCATTTTCTGCTTATCATCGATGTGTTGCTATCAATTAGGTGAGCTGAGAAAAATTCAAAATCTGAAATTGATTTTAACAAAAAGTGACACTTGGAGGAAGAATATTAGGTTAGGGCAGAGCTGAAGGTAATTTGATTTATAATTCATGCATTTAAAAGGATTTTCCCTTACTTAAGTTACATCTTTATATACACACACATGCAGTGATATTGTCAGAATACTAAAGCATCTTCCATACCCCACCCATCCTATCTCAAAGCTTTTTTAAAAATTCCAATGTAATAGTTACTTAAATATGGAGACTTATATTTTGCTAAATCAATGTAATATCTATCTAAAGCAAATAATACATGTATTGATGATACTGAATCATTTTTTGTCCTGAGATTTATATATAAACGTAAAAGAGGAATTTCCTAACATAAAAAGCTGTTCTGTGTTTTTTTTGTTAATTTTTTTAAAACACTAACCATAAATGGGAATTAGTTGTAATATCCGATAATGCCTACTGGAAGTGCAAAGTCTGTAACATAGTATGACACAAATCACTATCAAGCAAGGTAACTTAGTCAATGGCCCAAGTTCTCCTTTCTACTGTGGAAAATTTGGGTCATAGACGTCTAGATCATAAATAACATAGCACATTTTAAGAGGAGTGAAGACGTTTCAGTCAAATGGCTAGATGGCTATTTTGTGAAGTATATGTGTTATGAGACCAGGGGTACATCTATACTCTAGAGTTAATGCTGTTTGACCACTTTATTTCCCATATCTCAATGTTTTGGAACCATAGGAGCCATAGCTTTGCAATGTATTTAGCATTCCCTGCCAAAGGACACTGGCATCTTACTTACATCTCCCATGATTCCATTGAATTGAGCCATGACACTTAAGGTGGTGTCAAATTGCATTAATTCTGCAGTGCAGATGCACCCTAAGTGAGTGAAAGTTGAATAGCTAGTTCCAATCCTCCCGTGTAATAATGCAAACCTAGGATCTTATGATTGGAATGATAAATTATTGGGATGGGTTACCTTGAGAATCATAGTCCACCCCATCCTCATTCAGCATTCTACAAAATGCAGAATCCATTCCAAAAGCCATTATATTTATTGAAGGTTGATATTTTTTAAATAACACACACAATCCACATCTAGCAGGCGTAGAAACATTGTAAAAAGGAAAAGCTTTGACTGTTGAATGTCTTCCTGTCATGCAGCTGCTAAAGGAAGGATGAAGAACCTTTAGACTTCCAGATGGTGTGGTGAAGAACTCCAGCACTTATTTAGCTTTGGTAATAGTGGCTGAGATGAATGGGATTTACAATACAAAACTTTATTATGGTCACTGACCAGCACAAAATGGGACTTGAAATTCAAAATACCTAGGAAACAAGTTTCTCTTATTTATTCTTTAAAAAGAGTGAGAATTGTACAGCCTGGTTGCTGTGGGTTTTCCAGGCTGTATGGCCATGGCCCTGAAGCATTCTCTCCTGGCTGCCATAGATGTGGGCAAAATGTCAGGAGAGAATGCTTCTGGAACTTGGCCATACAGCCTGGAAAACTCACAGTAACCCAGTGATTCCAGCCATGAAAGCCTTCAACAACAAATTGTACAGACTTCCAGTTGTTGTAATGCAAAACCCTACCGTTCCTCAAATTTGGTTAAGAGGAGCTTCAGGAGCTTGGTTCACCTAGACTGCAGAATTATAGCTGTTTGACATCATGACCTCATCTTATGGAATCAAGGGATTTGCAGTTTGTTCTGACACTAGAACTCTCTGATGAATAATGATAAATATTTCACAAAACTACAAATCCCATGATTCCATAGGGCGGAGTCATGACAGTTAATGCTCTGTCAATATGCTGTAATTCTAAACTTCTTATACAGACTTGGTGGGCTCTCTGAGCACTGGCTGAAAGATATGGAAACACAGATGGATAAACTCTCCCAGTAACCCAGAAGGAGACTTGGATGAAATGTCAGTCAGAGAAACAATGCTTAGAAATGAGTATAGCCCAGGCATGGGCAACATTTGGCCCTCTAGGTGTTTTGGACTTCAACTCCTACAATTTCTAACAGTCTTACCAGCTCTTAGGAATTGTGGGAGTTGAAATCCAAAACACCTGGAGAGTTGAAGTTAGCCCATGCCTGGTATAGCTTCTCAATTCCATGGGTCAATATCTCTCACAGAATCATAGAGTTGGAAGAGACCACAGGAGTAAGCTATATGCTTAGGATTTCTTTCCTATGATCTAAACTACACATACAACAGGATCACATGGTATAGCCATGCTTAATATGTACTACCTCACACTAGTGGTTTGGGCATTAAACTGTGGCTCTCAAGTTTGAATCCACACTAAGTCAAGGAAACCCACTGGGTACCCGTGTGTAAGTCACACTTTCGCAGCCTCAGAAGAAAGCAAAACAAAACCCTCTGAAGAAATCTTGGCAAGATTTAGGGTGACTGTAAGTCAGAAACAGCTTGAAGGCACACAACAACAAATTACTCACACTGCAGGTGGAGCTCATGTATTAATGTTTCCTTCCAAGCATGGGTGGGTGAAACCGCTTTGCAGAAGAAAACAAGCTAAAGTGCTGGATTTCTATGTGCACAGTAGCTTTTCTTTCTCCCGCACCATAGCATTCAATAATGACATGTATACATATCTGGAATGTATCCAGTACACCTGATGGTGGTATCATGGTAGCAAGTTGAGGAATGCATCACGACATTGCAAATGATTGCATATTAAATCACAACATGTCAAATATAATTTGTATATCATTCTAATAATGAATTTGGGCCAAATTCCAAGTGGTAGTGTCAGCTGCAGCTGAGCCATTGAATCCATGGGATTTGTATATGTGTTTACTTAGTAAGTTTTTATTGATTAGATAGCTATTCCATGGTTATCACTCTTGATTGGATTTTAGACCTCTATACCCTCAAATATCTATATATCTATAGATATCTTACTTATTTAAATCAGGAGTGAGAAACATGTAACACAGTCATTCCCAACATTTCATATCATTGTCTCAAGCTGGTGGGAATTGCAGTTCAAAAATATCTACACTCTCCATCCCTGCTTAACACCCTGAGAGTTGTTTTCTTCCCTACAGAAAAAGCTGTCTCGAAAGCCCTCTCCTGATATCTCTTTTCCATATTCGTGCATGATTGTAATGAGAAGGTTGATAAGAGACATGATAGCCATGTATAAATATGTAAAAGGATGCCATAAGGAAGAGGAAGCAGGCATGTTTTCTGCTGCCTTGGAGATTAGGACTTGAGCAATGGGTTCAAATTACAGGAAAGGGGATTCTACTTGAACATTAGGAAGAACGTCCTTGCTGTAAGAGCTATTCAGCAGTGGAACTCTCTGCCTCAGAGTTTGGTAGAACTTCCTTCCTTGGAAGCTTCTGAACAGAGGCTGGATGGCCATCTGTTAGGGGTACTTTGATTGTGCTTTTCCTGCATGGCAGGGGGTTGTACTGGATGTCCTGTGTGGTCTCTTCCAACGCTATTATTCCATGATTCTGTGTAGTAGAGCCTTTTAATATTAGACAGTCTGGAAGGGTCCATGCATTGGAAATAATACATCCTAACTAAGCTAGCCCACCATGACAAGTGCAGTGGGGAGTTTGGATCCATCTTCCTCACGTTTAGGATGAATTGCAGAAATGCAAATGCTGGCAAGCAAATCATAGACTGATTAGCATGTGTGTCTTCCCTAGTATAGGAAACTGCCTGATGTGCTAAGTGGGAATGAGCAGTAGTAGTTATTTCACACATCCAGACAATCAAAGGAGAGAAAGAGTCAAGTTTCAGTTCAATTATATTTTGAATGTGTGATGTCTTATTGATATGCCGTTTCTTAGTGTTATGGAGGCTGGTGAGGAAGAGTTTGTACTACGTTGGTTGAAGAAAAGGCAGTGAAATGATTTTGAGTATAACTAGTGTATGGTTTATATATGAAGCCCCCGGTGGCTCAGCGCAGTGTTTCTCAACCAGTGTGCCGTGGCACACTAGTGTGCCGTGAGCGATCATCAGGTGTGCCGCGAGTAAAGCTCTCTGCCCCCCTTCTTTCCCCCCTCCTCCTGCCGAACTCCTGCTGCTTGGGAGAGGAGGAGGAAGGGCCAAGCGGCGACGAAGGAAAAGAAGAAGGGGCCGGGGCGCCGCCTCCTTCGGCCGTTTCCCCAGCCAGCCTCCAATCTGCCATGACTCCCGCCACGACTCTCACCCCTTGCTCGCTGAAGCCGCGTGGAGGAGGAGCCCCGCCTACTGAAGCCCGTCCACCACTCATGCTTCTCCTCTGTGGGAGAACTGAAGCTGGGGGGAGGGGCGGGGCATGGCACAGCCTGGCTCCACCCCCTCCCCCAGCTTCAGTGCTCCCACAGCTTCGCCAGCCTTGAGGGGGCAGTGCCAAGCCAGCATTGTGCTGGCTCTGCCACCGCTGGCTTGGCACTGCCCCCTCAAGGCTGGCAAAGCTGTGGGAGAACTGAAGCCGCATGGAGGGGGCGGGGCATGGCGCGGCCTGGCTCCTCCCCCCCCGCTTCGGCACTCCCAGCAGCTGCTCCCAGCAGGTCACCATCCCCCAGCCGTTCTTTACTGTGTTAGAGTGTCATTTTGGTTGGTGGTGTGCCCCCGGATTTTTAAAATGTTAAAAGTGTGCCACAGCTCAAAAAAGGTTGGGAAACACTGGCTCAGCGGGTTAAACCAATGAGTAGCTGAACTTGCTGACCAGCGGTTCTAATCTGGGGAGTGGAGTGAGCTCCCACTGTTAGCCTCAGTTTCTGCTAACCTAGCAGTTTGAAAACATGCAAATGTGTTAAAGAGGTACTGCTTTGGCGAGAAGATAACGGCACTCCATCCAGTCATGCTGGCCACATGACCTTACAGGCATCTATGGACAACGCTGGCTCTTCGGCTTAGAAATGGAGATGAGCATCACCCCCAGAGTCAGACACAACTAGACTTAATGTCAAGGGGAAACTTTTACCTTTTAATGGTGTATATACACTGATAGTTCAGAATATCATAGCTTGCAATGGGTGGCTTGCATAAACAGCAGATGAATGTGTTATGCATGTTTACTCAGAAGTAGGCTCCACTAATTTCAATGGGATTTATTCCCAGAAAGATGATTTCATCTATAACGGTTATTTCTGTGCCCTCCACAGCAAGATTTCCCTTTTTCCCCTTCTTTCTTTTTCTCTCTTCTCTCCTATCTCTTTTAGGCTGAATTTAAATTTAGGACTGTGATTGTCCAATATTATTATTTCTCCAGATATTTTGGACTTTAGCTCCCAGAAGCTCTGTCCAGGATAGCTGATAATTGAGGTCCAAATAAACAAAGCCACCAAAGGCTGAGATTCACTGGCTTAGGATATCTTGATCAAATATGGTGCTCTCCAGATGGTTTTGAGCAGCTCGTAAAAGTTCTGTCAAACATCTATACTAACTGAGACTGGTGGAGTTGCTATTAAAACAAATCCAAAGGGTATTACATGGAAAAGCCTGGGTAAGATAACTACGGTAACCCAGGAATATGAACTATGCTTTGTAGCTTACTTGCTTACACAATGCAGGGATGGACAGGGATGGCCCACAGATGGATTGTTTATTTAGGTCATGCCAAATAGTTTTGATGGGCCTAATGGACTACAGATTTCAGCTCTGATACAAGTAGTGGTGAGTGGTGCTAAGAGTTGCAGGCTAACAACCTTGTTAGACTGCTACTCATTTTGCCCACCCTTGAAATAAATCATAATTAAAAGAATTATAGATTGTTTGGGTTTAGTCATAAAAACAGACCATGATTGGATGCAACTGATTCTGGTCTTAAACAAGAGAGGGAGGGGGAAGTTAATTCTTTGCTGAAGGAGAGTCTGGGACTCCTTTTACACTGCTGTATAAAATCCAGATTATCTGCTTTGAATTGGATTATATGGCAGTGTAGACTCTTATAATCCAGTTCAAAGCAGATAATGTGGATCAACTCCTTTGATAATCTGGATTATATGGCAGTGTAGAAGGGTCCTGAGAAAAATTAAAGTAAGACTGGTATATTTGGACACACCAACTTGGTTACTTGTGTATAGAGATATAAATTAGCCTCCTGTGATTTCAGTCTTTGCACTTGATTTAGTGGGTCACATGTTAGCTGAACTATTCGGCAGCTGAACGGTGAGCGTTTACATTCACTAAGTGATTTTCTTTAATTTCCTTTCCTCATAGAAGTCCCAGTATGAGGACAATATTGAATGAAGACTGCATTTTTCAGGCCCTGCTTCTCTGTCTCTCATAACATGATAGCCATGTATAAATATGTATGGGGAAGTCATAGAGAGAAGGGAGCAAGCTTGGTTTCTGCTGCCCCGGAGACTAGGATGTGGAGCAATAGCTTCAAACTACACTAAAAGAGATTTCACCTGAACATTGGGAAGAACTTCCTAACTGTGAGACCTGTGCAGCAGTGGAACTCTCTACCCCAAAGTGTGGAGAAGGTGCCCTCTATGGAGGCTTTTAAACAGAGGCTGGATGGCCATATGTTGAGGGTGCTTTGAATGTGCTTTTCCTGCTTCTTGGCAGGGGGTAGGACTGGATGGCCCACGAGCTCTCTTCCAACTCTAGGATTCTAAATCTTCATTCAAGTGCTTAAGGAAGTTCTGACTTGAGGCACATCTATACTGATACTGTAATGCAGCTTGGAACTGTTTTGGGTGGAATTGGTTTTGCTGTATGGGAAATTGATGGGCCTGGAACTGGTTTGAGGCAAGGTGGATGATTACATTAACTTCTGTGGGGACTTCCTATTGCAGATAAAGATGTGCATCAACACTATGGGGTGAAAAATTGGCTTCCATACCCTCCATAGGAGCAAAGATAATCAATTATCCCTCTCAGAGGGTCTGTTACCCTCCTACTGCCAAGCAATGTCCATGGAGGCACTTTACAGCAGCCCCCATTCTCAATCTGTTAGCAGGAATGGGTGTATACAACACACTCTTCATTTTGCAGAGCTGATTTCACCCTGGATCTGGGATACATTGGAATCTGTCACAGGATAACCCTGAAACTTTTTTAAAGGTCCTGGATACCTTTATATGCATACTACAGCATGCATTGACGGGCATGTGTTTTGTGGCTGCCATAGTTTTGAGTCATCTCGAAGCCACATAAGAGTGTCAGTGCAGTCAGGACCTTGGAGGTGAAGCCACTGAAACAGCTTCACTTGTTCGATGGCTATGTATTGATTAGCATAGAGTTACAATGGCAGGGTCAAGAGGAAATCTTCCACACTAACCCCAATTTTAGACAAGACTACAGACATTGTCACAGCCCAAGCCAAATTAAGCTTTTCAGGTGCATGTGGTTTCCAACAAAGCCACGATAATATCTCTACAATAATTTTGTGAATTAGGGCCAACCCTAATATATAACTGGTGGATTTATTTATTTATTTACTACACTTTTATACCACCCCTCTCAGCCCGAAGGCAACTCGAGGCGGTTTACATAGGCAATTACTGCCCTCCTGATAAAACATAATTATATTTCCATGTGGATTATATTTGACTTTTTCTGTAATGAGCTATATTACAGGTTGTGGCAATTGTTTTATATTTACAGCTGTAAGCCATCTCAGACCTAGATTACTATAGACAAGCTACCAAAAGGAATTTGAGTTCTACATTGTCTGGGCTTTATTGTGTTTGATAGTCTTACCACATGCACATGCTGGGTCAGACTAAAGCTCCATCTGTACAATAGTACCTTTACCCAGTAGTCAACCTATTTCTTTGTAGGAAGCATACAAACAAGACACAAGTGTGATTACACGCTCTCTTTGTATTTTGAACAACTGTTGTTCAAAAGTATAACAACTTGATACTGCTGGAAATATTTAAGCATCATGGCTAATAGTCACGGACAGGGCTGTAGCCAGGATTTTGTTTCGGAGGGGGCTGAGTTTGGTTCGGGGGCTGAGACTGGGTGGAAGAGGGTCTACCCTAGCAAATCTTTTGTATTGTTATCCCAATAACCCCATTAATGTGGGATATAATGAGCATGGTGATCAGATCATGATATGAATAAACATAACAGTTTAAATAATGTACCAGTAAGGCCTTTTCGTGGACCACCCTGAGAATTTCGGGGGGGCTGAAGCCCCCTTAGCCCCCTGGCTACATGCCTGGTCACGGAGAACTCAAATCTAGAGAAATTACTTCTTAAAGTACTTAATTACAGTCTAAGGCTGGATCTACACTGCTTTATATCCCAGGATCTGATCCCAGATTATCTTTCCCCCCAGATTAGTTGACAGTGTAGACTCATATTGTTGTTGTTTATTCATTCAGTCATTTCCGACTCTTCGTGATCTCATGGACCAGCCCATGCCAGAGCTCCCTGTCAGCTGTGGCGGTTTCCAGTTCCAAGCCAGTCACTTCAAGGATACCATCCATCTTATCCTTGGTCGGCCCCTCTTCCCGTTTCCTTCCATTTTCCCCAGCATCATTATCTTATCCAAGCTTTCCTGTCTTCTCATGTAAGACTCATATAATCCAGTTCAAATCAGATAATCTGGGATCAGATCCTGGGATATAGGACAGTATAGATCCAACCTCGGTCACAAGTAGTTACTTAATTCCTTGATGCTCAGAATTAAAACTAAAACATGGAAACCACTAACATGCCCTTAGTGCTGTACTGAAAAAACTGGCCAAAGCACTTATATTGCAAAAGGAATGAAGATTTTTATTTTCTTCACAAACATACATGTGACTCTGTTACTGAGAAACATTAAAGTCCTGGTAGGCACCTGCCCTTTCCTATGCATTAACTTCTATATTTTTAAGAATAGTCTGACATGTAGAAATCAAGCAGGTGAAGGTGCTCAACTCTATTTTTGGCTTTGAACAAAGGTTGGGTGCCAATTTCTTGTGGACACTTTATCCAAGGGTTCTTCCACTTGCAAAGTAATGGACTAGGTGGCCATTGCGGTCACTTCCAGTTTGGATAATTTTTGCAGATCAGGTTGTGCCTAAATTTGGATAACAAGAACAGAAAAAGAGGGAGAAGATGTCATGTGCTATCAAGTTTTTAAGCAGTGGTATGGGCTTTGTTGCTTAACAGATGCTGCTGAACTATAAAGCCTATCAGCCTTAGCTGACAAAGCCAATGGAGATCATGGGAATTGCAGTTTAATAAATTCTGCAGTGCCACATTCTTTCAGTATGAAAAAATAATACCAGGGAGACTGGCATGTTAGCAAAGGTAAACTTATGAATGAGATTAACACTCTGCTCCCCCTGCCCAAAGAAGATTGAATATCCCTTATCCAAAACGTTTATGATCCAGGTTTTAACATAAAATTCATTTGTTTCTTATTTATTTATTGCATTTATATCCCACCCTTCTCACCCCAAAAATGGGACTCAGTGTGGCCTTAAAAAAGGCAGCAATTTGATGCCATGCACATACATACAGTAAAATAGACATATACATTAAAACCAAAAATCAAATATTAAAACAATTATTAAAATCACATCATCCAGAGTCAAATCCAAGGCCGTTGCATTAGTCATTTCACAATTCCATATACTCATATTGCATTAATTTACTAGCCAAAATAACCAGGTTCCCATAGCCAGGTTTTTACTTTCTTCCTGAATGTCAGGAGGGAGGGTGCTGCTCTGATTTTGCTGGAGAGGGAGTTCCATAGGAGAGGGGCCACCACTGAGAAGGCCCTGTTTGCCATCCCTCCAAACATGCATGCAAAGGAGGCGGGACCAAAAGCAGGGCCTGCCCAGAAGATCTTTACCTCTGAGGTGGATTATTGAGGGAGATATGTTCGGACAGGTAAGCTGGGCCGGAACCATTTAGGGCTTTATAGACTAAAGCCAGCCTGGTAGCAGACTGGCAACCAGTGGAGCTGGTGTAACAGAGGAGTTGTATGTTCCCTGTATGCTGCTCCAGTAAGGAATCTGGCTGCTGCCCATTGGATCATTTGAAGCTTCTAAACTGGCAGCCCCACATCGAGCATGTTGCAGTAGTCTATCTGGGATGTAACAAGAGTGTGGACCACCATGGCCATATCTAATGTATGCATAGCCAGAATGGTTGGGAGAGTCTGGAAGTCGTTCTCCAAAATTTAGCTCTTCCAAGCTATGATGGGATTTGCATTTTTAGAAGAAATATATATTGGGAAGCTAAGCAGGGGAGGAAATCTGGGGAGGCACAGAAGAGATCAGTCACAGCTTGTATTTTTCCAGAAGCTTCTCAGAAATAAAATGGACATTAGTTTGCTCCAGCAAAGCATTTCTGGAGTTCTTATTCAGACCTGATTATTGAAGTAAGGCAAGAGGAATTTGCTCCGTTTGTTGTTGTTTAATTGTAAGCACATTTGTATGTAAAATCAGGCTGGAGGGGGGCAGTTGTGTGGACAACGACAACAATTTCATGCTAACAGAAAATAGGCTTCTTTTCGTTTTTATTTCTGGCAAATAAACCGCAGTTTCCTTTCCTCCGTATTTCTGAAAGAGATGAAAGAGTTCATGGATAAAGGGAATGCAGGAGATATAGGTTCTTTTAAAGTGACACGACAACGGCATTGAAAACTATCTACATATGCAAGTCGTGCTGATGATCATAGAGAATATTTACGATTGTACTTGTGAGGCAGTGTTGAGAGATTTGTAAATATAGCAGGCATAGAGATAGAAGACGAGAACCCCGGCTACAGCTTTTTATTGAACACTTGCAACAAAAAAGCTCATTTTGCAAGAAACTCTCAAGCTGAGAATCGCCATGGTTTGCAGTGGTAGGCAGTCCTGTAACATTTTAAGATAAAGTACAGATCGTTGGTAATACTTCCAGACACCTGATGTTTACCATGTGCCGACAGATTACTGTCAAATCCCAATGCAACCTCATCGCCAGGTGTCCTTCATAGCATCTGAGAAGAGAAGAGATTTCAAGGGGAAAAGAAAACCCCATAAGCTGTGTTCCTGCTGCTCAACTATGTGCAGTTGTTCCTTTGCTTCTTCTTCTTCTTTTTTAAATGCCCATGTATCTCTGCCTCGAGAACACTGCAATAGGAACACAGAGGATAAATGTTTCAAGAGGCTGCATTTGCACTAGGATCAAAATCTAGCATCAAAAGAATCAAATTCTTCTTAGTTTGCATTTTTTTGTAGGAACCTCCATATGCATTTGGTGGGCGTGAATGTCATTGACAGACTGGAAGCTCTGACTCACAATCCTTTGCTTTTAAAATGTAAAACAAAGCGCCAGCTTTAGCAGGCCAGTTCTGAAGTGTATCTCTCACATTTCCATCTGGCTTCCATCACAGTAGTTAAGCGTGCTTACTTCCTAAAAGTTCATCAAAGACTACTGTGCGGTAATGTAATTCATGTGAAAACTGCAGCCTAGTGGAATGCACTAGGACAGTCGTTCTCAACCTTCCGAATGCCACGGCCCTTTAAAACAGTTCCTCATGTTGTGGTGACTCCCAACCATAACATTATTTTCATTGCTACTTCATAACTGTAATTTTGCTACTGTTATGACTCGCAATGTAAATATCTGATATGTAGGTTGTACTTCCATTCATTGGGTCAAATTTGGCATAAATACCTGATATGCCCAAATTTGAATAATGGTGGGGTTGTGGGTGGGGATTGATTTTGTCATTTGGGAGTTGTAGTTGCTGGGATGTACAGTTCACCTACAGTCAAAGAGCATTCTGAACTCCACCAATGATGGAATTGAACCAAACTTGGCACACAAAACTCCCATGACCAACAGAAGATATTGGGAGGGTTTGGTGGGCACTGACCTTGAGTTTTGGAGTTGTAGTTCACCTACATCCAGAGAATACTGTGAACTCAAACAATGATGGATCTGGACCAAACTTGGCATGAATACTCAATATGCCCAAATGTGAACACTAGTGGAGTTTGCGGAAAATAGATCTTGACATTTGGGAGTTGTAGTTGCTGGGATTTATAGTTCATCTACAATCAAAGAGCATTCTGAACCCCACCAATGACAGAATTGGGCCGAACTTCCCACACAGAACACCCATGACCAACAGAAAATACTGTGTTTTCTGATGTTCTTTGGCAACCCCTCTGACACCCCCTCTCAACCCTCCCCCCAGGGGTCCTGACCCCCAGATTGAGAAACACTGTAGTAGGATCTCAATCCACCATTAACCTGGTTTTGCTTTAGCATTTTTCTCTCTCACCTCCTCCTCAACAGCCCATAGCCTTAAAAAAGCAGAGCTATGAGAAAGAGTTGCCAGACTGAAAACTAGAGAGTGCTCCTATTTGTATAGAAAATATATTGTCAAGAGTTGTTGCTTGTTACTTTGTGGCATGACTAGCAACATCTACTTACATCCCCTCTTCTGCACATACACTAGAAGTACGGCAGCCCCCTTCAGAACTCCAGGTGGTTTCCCACCCACCTCTCAGAATAGGCTTTGACAGCGCAAGCAGTGTTGCAATGAGAAGGGGATCTGACCTGCCTTTCTTTATCCTACTGGTAGAAGCAGTTCAGTCAGTGGGTGTCTTCCCCTTCACCTTCTGGTCTAGATCTAATGATAAGAGAGTATTATTCCTATTGCCAGATCTTGTTACAAACTGTGTGGCTATAAAAAGAATGAATAAGACTATTTCAAAGTAGCCTTTGAGGTGTTGCATTGAATATACCGGTGTGGTTGCACTGCCTGCTTTCCATTGTGTATAATAATACTTAGCATAGCTAGAGTGCTTCAGCAGTAGGAATTTCACATAGTTCAAACAATTGGCTCAGGAGAAAGCTGCCTTCAGCGCGCGCACACACTTCCTCCCCTCTCTTCACTGTGCACGAAAAAAAAGAACAGGGCTCCCATTTTGACTAGAACAGATTCGTTCTGCATTTTTTCTAAGCTACAATAAAACTATGCAACCACTATTTGTTGCAACTACAGTTAGTTAACCAATCAGATCTGGGGCAAAAATGGTTGATCCTAATTTGCTTAAACTAGATTAGAAGAAATTACAGTTCGCGGAGTGAATGTGATACACAGCTGTGGTTCCTTTGCATGTGAAGGAGGAAGGAAAATATAGATATTCTGTGAACTCAAAACCCATCACAATTTTTTTCTAATCTAAACCAGACCGTGCCTTGCCTGTGAGTTAGTGTCAGAGACAAGATGTGACCTAGAATTGTTGTGAGTTTTCCAGGCTGTATGGCCATGTCCCAGAAGCATTCTCTCCTGACGTTTCACCCACATCTACGGCAGGCATCCTCAAAGGTTGTGAGGTCTGTTGGAAGCTAGGCAATAATAATAAACTTTATTTGTACCCCACCACCATCTCACCAACAGGGACTCAGGGCGGCTTACATGAGGCCAGGCCCAACAACACAACCACAGAATCAAATCAAATCATAAAAACAACATAATCGCATGAAACATAAACTATAAAAATACTACAACCTATATAAAATTACAATAAAGTAAAACCAATCATGACACAGAACAATGAGCGGGCCACATGTATGAATTAAAATAGAAAGGATAATGATAAGCAGTGGAGCGAATTATTAGTAAGGAAGAAAACTCTTTCGAAATGAGGTCAAGAAAAGGACCTTAGTGCAAAGGGGGGAGGAGATGTGCACTCAGAGCAAGTATTGAGGGTGAGTGGAAGCATGAGATTATACAATTAATCTCCAAAAGCACAGTGGAAGAGCCAGGTCTTAAGATTCTTCTTGAAACTTTCTAGAGTAGGGGCTTGCCTAATCTCACCTGGCAGTGCATTCCATAGATTGGGGGGGGGGGGGACTGAGGAAAAGCCTCTCTCCCTTGTTCCCATCAGGCGGGACTGAGACAGTCGTAGGGGTGAGAGGAGAACCTCCTCCGAAGATCAAAGGGATCGGGCAGGTTCATGGAGGCAGATATGGTCACGAAGGTAGGCGAGTCCCAAACTGTTAAGGTCTTTATAGATGATAACCTGTACCTTGAATTGGGAATGGAAAATAAATGGTAGACAATAGAGCTCCTTAAACAGGGGGGTTGATCGCTCCCTGTAATTTGCCCCTGTTATTAATCTGGCTGCCCAACGTTGGGCGAGTTGTAGTTTCCGGGCCATATTCAAGGGTAGCCCCACATAGAACACATTGCAGTAATCCAATCTAGAGGTAACTGAGGCATGGACCACCGTGGTCAAGTCTAACTTCAAGTGGGGTTTATATATCTGTGGAATATCCAGGGTGGGAGAAAGAACTCTTTTCTGTTTGTGGCAAGTGTGAATGTTGCAGTTGATCAATTTGATTAGCATTGAATAGCCTTGCAGCTTCAAAGCTTGGCTGTTTCCTGCCTGGGGAATCATTTCTTGGGAGGTGATTAGCTGACCTTGATTGTTTCTTGCCTGGAATTCACCTGTTTTTGAGTGTTGTTCTTTATTTACTGTTCTGACTTTAGAAAGTCTGACTTTAAAAAACTGGTATCCAGATTTTGTTCATTTTTGTGGTTTTCTCTTTTCTGTTGAAATTGTTCCCATGCTTGGGGATTTCAGTGGCTTCTCTGTGTTGCCTGACATAGTAGTTGTTAGAGTGCTCCAGCGTTTCTATGTTCTCAAATAATATGCTGTGTCCAGGTTAATTCACCAAGTGCTCTTCTATGACTGACTTCTCTGGTTGAATTAGTGACCTAGGAATTTCTTGTTTTGTGGCCACTGTTCTTATCTTTTCTTCTACGGCTCATAAATATTGGTTGAAAAATATCACATGTTAATGAGATTACAAATTCTGCAGTGTCCTCATTCCCAAAATATCAGAATCCTGTTAGGTGGCCAAAGTACATGCTATAAATGAGTGATGATACTGATGTACCTGTTAAAAAAGAAACATGGTGAAAAGATCCAAACAGGATCTGGACTGTAAAACACGAAGAAAGGATTTCACCTTATCATTCCATTGCACAGTGTCTATAAAAATTGGCCCTGTTTGCCCTGGGAGGGAGGTCTGCATGCTTCTTTCTTTTACAGGCTCAGCAAATAATACCTTATTGAAAGAAGGTGTTGAGTTGGAGGCATGGTGAAAATGCCATCCCCTCTTTTAAGCAACAGCCCTGATTTTTTTTTTCATGTCAAGAGTGACTTAAAAAACTGCAAGTCACTTCTGGAGTGACAACAGTCCTTATGAGACCTTTCCTCATTACTCCCTTTAACAAAACAGATATATTAAATGCATACTTGTAAGAGTAAAGGTTTACCTTTACATTAAGTCTAGTTGGGTCTGATTCTGGGGGGTGGTGCTCAACTCCATTTCTAACCCAAAGAGCAAGCATTGTCCGTAGACACCTCCAAGGTCATGTGGCCAGCATGACTCCATGGAGTGCAATTAACTTCTCACATAAGTGGTAACTAATGATCTACTTACATTTGCATGTATTCAAACTGCTAGGTTGGCATAAGCCGGGGCTAACAGCAGGAGCTCACCCCACTCCCCAGATTTGAACAGCCCACCTTTTGATCAGCGAGTTCAGCTGTGCCACCAGGGGGCAGACTTTTATTTAACATTAAATATTGTCTGGATATCTCTCTGGTCTGGGCACATTCTGAACCCTCAAGCCATACCCGTCTCAGTTCATGGAATTGTCTCTTAGGAATACAGCTTCATGCAGGTGACAAAATCAGGAACGTTGTCATCTCCCTCAAACATGCTGCCAGGGCACACACTTTTGACACTGAGAGAAATTTCAAAAACAATTGGTGCTTGGGTGGATGAGGAATGGGTTGCTGCCTGTTTGGAGGTGAGGTGTTTAAAAAATCAAATGGTCTAGTGCAAAGTGCTGACAGGGTCTCAGCAGTTCCAAATTCCATTATTTCCCCCTATATTTATTAGGCTCAGTTGCAGCTGAATGGGTACCTAAAATGGTGAGACTGTCTGGATTCTGTTTTCAAATGGATTTGCTAGTACAAATCAGCATTCCTTCCACCTATACACTCCAGTTGGGCCTGCAAGGCAAACTGATACCAGTAAATGCTTGGAATTTTATAACGGTTTAGCGTTTGAAGCTATAGTGTTGTAATCTGTACATCAGTTCTCTAAGATTGGTGTTATCAACCTCGTATTTCAGGTGTGGTGGGCACTGAGAAAGACGAGAGAGCAGGCTGATTAACAGCATTCACCTCAGGAGCACAGAGCAGAGCTGCTACATACAGTATTGCTCAGTGGATTAACCTCTGCAAAACACTTCCTCTCATGGCAATAAGTGCATTGTTTTGATTGAAGTTATTGTTGTATATTTATGCTGTTCTTCTTTGCATTGCTGCTCTCTTGTAAGCCACCCCGAGTCCCCTTGGGGAGATGGGGTGGCATAAAGTTGTTGTTGTTATTATTATTATTATCAACAACAATAAGGAGATTCCTTCTGAACATTAGGAAGAACTTCCTGATTGTGAGAGCTGTTCAACAGTGGAACTCTCTGCCCCAGAATGTGGTGGAGGCTCCTTCTTTGGAAGCTTTTAAACAGAGGCTGGATGGCCATCTGTCGGGGGTGCTTTGAATGCAATTTTCTTTCCTCTTGACAGGGGGTTGGACTGGATGGCCCATGAGGACTCTTCCAACTCTATGATTCTAACTGGATTTGAAATATTGATAGTGGTGCTCTTAGGGTCAACCATATCTCTCTGATCTGAGTCTGGGCAACAGAAAATGTGAGTTGGTTTGCCATAGCCTTGTTATCATCTTAACCTTCCTCATAGGGCTGTGGTGGAAATATAAGGTGAGTGGCCCATGAGCCCACCACCTTAGGCAGGCAGGAAGAATGGGGTGGGATAGAAGTTGACATTGTTGTGGGTTGTGCTAATAGCATGAAAAAAGTATAGCAAATTTCAACCTGAAATTTTATAGCATCGTCTTAGAGCATTCTCATAGTAAGTAGATCTCTTTGTTCCAGCATATGTCTATATTTATTTATTTGATTTGCATTCTGGCTTTCTCCCAGAACTGGGACTCAGGTGGCTCATAACAAAATTACACAAAAAGGTACAGCCAATCCCTCTCGCACCTGCCAGGGTAATTACAGAATACAAGTAAGCTTGCAGTCGATGCAATTAAATAGTTCAGTGGTAGCTAGTAACGGGTGGCTTCCACCTCAATTGAGATGGTAAATCTGAGTTTAAATTTTGAAGCAGTGATCTGATGTGCTGAATTCGATGCCCCAATGGGTAAAGAATTTTGAAGATCTCATTTAAATTTCAGACTGAAAGGTGGAGTGAATTTACCACCTGACTGAGGCTGGGTCTACACTTTCCTATATCCCAGGATCTGATCCCAGATTATCTGCTTTGAACTGGATTATATGTGTCTACACTGCCAGATAATCTGGGATAAGGAGATAATCTGGACTCAGATTCTGGGATATAGGCCAGTGTAGATCCAGCCTGACATGGAAACCATCACATGGACCTTTCAAATCAATGCATTCCATTCAAACTCTGCTCAGTCCATTTCTTCTGGCACTTCTGCTTGGCACTTCAAAATTCACGAAAAAGCCAGAATGGGGAATGCCACATTTGGAAACCACTTCTATTTAATTCTCAGGTCCCTTCTACACTACCATATAATCCAGATTATTAAAGCAGAAAATCTACATTATCTTTTGAACTGTATTATATGAGTCTACACTGCTATATAATCCAGTTCAAAACAGATAATCTGGATTTTATATGGCACCATAGAAGGGGCCTTAAATTCTAACCCCCCTTCTTGATGTGTACATGCAAACTAACACATGAGGCCCCTTCTTCGCTGCCATATAATCCAGATTACCAAAGCAGATACTCCATACTCTTCTTTGAACTGGGTTGTATGAGACCTCTTTTACATTGCCATATGAAATCAAGATTATTTCCTTTGGACTGGATTATATGGCAGTGCAGGCCCATATAATCCAGTTCAAAGCAGATAATGTGGATTATTATCTTTGATTATCTGGACTATATGACTGTGTAGAAGGAGCCTGGTCCAAATATTACCCTTCTTGTTCTACTTCCTATGTGAAGATTTTATGCAAGTACTGTACATTTTCAAAGACTTTCATGTTGTCAAAAGCTCACATGAAGTCCAGAATTACTGGGTTGCTGTGAGTTTTATGGGTTGTATGGCCATGTTCCAGAAGCATTATCACCTGATGGGAGAAAATAATGCTTCTGGGACATGGCCATACAGCCCGAAAAACTCACAGCAACCCTACATTTACTTAATTTGCCCTCTTTTCTTCAACTATGCGTTTTATTTATAGTTTTAGCTGCCTTACCTGTCTTATAGTACTGCTGTCCTAACTCCTATAAGAAGTTTCTTTCTCCTCACCAAAACTAAACAATAGCTCCCCATCAATTAGAGTATTTGTGAATGTTCCAAGAGATCCTCAGCAACTTACCAATTTTCTGCATCATTGCTGCTATGTTTTGGCCTAGGTGATTGGAATAGCATAGAATACTGATAGCTATGCTAAATGAGAATATAACCAAGAGAGGACATTTTACTTTTGCGAGAATAGAGAATTAATGATGCATTTGAGATTGAAGCCCACCTTATTAAATTAGTAGTGATGATATTACCATTCTAGTGATAAGAAGCTATTTTGTGTGCTGAAAACATTAGCTGATCAAAATTATTTCCAAACGCCATACCTGGTTCCAAAAACATTAAAATGTAATGCCATATTTGGTGAGTGGAGGGTTGGTTTGCATTATTGTATACATTGGGGAGAACTTTTTGTAAGTTTTCACATTAATTATTGCAGTCAAGCCTCATCAAGAGATAGGTACGCTAGGCAATGTACCAACCAAGCATGCTGATCTTCTATCACACGGATGATCACACTCAAGTTTTATTTGTAATATACAGGATCTGTAAAGCACACTCAGGGCCCTTCCACACAGTCCTATATCTTAGAATATCAAGGCAGAAAATCCCACATTATCTGAGTGTGGACTCAGATATCCCAATTCAAACAGATATTGTGGGATTTTCTGCCTTGATATTATGGGATATCAAGGGCCCTTCCACACTGTCATATAACGCAGAATATCAAGGCAGAAAATCCCACAATAACTGCTTTGAACTGGGTTATCAGTCCACATTGTCATATATCCCAGTTCAAAGCAGAATGTGGGATTTTATTCAGGTGTGTGAAAGGGGCCATAGACCAACCTTACCCTATCCATATTCATTGAGATGCAAACAATTTATTGATTTATTTATAAAATTTATATCTTACCTTTGTATTTGTAAGGCAATGAATTATACTGACTGTGGATCCTTTCAAGTCAGACAGTTCATTTGCATGTTGGATTGTAGTGGGAATGGTGTGAATTTTTTGTCTCCTGCGCAATGACACAACCAGGAACATGTGCGTTTTCCAACCCGCTTTGATCAAGGGCAAACAAGCCACATAGAAGTCTTCTGGATCAAAGGTCAATAGTGGCAACCCCATGGGCAAACTTCGTCCCTCCAGGTGTTTTGGACTTCAACTCCCACAATTCCTGCCTGTACTATACTAATGGCAATTTGCAAACATTCAGTAACATGTTGGTCTCCAAAGACCCATAGGTGTCAGATTGTGGAAGAGTGCCTTAAACCAGTGTTTCCCAACCTTTTTTGAGCTGCGGCACATTTTTTACATTTACAAAATCCTGGGGCACACCACCAACCAAAATTACACAAAATGACACTCTAACACAGTAATACATATAGTTAATATGTTTTAAAATGTATTTATACACTCAGTGTGAAACCTGGGCCTGTTTCGATGAACACAACATAGATATCCTGGCAGGAATGGCAGAAAGAAACAAACTTTCCACACAGAACTCCCATAACCAAGAGAAAATGCTAAAAGAGTTTGGAGAGCATTGACCTTGGGTTTTGGAGTTGTAGTTCACCTGTATCCAGAGAGCACTGTGGACTCAAACAATGTTGGATCAGGACCAAACTTAGCATGAATACTCAATATGCCCAAATGCGAACACAGATGGAGTTTGGGGGAAATAGAGCTTGACATTTGGGAGTTACAGTTTCTGGGATTTATAGCTAACACACAAACAAAGAGCATCCTGAACTCTTGGAACAATGGAATTGAACCAAACTTGGCATATTGAACTCTCATTACGAACAGAAAGTACTGAACGGGTTTGCTTGGGAATTGACCTAGAGTTTGGAAGTTGCAGTTCACCTACACCCAGAGAGCACTGTGGACTCAAACAATGTTATGTTATGTTGTTGTTTGTTTTCTATCCAGAATCACAATGTTGGAAGGAGGCTCACCACTTTAAGGTCCCTAAAACAGGCATGGGAAAACTTCGGCCCTATGTGTACTTTGGACTTCAACTCCCACCATTCCTAACAGCCTGAGGCCCTTTCCTGCTTAAGTGGCTGAGGGGGGAAAGGAAAAAAGCCTGAGGGTGCTAGGAACGGTGGGAGTTGGAGTCCAAAACACCTGGAAGGTCCAAGTTTGCCCATGCCAGCTTTCGACAGAGACCTCTTCCTCCCCCTTCCCCTTTACACCCTTTCTTCCCCCTCCTGCCGAACACTTACTCTTTCTTCTACACTGCCGCTTCTGCCACCATTTTGATCCGAGGGGGCAGCGTGAGCATGTTCAGGAGGGGAGGGGGAGGGAGGGAGGAAGACTTGACCCATGCGGGCGCTACTGCGCAGACTTGCCCCAGAGCAAAGCGAGGCAAAGTGAGCAGAGCGAGGCTGGGAAGAAAGGAGCCCGAATGGAGAAGAAAAAGTGTTTGGCAGGAGGGGGAAGAAAGGGTATTGGAGGTTCCAATTTCCCATGGCACACCTGATGATCGCTCACGGCACACTAGTGTGCCACAGCACACTGGTTGGGAAACACTGCCTTAAACAATACACATTCAGATGGTTGAAACATAATATTATGGCCACCAATTTGAACTAACAGTCACATTTCATGAGTTAGCTTTCCCACACTAAGTGCTTGCAGTATTTTATTGATCTATATCTATTAGAGGCAGCTTTTTGAACCAGCCTAGTTTAGCTTCTTATTAATAGAAAAAGTACACAGTTTCCCTTGTAAGGCATGTATATTCCACACTTGTAAATCTTGTATTTCTTCATATGAGAAAGCAACACTGTCATTTTTTTTAAAAAAAGTGAGACTTTAGTGTCACATTTTTAAAAGTGTTAAAAATGGGGAGAAATCCTTTGAGATAACTTTGTTTGCAGCACTGAAATGTAGCAGTGAGTCTTTATGCATTACTTTGTTTAACATTCCCTTAATTCCATATGAATAACAGGGGGAAAAAAACTAGGACCAAATGTTGCTCCCACATATTTCAATGAGCTGTAACCTATGAAATCCTTCGCTGCCGCGAAAGAAAGTGTGTTCCTAAAATGCCTGTTCTTTTCAAGTGCATTCTCATAGGGAAACAATTATACAGATCATGCTGCCAGGATCTGGAGCTCTTAGCAAATGTTTCCATTGGATTTAATTATGTTGCCTGTGTAAACATGAGGGTTAGGAACTTGAAAAATAAAAGCTATACTGTTTTCAATTTTCATAATAGATTAGATTGCAAGAGATCCCTCAGGGTTTCAGTTTTCATTTGGTGAAATTGCCACCGGTTTTTTTTTGGTCTTTAGCATTGTCGACAATTTTGCCTAACACAGTGCTCTTTGAGAAAGAAAGAAAGAAAGAAAGAAAGAAAGAAAGCCATTTATGAAGCCTAAATAGATGTCCTTCTTTTGTATTGATGTGCATTGTGGCTCTGAATCTTCTGTAAGTCTGTATTATTGGACTGCATGCTCCAGCTTTCTACAGTCTATTACAGTTCCCTCTTTGGCATGTTACTGAAGGTGCAGATGCTCTTGAATTGTTTCATTGTTGCTGCTGCCATACCAGATGTGTCCATGGAGTGTGACTTTGTTTTGTAAAGAGCAATAGCACTTATTCTTTGATTCCCAAAATCTGCTTCCCAAAATGGGGCTCAGCCTTTTTTTAAAAGAAGCACAAATAAATTCACAATAAGCTACCATATTGAAAGACAGGTAAACATACTCTGTGCATAATCCAACGTCATCCCCAACCCGAGACAATGCACTCAGATAAATGAAACATATGCACATTCCTTTGATTTTAGTGGCTGTATCCTGGTTGGTTTTAACATTGGATTGAGCTTTGTATTAAACCATAAACACATTAAATGCAGTTTTAAACTTCAATAAAAAGCCTCCACAAAAACTTTGAAGCCTCTTCTTCAGCAATCAATCACTTGTCGAAATCCTATTTGTCTCTGAAAGAAAGAAAGAAAGAAAGAAAGAAAACTTTCTCAGAAAGAAGACACTCTCTCACAGGGACGTGTCTTTGTAAACATCATAGAAATATTTTCATAATGACTAGAGAGTGATAGTTTAACATCAGTTTAGAATGTGTCTTTGAGTGACTATTTAGTAAGCAAAATGCCCATTGTTTGGATGTGGAAGTAAGACTTGCATTTTGCAGAGATGAAAAGATGGGGTGGGATGGGGTCAAAGGATAGCTATATACTACCTCTAAGGCAGTGGTTCCCCACTTTTTTTGACCAGGGCCCACTTTGACCAGGGCCCACTTTGACCAGGGACCAATTTGACCAGGGCCCACTTTGACCATGGACCACTTTGACCAGGGTTTACTTTGACCAGGGCCCACTTTGACCAGGGACCAATTTGACCAGGGACCAATTTGACCAGGGACCACTTTGACCAGGGACCACTTTGACCAGGGTTTACTTTGACCAGGGCCCACTTTGACCAGGGACCACTTTGACCAGGGACCAATTTGACCAGGGTTTACTTTGACCAGGGCCCACTTTGACCAGGGCTTACTTGACCAGGGCCCACTTTGACCAGGGACCAATTTGACCAGAGCCCACTTTGTCCAGGGACCACTCTCCAACATTAGTGCCAAAAGGGGGTGGGGCTGGTTAGCTTTGCAGAAAGGACCAGAAATATAATAATTTTTTAAAAAATTAAGAGGAAGGAGATCAGATATTCATTGCTGCAGTCCACTGCTGGGCTGCAGCCCACAGGTTGAGAAGCACTGCTCTAGGGGCAATATACCTGTGCATCTTATTCAATGAGAAATGTTACACAAAGTGCAGTTGCACCTCTGTCCTACTGGTGGGCTCCCCATATGCAACTTATATGGGAACGTAGTGTTGCACTTACCGTATATACTTGAGTATAAGTCAACCTGAATATAAGCTGAGGCACCTAATTTTGCCACAAAAAACTGGGAAAACATATTGACTCAAGTATAAGCCGAGGGTGGGAAATTCAGCAGCTACTGGTAAATTTCAAAATAAAAATAAATACCAATACAATTACATTAATTGAGGCAGCAGTAGTTTAAATATATTTTAGAGAATGGTGAAAAATGTACATATTTATGAGAAAATAATAAGGCATTTGACAAGTGACACACAGTTATCTGATTCACAGTGGTGGAAATGAAGTAAGGACAATGGGAGCATTTACAGTGAAAAAACAAAGTATTTCCAAAGTTACAGGTGAAACGTTTTATTTAAATTAGAACACATTCTAATTTAACTTTCTTTGACCTGTTTGATTTTTCACCAAGGCATTCTTGTTAATCAATTTACCTAAGCTAGGATGTTCTTGTTACCCTCCAGCTACCATTTGTTAATCACCAGATTTAAGGCAATGGTCCATTTTTAGTTTCAGGTTTCAGTTCTTTTTCACTCCATTGATTTATACATGTGGCCCCTAGGGCAATTTTTCTAATCCTCCAGTCCCCTATACATCTTTCTTTTTTTTTGCAAAGGAAATATTCCAAAAATGTCCCCACCTTGGTGAGCGGAGTGGGACATTTTCCCCATGTTTGAAGATTTCCTGCCTCCCTGGCCTAAAAATAACATTTTTTGCAATAATATTTTAATGTATTTGTTCCCACAATATTCTCTTGGGGGGGGGGGGGGGTGCAGCACATTACTTTCACATTTTCCATGCCCCTGGGAAAGACGTCCCATGAGAAGCATTTTTGAAACAGAAAATGCTTCTACTCCCAGAAGGTGGTGGGACTCCCTTTTGTCTCACCTTGTTGTGTTTGCTGCCATGCCCTCTACTTCCTCTTCTTCCATCTCCTGCTCTCCTTGCAGCACCTTCTACTGCCCTTCCATCGTTACCTGGTCTTTCATATCCTTCTTATGATTTCCTCTCCTCCTTCTCTTTATCTTCTATGTTTGCACAAAGCTGGCAGGACCAAGTCAGGACTTCTTAAAAAGAACAGGGAAGTAACAGGAAACAGTAGGTAGATAACTACAAAATGGAAGTTTAGCAAACCACAATGAAGCGAAACAGAAAGAAGGGGCTTAGATGGCCATATAATAGGTTGGCTTTCTTTGGGGAGAAATGAAATGTGGGGGTGGCAATGCAATTAATTGGGCTCAGGAATACAATAAATGTTACTTTCCTTCCCTTTTAGTTTAGCTAAGCTCCATTTAGTTTGTTTTATTTTATACTTATTTTACCTTTTGTTATCTGGCTCTGGGTGGTTGTGGATTCATGGGTATTTGGACGGAAACATTGCTTTGGACGTGGGTCATTTTCATACCCACATAATGTAGGTTGTTTAAATAATCCTAACAAATAAAACTTTAAAACCTTTGGTAATTATGGCTTGAATAAAGCAATAAAATTTGATTGGGAATTATGAAGCATACAAGAAAGTTATGTTTAACATTCCGAAATATGTAGACTCAGAGAATACAGAACGTTCCTGTACCTAGAATCATAGCTTTGGAAGAGACCTCATGGGCCACCCAATCCAACCCCCTGCCAAGAAGCAGGAATATTGCATTCAAAGCGCCCCCGACAGATGGCCATCTAGCCTTTGTTTAAAAGCCTCCAAAGAAGGCGCCTCCACCACACTCTGGGGCAGAGAGTTCCACCTCTAAACAGCTCTCACAGTTAAGAATTTTTTCCTACTGTTGAGGTGGAATCTCCTTTCTTGTAGTTTGAAGCCATTGATTCGCATCCTAGTCTCTGGGTTGTAGAAAACAAGCTTGCTCCCTCCTCCTTTGACTTCCCCTCACATATTGATACATGCGCGTTACAGTAATCTAGCCTTGAGATGACCGTGGCTTGGATCACCGTGGCTAGGTCGCTCCGGGAGAGGTAGGGGGCCAGCCTCCTTGCCTGGCGGAGATGGAAAAAGCAGTTTTGCTGGCCATGGAGACCTGGGCCTCCATGGTCAGCTGGGAGTCCAATTGACACCCAGGCTCTTCACGGACGGCGCTGGATGCAGCGCTGCACCGTCCAGGGTCGGAAGCCGGGCACCCACCCCGCCCGGGCCGCCCAGCCACAAGATCTCCGTCTTCGCCGGATTCACCCTCAACCTACTGGCTCGCAGCCATCCAGTAACGGCTTCGAGGCAATGTTGGAAATTATCGGGGACGGATCCCGACCTGCCCTCCATCCTCAGAATGAGCTGGGTGTCATCAGCGTACTGATGGCATACCAGCCCATAACTCCGCACCAGCTGTGCAAGCGGCTGCATGTAGATGTTAAATAACAGAGGGGAGAGAATGGCCCCCCTGAGGGACTCCACACACTAATGGGGAGCCCTCGGAGACCACCCCGCCCCTCCTCACACGCTGAGACCGCTGGCGGAGGAAGGAGGTCAGCCATTTAAGGACAGTCCCCCTCACTCCAGCCATGGCCAGGCGGTGGATCAAAAGATTGTGGTCGACCGTGTCAAACGTGCCGTGAGGTCCAATAACACGAGCAGCGCAGACCCGCCTTGGTCGAGCTGGCAGCGGAGTTGATCTGTGATGGAGACCAGGACCGTCTCCGTCCCATGCCCCGAACGGAAGCCGGACTGGAAGGGGTCTAGCCATGTTGCATCATCTAAGAAGGACTGCAGCTGCTCCATTACTGCCCTCTCAACTACCTTGCCCAGGTACGGAAGATTCGACACTGGGCGGTAGTTGGAGGAACCGCAGGGTCCAATGATGGTTTCTTCAGTAATGGAGCCACCACTGCCTCTTTTAAGCACTCTGAAAGACTCCTTGCTCAAGGAGCTGTTTATGATATTCAACAGAGGCCCACGTAACCCCTCCAGGCAAGATCTAACAAGCCAGGAGGGGCACGGGTCGAGGGAGCAGGTGGTAGGGTGAGCAGCAGTCACTATCTTATCAACAGCATCTGCGTCCAGTGGCCGAAACCGGTCGAGGGTGGGCCGGGCGGAGGGCCACGGGGTCTCAAGCTCTCTCACTGTATCAATTGTGGCCGGAAGGTCCCACGGAGGCTCAGTATCTTGTCTGCGAAGAAGCTCTGAAAAACACCGCGGTAAGGGCCTGATCGCTATTTTTTGGGACGGTAGGGACCGTCGTCAGAGATCGAATTACCTTAAACAGTTGAGCCGGGCGAGAGCTAGCAGACGCTATCAAGGCAGAGAAGAATTCTTATTTTGGCTGCCTTGACAGCATGCTCATAAGTTTCTTTTTAATTAGCTTATAAGCTGATATTGAGGCTCCGTCACGGAGTTTCCGCCACTCCGCGCTCTAGCCGTCTCCCTCTCCCGCTCATAGCCCTGAGGTCCCCTGTATACCAGGGGACCGATGATTGCGGGGTCGGAGAGGATGCCTAGGGGCAATCTCGTCGAGAGCTTTAGCTAATGAGGTGTTCCAGGCCTGCACCAGCTCATCGACTGAGACGCTGGTAGACTCCAGATCCCTCAGAGCATTCAGGAACCTCTCGGTTCCATAAGTCTCTTTGGGCGAACAAGAATCTGTTTGGCGCCCTTGCATGGGGGGGCTGCTCAACCCGGATACTTAGAGCACAGTGGTCCGACCATGGAACCTCTATTACGGAGGCTAGGTCCACTTGAACCCCTGCAATCATGTCTCCTATCAGCCTTGTATTCTGCAGGCTAAACAGGCCCAGCTCTTTAAGCCAGACCCTTGATCATTTTAGTCACCCTCCTCTGGACACATTCCAGCTTGTCAACATTTCCCTTATATTGTGACCGGAATTGGACACAGTGTGATTCCAGGTGTGGTCTGACCAAGAAAGAATATTTATTTATTTATTTATTTATTTGTTCATGACGCTGAGGCTGCATGATCCTGTATGTTTTTAATTGTTAAATTGTTATTATATGTGTTTTTTCTGGGGGGGGAGGGTTTGACTTGTTGCTGTGTTGTATTGAGGGCAGAGACTGCCTGTGTAAACCGTCCCGAGTCGCCTTCGGGCTGAGAGGGGCGGTATAGAAACATGACAAATAAATAAAATAAATAATGACTTCCCTGGATCTAGACATTATACTCCTATTGATGCAGGCCAAAATCCCATTGGCTTTTTGAGCTGCCGCATCACTTTGTTGGTTCATGTTTAACTTATTATCCATGAGGACCAATATCTTTTTCACACGTACTGTTCTCAAGCCAGGCATCCCCTATTGTGTATCTTTGCATTTCATTTTTTTCTGCCTAAGTGAAGTACCTCGCATTTGTCACTGTTGAACTTCATTTTGTTAGTTTTGGCCCATTTCTCTAATCTGTTAAGATCGTTTTGAATTCTGCTCCTGTCTTCTGGAGTATTGGCTCCCAATTTGGTGTCATCTGCAAACTTGATGGTCATGCGTTTTAAACCTTCATCTAAGTCATTAATAAAGATGTTGAACAGAACTGGGCCCAAGAGAGAACCTATAGCAGAACTTTTGAGTGGAAGATTTGGAATCAAGATTTGAAGTAAAGATCTCACATTTTCAATTTCAGAGAAGGTTGACAAGTCATGGAGTTACATTTGTGTTACATTTGTGTTCAAAACAAGAAGATTTCTGATTTTTCTTTATACTTAACTAATCTGACTTATAGGCAGTGGTTTCCTCCACATAAGTTAGATGCATTATCTTGTATTACTAACTGTCCTTATCTGTATCGCTAGGTTCTGGAGCACTCAGTAGTATTGTGGCTTGGATCCAGATCTTGTCATGCTTAGTCATAAGGAAGTTAAGTCATTTGGATTCCAGTTGTTATGACTAAGCCTAAAACTATTGCACTGGACACAGTTTTCTGGAATATTTGTGAGGGAACATTTCCAAGTAAACTACTCAACCATCTCTATGTGTGTCACTCTCAGATGGTATACAAAAGAGATCATGGGTAACCAAATGGGAAACAGCAATACACCAAAGCAGCATTGCTTCCTCTCCATCACAGGACCTATTGCAAGGAGTGAGAAAAGAGAAATAAAGAAGTTACAGAGTATTGTGATTATTTGCCCATTGTCCTAGTCAAGCTTCTCCTCCTCAGTATTTGCAGAACCTGGATAATGCAGTCAGCTTAGTTTGAGAAGGGCCCCCCTGGTGGTGTAGTAAGTTAAACTGCTGACCTGCTGAACTTGCTGACCAAAAGACTAGCGGTCAAATCCGGGGAGCAGGGTGAGCTCCAGCTGTTAGGCCCAGCTTCTACCAACCTAGCAGTTTGAAAACATGCAAATATGAGAAGATCAATAGGTACTGTCTTGGTGGGAAGGTAACAGTACTCCATGCAGTCATGCTGGCCACATGATCTTGGAGGTGTCTATGGACAATGCCGGCTCTTTGGCTTAGAAATGGCAATGAGCCCTACTCCCCAGAGTCGAACACGACTAGACTTAATTTCAGGAGAAACCTTTACCTATACCTTTGGTTTCAGAAGAGTCGGAAGAGTTTTCCACAACTTCTCTTTAATAAAGCAGTTTTCAAAGCCACCAGGGACCCATGGCTATGTAACAAATTCTGGCTGTGCATCAACAAAGCTCATTTTATGGTACCATGCAGGACCCACCCACTCTGCAGAAATTAGGCATCTGCACTTTCTAAAAATTCATTTTCCTCCGAGTGATCGACATACAAAATGAGTTTCGAATGGTATTTTAGACAATTTGTGGAGATGCATGTGTCAGCCTTCCATTTGCCCGTTCTAGTTCTACTGATGCTATGATTACTAGTATTTGCAAGCCCTGCCCTGGAACTCATCCAGGCAGTTTTATTGTACTGAAATGGCTCTTCCAGTTCATTGAGCATCTAGCATAATACGGCTGAATATGATTGGCGCGTTTACATGTCTTTATTCAGGATTTAAAAAAAAAATTCCGGCAGTTAAACTACATAATTATGGGAAAACGAATCATAACAATAAAAGACAATTTAAGTTAACAAGCTTTGTGATCAAAGGATAAATACAGGTTGGATAAATGAGACTGTAGATGTAACTAATCTACATAAATAGGCTTTGGTCTGATTAGAAGAGCAGAATGCATTAAAATAATTTGGTTGTACTTTTTAAAATGTTTTGTTTCCGTGTATTTTTGAAATAGTAAGTTATTTCTATTGTTGGTTCCATTTCTATTAAAATATATACTTTCAGTAAATGAAGCACTACAATAAAAATTAGCAATGTCTACCACCATGAGAGAATAGAGTAAGTATAACACAGGTTTGTTCTTTGCCTGAAATATCCAGTAGTCTCTTGATCACAATAACTTAAAATCTCCAGGTCAGGGTTTTGTTTTGATACTGTATGATCAAAGATTAATCTGCCAGGTTGGGGGCTTGCCTAATATCTTTGGGGAGCGAATTCCAGAGCCGAGGGGCCACTTCAGAGAAGGCCCTCTCCTTTGTCCCCACAAGTTGCACTTGTGATGGAGATGGGAATGAGAGAAGGGCCTTTCCGGAAGACTGAAAAGAACATGTGGGTTCATAGATGGAGATGTGGTCGCACAGATAGGCGGGTCCCAAACCGTTCAGGGCTTTGTAGGTAAGAACCTGCACCTTGAATCCGGACTGGAAGATAAATGGCAGCCAGTGGTGCTCCATAAACCGGGGGGGTTGACCGCTCCCAGATTACCAGTGCAGAAGATCCACATTATCTACATTATAAAAGCCTCTGGTGGCGCAGTGAGTTAAACACCTGTGCCGGCAGGACTGAAGACCAACTGGTTGCAGGTTCAAATTTGGGGAGAGCATGGATGACTTCCCTCTGTCAGCTCCAGTTTCCCATGCAGGGACATGAGAGAAGCCTTCGACAAGGATGGAAACACATCAAAACATCCCGGCATCCCCTGGGCAACATCCTTGCAGACGGCCAATTATCTCACACCAGAAGCGATTTGCAGTTTCTCAAATCGTTCCTGACATGGCAAAAAAAATCACAAACAAAAAAAATGCATTATATGAGTCTACACTGCCATATAATCCAGTCCAAAGCAGATAATCTGGATTTTTATAGCAGTGTAGATCTAGCTTTATTCATCATTTTTGTAGAGATTTCAGAGAGTAGAGATAGTAGGCTTGTGCACTTTGGCTGAACCTTGCTCTGTTTCTGCTGGCTGGATTCTGGTAGACCCCCGTATCCATTTCCACAAAGCTCCCAAAAATGAGTGGGTAAATTGATAACCTTTTTTGGTCCTCACCTGAAAAAATATAGCTAGATCTGGCCTATTGGCAGCAATGGGGAACTTACGAGGTTACCCTTTCCATTCTTGGGACTCTTTCCTTTCTTCCCTTCAAGGGAGCCTGGGTTTCAGCAACAGGGTTAAAGAAGCACCATATCCTTTTTTCCCTTCAAGGGAGCCTGGTTTTCAGCAACGAGGTTAAGGAAGCACCCTATCTGGCTCATTATAGGGGGGCTTCCCAGCCTCCCCTTGCCATCATTTTTGGAATGGTTTGTCCTTCTTTAAGATCTGGATTAAAATTATCAGAGTTCGGATACCACTTTTTCTGCAATCCTTTCCTTTCTGTCTATGCAGGAGACCAGTTATAATGCTATGTTAAAGCTGTTTCTTTCTACTCTAGAGCAGTGTTTCCCAACCTTTTTTGAGCCGTGGCACACTTTTAACATTAAAAAAATTCGGGGGCACACCACCAACCAAAATGACACAAAATGACACTCTAACACAGTAAAGAATGGCTGGGGGTTGGTGGCCTGCTGGGAGCAGCTGCTGGGAGTGCCAAAGCCGGGGGAGGGGTGGAGCCAGGCTGCGCCATGCCCCACCCCTACCCCGGCTTCACCTCTCCCAGCAGCTGCTCCAGCCTTGAGGGGGCAGTGCCAAGCCAGCGGTGCCAGAGCCAGCACAATGCTGGCTTGGCACTGTCCCCTCAAGGCTGGAGCAGCTGCTGGGAGTGCCGAAGCCAGGGGAGGGGGCAGAGCCATGCCGCGCCATGCCCCGGCCCCTCCCCCCAGCTTCAGCTATCCTACAGGCCGTGCCATGCCCTGCCCCCTCCCCCCAGCTTCAGCTCTCCTACAGAGGAGGAGCATGAGCAGTGGACGGGCTTCAGTGGACGGGGCTCCTCCTCCACGCGGCTTCAGCGAGCGAGGGGCGAGAGTCATGATGGGAGTCATGGCGGATTGGAGGCTGGCTGGGGAAATGGCCGAAGGAGGCGGCGCCCTGGTCCCTTCTTTTTCTTCGCCACTGCCCAGCCCTTCCTCTTCCCCCAAGCAGCAGGAGTTCGGCAGGAGGGGGAGGAAGGGGGCAGAGAGCTTTTCTCGTGGCACAGCAGGAGGTCCGTCACGGCACACTAGTGTGCCACGGCACACTGGTTGAGAAAGACTGCTCTAGAGGAGACAGGCACTACAGGTCCTGCAGGCATGCACTCTCTCTTCCTGCATGCAGCTTTCCAGCACATTTTAAGAAGGCTTCTCACTTCCAAGGGAAGAAAGAGTGATCGACTTGAAACTATCTTCCTGGGCTTCCTTTAAAAAGCCTTCTTTTTTTCTTTTGATTTGCACTGCAGACCCTGCCTGGAGTGATGCTTCCCCCCCCCATGCCTTTCTGCTTCATGTTTAAAGCTTCCTTAAAACTGTTTCTACTTTCTACTCTAGAGGAGACGTAACTAGGTGGTAGTAGTTGTCTGAGAATGAGACTTTTCTTCTTGTTTTCTGTGATTACTACTACTATTAATAATATTTTTAAAGTATTTTCTGAAGGAGAGGAAGGGAGGAAAAGAAGCTAAAAAGATGCCTCTCCAAGCCCCCAAATGCTCACGCACCCCACCTACCTGTCCTGCATATTCCCAATTCCCAGCCATCCCCACTAAAAAAATAGTCAAGAAAATAAAGGAAACTTTAAAAAGATTCAAGAGAAAGACCAAGCCAGAAGCCAAGCCAAAAAAATACACTGAAGCCAGGATGCATATGTGATGGCAAATAGAGGAGGAGGAGCCATGATCAGCTGCCACATGGTCCCATTACAGACGGGAATCCATGATGGCTGGGCCCTTGTTATTATGGCCACCAAACCGAAGGAGCCGGATTAATTGAAGGAAAATGGCTAAAACAGATCCACGCACAAGTCTAGTAGTTAGTTACAGCTGGTGATATCCACCACAATGGAGTAATAAGTCTTCTTGGAAACTATCCAAGGTGCTGAAATTGTTTCCAAATAGAGATTCAGAATCTGGGATAGACCTTTAGAATAAATAATAATACAACTGTGTCATACCAACACAGGAACATCCAGTTAGGCAGGAAAATCGACTCACTTCAACTTTTCATTCATGTTTATTCTATGAGTTGGCTTTCCAATTCTTTGCTTTATCTCTAAATAGGGCAGGCATGAAAATAAAGTTTGGCCTAAACTGGGATGAGAAAATGTGATGTGCTTGAGACAGCCTTTCTGACCTCCCATAATTCACTGAGCCTGGTTTACAATACTAGATTTTTAAAATTAAAATAACTCTTTCCTCCTTTAAGTTTTAAAAGAACTGCAGAAGATTCTGGAAATGCGATTCTTCTTTAAAACCAGGCACCTGTTTCTAACATGTCTTGTTTTAAGACTAAAGGCAGGTGTTTCTTTTACATAAGATTAAATATTTCATATTTCACTTGTGGCATTGAAAGGCAAATGTAGGCATAATGGGAGGTTGAGTTGCATATGGCCCTTTTGTCATGTGTTCCTTATCTCTGCCCTAAATAGTCCAAGTTTCCAAGAGCAGAAGAAATATCAGCCACCACAAAAATTTCCATCTTTGTGCAAACAGACTCATGTCAAAAACGTTGAACTTGAAAATAAAATTGCTGCACAATATTTGATTGATTTTTAATTAAAGAAAAAACAATAAAGAGAACATTTAAAGGACAATTTCTTGTTTACTGTCTTTATCAGAGGAGAACAGCCTTTGTAGTATCTGAAAGCTGCTGCATTAAAAATAAATTGCAAGTCTTCAAAGCTGTAAAGACCTTCTTCCCTTTGTGTGTGTGTGTGTGCACACATTTTAAAAAGCCCAAAACACACTTGACAATAAGATTGAAAAACAAAAGATAAATAACAGCATCATCAAATTTTTGAAGGATTTTAATGTATTTTTAATAATAGCTAAAGATTTTTGCAGTTAAGTGCCATGAGCCTTTTATTGTTGTTGTTTTAAAAGAGAATAACATGTAAATAGCGACAATGTTTCCACTGTTTTTTTGTGTTGATGGTTTTGCTTCCCCTTTATTATAAGTGACAATTTAGGTTTTTAAAAATTTTTTGTAGAAGAACACAGTGGTGGATTTTAAATTCCGTGATATGTCAATAAATTTCTATATTTTTCCTCTTTTCACAAAACTGAACAGCCATTTTTCAATGGAAACTTGTGAAGCTGTACAAAAATGTTAAGCATTTCTATACAACAAGCCTCTACAACTTGGGATACCAACATATCTGGGAGAGGTAATCCAAAAGGGGAAAAAAACCAAACTGTGATCAGGTTGTGACCTACTAGTTGCCTGGTATTTCTTTCCCATCCACTTCCTTATATCACCAAGCACACCACAAAAAATGAAGCTTAATTGGGATGTCATATGCAGTGGTTGTGAGTGGTGTTCAATCCAGAAGATTACATTCAGGCTTGCCTTCACTGAAGAAATGGCTGTAAAAGAGCTAAACAACTTAACAATGCATCTGTCTAACGGCACTTGATCAGCCACAATACTAGGGCAGTTGTAATGGGCCTGTGACCATTAAATTTGTTCATGCCTAAACATCATACCTGTCCTGGTATTGTGCCTGATCAAGTGCAGTTAGAAGTGTTACTTCTGTGCTTATAGCAGAGCTGTAATACAAAGTTCTGATCAAGCTATATTCTTGGAATTTCCATATGGGATTACTAGGATGATGGGAAATGGCAAAATAATGTGCAATCACTTTCAGCCATGTGAGGTGGAACAGGCAAATATGTATACTGTGGGGACATCTACACTGATCCCTTAAATCAGAAGGAAAGGAAGCATTGCCATTGTGCAGATGATATGTGAAGTCTAGACCTGGACTTCACATGTGAAAATACAAAGGAGTTCATGGGCAATGACAAATTTCCAATATTCTTCATAAATGCAGGTTGCACAAACCCCAGTAAAAGCTTTTTAAAAATTCCAGAACTAAGGCTGGAACTGGTTCAAGGCCTGGGCGGTGCTTATATGTCCCATAGAGGTGGCTTCGAACCAGTTCCAGAATCTGAAGCATCAACTGCATCCACAGCTTCACGAGTGTGGAGGATTCAAAGTTTTCCCCCTACCTCCCCATGCCATAATGTGCATGTATGCAGATTGTAGGAGCATGTATCCTTAATCTGTTTCACCAAAATATGAGGTTTACACTTAGGTGCTCTGGTTTGCATTGTGGTTGTATTTGAGAATATTCCCTGCTTTTGTTTATCCCGAGTTAAAACCCTTAATGAGCATTGCTGTGCATGGTCATGGTGTGTGTTGTGTAAACACTATGCCTTCAAACTGCATTAAGCTTTTAACGTAGATGGGCCCTTTGTCCACATTTCTTAATTAGACTGCCAGGACTTGTATTCCTAGTAGCTATTATGCTCCTGGTAAAGGGTTCTCCATGACATTAAGTCTAGTCAAGTCTGATTCTGGGGGGCAGTGCTCATCTCAAATTCTAAGCCAAAGAGCTGGTGTGGTTTGTAGATGCCTCCTAGGTCATGTGGCCGGCATGACATTACTTTCCCACCAAAGTGGAACCTACACACATTTGTATGTTTTCAAACTGCTAGGTTGCTGAAGCTGGGGCTGACAACAGGAGCTCATCATGTCTCATGGATTTGAACCACCAATCTTCCAATCAGCAAGTGCTGCAGCTTAGTCGTTATTATGCCCTAGCTGCACCTAAAAATTAGAGGTACATTCACACTGCACAATCATAGTTCTATATTCCATGTCTAGATGGTTGTGGTTTAGTGAGCCTCTTTGTTTGATAATTCTAAGTACTGTAATTTTCCTTAAACTCCCTTTCCCGAGATTGCATACAGTGGAATCATTGCTGTTAACATGGAATTGTGGCACTCTTAATAGTGTAGTGTGAAAGGACCCTAAGATCACACATCTGCAAAGGTGGATATTATTGACACCAAGATATTAGCAGGGCTATGTTACGCACTGCTAAAACCAACCCTTGGTCTAGAGGTGGGAAGTGAATTCTGGTTTCTGATTCAATCCCCTCTTTTTAAAGAAAAGAGTAAATATGCACAGAAATTAACAATACTACTACATAAATAAACCTATCAGGATCCTAGAAGTCACTCAACAAGGCAGATTGCAGATATGGTTGTGTTTACCTCCTTGCTAGCTAGCTATAGGACAACTACTGATGGAAGAAATTGTTATGATTTGCATATTGCATCTGTTTTGGGTGTGTGAAAACAATTGTGGTAAAAGCTAGCACAAACCTTTTTCCTATATGAAAAGCAGTTAACTTGCACATAGAAAACACAGCATTCTGCAGAAAAGTGCTGTTTTCTAGAGAAATGGTACTTTCTCTGCAAACCTCAAGTTTCTTGAGCAAATAGACAAAAGAAAAAGTGCAGAAAAGGCATCTGTCACACTGTAAAACCTCACCATCTTTGTTTGAACTCCCTGCAGCAATACAGTTGTGAAAACAACCCTTTCTAAACTGGAAATCATGACCTCATTTCAGAAATCAGGGTTTTGCTGGAAAGGTCCAGCCCCTGAGACCACTTATTTCTTAGGCTGCTTCTGCCGGCAAAATACCAATCTTAAATTTTGTGGCACCTCTGTCTCAATGCAGGCCACTGCATTCTCTGCAGCACATTTGCAATGGCACACAACTCTACCTCTTAACTAGGAGCCTCCAAGTGCTTTCTCTAGTTTTCTATGAAGATAATCCTTGCGGCTGCCAATTTGAAAGCTGAGCTGTTTTGCATACACTTGTGTGTAATTTGAGATGGAGATCTGAAAATGATTTTTTTAAAGCACAAAACACCACCACTATACAAAGTCCTGCTTTGATGATCCGGCATGAGATTATCCTGCCATGGCTGTAAAAAAGAAGAAAAAGAAAAAAATACAAAACCTGTCCACTGTGTTCTTTCCAGATCTCTTTGTCATTTGGTTGGATCAAATGACAGTAAGAATATAGCTGAATTTAGAGTACCCATAAAATAATGGATTTCAAAGCACCCCTCTTTTTAATGGCATAAAAAATCCCTTAGAAATTATTTCAATATCTAGGCCATACTTCAAACAAAATAAATGTATGTGTGCAGTCTGAAGGAAGAGGGAGAAAGAAACAGTGTGCTTCAAAGGGAGACAGAGATCCACTTCAGCGTGAATGGGAAAAGAATCTTACTTAACAATGCTAATCTAATAGCATTTTCTGGTGATATTATGTGACCTGTAGAGAATTGTTAAACAGACTGAGAAAAGATGTTGCCCATTTTCTTCTACACAAATCTGACAGGGACAGATCTTCGGGAAGGTGAAAGCTGTGTATTCAGTCCCTCTCGCAGTGTGTGTGGAAAGTCATACTGTACACCCCATAGTTAGTATTCTTGAGGAGTCAAGATTTGGATACTCAAGAAGAACTACTCAGTGGTGACACACTGTGACAGTAGGCACACAGTATCCCCAATCATTACACAACTCTTTGTGTGATGGGGAAAGAGCCACAGTGGGTCATGAAACCTGAGTGACCTTTGGCAAGTTACTGTCTCTGTCAGCATGATAGCATCACAAGAATGTTGTGTGTGGATGTTTATAAGGACAAAGAGGAAGAGGAAAATCATATATGCTTTTTTGATCGCATGGCAAATATTCTAAAATAAAATAAAATAGTAAGACATATGATACTGTTCATTGGACATATAGTCTTCTTATGGTTCAGATGAGAAATGTCAGTGAGACTGTTTGTCCTAGACCTGCTGATAAGACATGTTTGAGCAGGGGGACTAGGTTTTGCAAATGCCTCTATTTGCAATGCACCAAGTGCCCTGATGAATCATAATCAGAGTGTTCCTATATGTCTTAGGCCCCTTCCACACATTTCAATAAAATCCCACATTATCTGCTTTGAAATAGGATATATGGCAGTGTGGACTCAGATAACCCACTTCAAAGCAGATATTATGAGTTATTCTGCCTTGATATTCTGAGATATGTGGCTGTATGTTAGGACCCTAAGATGCAAATGCCACCCCCAATTGGATTTTTGATAAGATTTATGTTTTTGCCATTTTCTTAGTCATAGGCTACACTCACCTATATGTAGATTGTCATTGACATATTCTGTTATGAGTTCTTTATTCAAAAGTCTACTGACCTCATTCTACCATCATCTTGCTTTCTCTATCACCACAGTAAGTAAGCATTCAGTGTTCAGTTTCTTCCCTTGCCTCCCAATTTATTCCCTTGCTATAGTTAAAGTAGTGCCTTTATTGCTCAAACACTAGCATTTCTTAGACATAGAGAAAAGTTGTTTTTCCAAATAAACTTTTTAAAAATTGCATCTTGAGTCTGAAATGGTATGGACTACTTTACCGCTTTTTCATTTTTCCACATCTTCTGCTTCCTGAAAATATGAGGCTTCAATGAAGTGTTATATCTGATTGCCGTATTCAACTCATTCTCCATCACCACAAATTGATGCTCACATATCCAACTTGCCAGTAACTGGCTCCCATAAATCCAACTGTCATAGCTGTATGTGTGAACAAGTGTTACATTAAACCAAAGGGTCAACTAAATGACCTTGTCTATTGTCAAAACTCTTTCACTAAATCTGAAAGTACGAAAAACTCTCAAAATTGTTTTCCCCCTTATCCATTCATAGATCTATTATGTATGGCTTGTTTCATTGACAGTAATATCAATGTCATGAAATAAAGATTTTATGAGCAAAGAATGTTCTTTAGCTACTACTTTTCAATAGACTGCCAGAAGTTCAGCCACCAGAAATGAAATTTATTTTAGCTCTGTTAAATTAGGTGGAGGGAGGGGAAGGGTTTCCTCCCATTGATCCTGCATTTTAGAAATTTGGCAGGAAAACTCAACAATTAGTGACTACACTACCCAGCTTTTGACCCGCTCAATAAGGCAACTGTTTATCCGAGCATGAAGGTAAAGTGAGAGACAAGCACATTTGTTTAACAAATGTAAACTGCGGGAGTTTTTGGCTGGCATTGACAAAAGCCGATGATTTGGAGCCTTTTGTGCTGCAGATATTAAGAAAGGAAGCTTTATAATAAAGAGATGGTGGAGTAGGAGAAGATATATAGAGAAGAGGTTTTTTGTTCCAAGTTACATTTCAAGGATTGGGCTTTTTTCTTTGCTGTGTTTCTCCTCCTCTAATCAAGACAGTTCCCAAAGTAATTTGGGTTAATTAAAATGCATGCCCAGTTTCCCATCTCAAAACCCATTTTTAACCACCTGTGGCTATTTCTATTTTAAAAAGAAGCACACATATATAATTGTTATGACTCTCAGCAGTCGACATGCAAAAATTTGCAATTACAATGCCTCCCTTGGGCAGATGTGTGAAATGGCAGATTAATTCATGGCAAGCCAGGCCAATGGTTGGGCTTTCAAAGGGATGCTTGGAGTTTGGCATAGCTTACTAATTATGTGTATACTGCAGGGAAGGGTGCCCAGCATTTCCATCATCTGTGAGTTTTGGGTTTATATGTTTTAGCAAAAGTCCTCAAACCTGTCCTAGATACTTGTGTGACTGTTAATAACCTGCCTTTATGGGAGAAATGAATAGAACCTGAAATGAAATTTCCCACTTGACAGCATTACCTAATCAACAATTTATTGGCCACTTACACTACTGCAGATTACAGTACAAGAACTTCAGTTTTGCTGAAACTAGTACTTTAAGATTGATGGCAACAGTATCCCTTTGAAGCAGTGGTTCCCAACCTTTGGGCCTCCAGGTGTTTTGGACTTCAGCTCCCACAGTTCCTAACAGCTGATAAGATGACTGGGATTTCTGTGAGTTGAAGTCTAAAATACCTGGAGGCCCAAAGATCGGGAACCACTGCCTGGAGTGATCATGTAACCAGTTTGACAGTAACTTATAGCACTCTTCATCTATTTCGACACTCCAGATTTGTTGTCCTAAAATCCACATCATGCTCAGCCAGAATGGACAATTGGCAACGTAGTAGAGGATGATGGGATTTTTATTCCAACATATTTAGAGAGAAACAGGCATAGAAAGACCAGTGCCATTGCTCTGGATCATGCTTTAGCAAACTAGAATAATTCCATCAAATAAAATTACACTTTTAAGTTGGCAGATGTATATGCCATGTCTTTAAGTTCTGTGCCCTCTCCCCCCAACTGTAGATGACAATTCACACATACTATGGCCAGATTTTAACTTGGTGATCAATGTCTGAAGATGGATGTCTCTATGCTTAGCTAGATTTCTCTTCAGAGAGCTGAAGTGCAGCCCACCACACAAGAAAGAAAGGTCATACTCTTGTAGAAGCTAAAGACCTCATCAGATGGCTTTAGGACTCTCTTTCCATACACTGTGGAAACAGAGCCTGAAAGGAGTCTTGCTGTGGCCATCACATGACGTAACAACACTTCCAGTGGGCTCCATTTCCTTTACTCAAGGAAACTGAGCCCAAAAACTGGCTTAAAATGGGGAAAGATGGACAAAAGATGTGGGATCGTTGGCCATCCCAGAAGATGAAGAAAGACAGTAGGGAATGAAAGAGGACGGTTTCATCCTCTTTCCCTGCTTTCTCCCTACTCATCTGATGAGGTCCTAAGAGAGCTTTTGCTCCACCAGTAGACTTTACAAACCCAGTGAAGTGGTAACGAAGGATGTTGAAGAAATATAGAAAAGAAATGTAATTGGCCAATTAAATGCCCAAAGCATTTAAAAGGTTAGATACATGCAAAATAAGTACATAGATAGCATAGCAATAGTTTGTGATAATACAAAAATCTAAGTTACACAACCTCTCAAGTGGACTGGAAGTGTGTGAAATTAATATTAAAACATTATGGAAATTCTCACATCTGACAGTGAAATTCTGAACAGGAAATCTGATGAAACCTTTAAACTATGTAGCCAGTAGATGTGGTGTTTTCCAATTTCTTTGATTTTGACAAGTTTCAAAAACAAATATTAGTTTGTCAGTAAATAACACTGTTTCATGTTTTCCTTTACTGTAGCAACCCAAAAATTATTTTTCTCATTGTGTTATGTAACATTGTTAACTAAATTATGTTTTGGCCTGGCTAGCAAACATTATCTGTGAAGACAACATACACAGTCAAATGTCTAATGTCTTTGGTTTTAATGTTTAGGTTTGCTAGACGAGACAAAAATGGCTTAATTATAACTGATCACGAGAATTCCTTCGTTTTCATTGCACCCCAGCTCTCATGTCTTTGTTATTTCTCCTTCTTTGAAATCTAGATAATCAATTTAGGGTACCAAAGGAGATGTACGATAAAACATTCTAAATAATTAAACTCTCATTTTTATTCCTGTTCCAGTCTTTAGTTTCTGTTATCTGAGCATTAAGGTGGGATTTTGTGTCACCGTTGTTTAATTTATTGTCTTTCTTCCATCCCCTGTAAAATAAGATCTTTTCTAAATATATTTTTGTGTGCTTAGGAATAGAATTTTCGGTATGCTTGTTTATTGTAACTTAATTTATTCTCATCTATATTAAATCAATGGTTGACAGAAGTAGAGATGTATGAGAGCAGGGTCAAATATACTGGCATTGCTCTTTTATAATTTCAGCACTGCACAGATCACAATATGGCTTTGAATCCTTAAAATAGTGGTTTATCTGGTCTTCTGCATTGTAAGGCCCTTTATAGATGAAAGAGAACCATTTTCAGCTGATTTGTGTTACTGAATCAGTAGTATTATCCTGTGCTGGGACAGGATGAAATGTAAGAAATGTTGGAACATTAGAAATTGAGACATCCCTTCTCCATTACTCTCTGACACTAATCCTCAGCTGTCTAACACTTCCTCAGAAAGGAAAAAAAGCCTTCTGGAAGAGGCTAAGACTCATGCTGGGCAGATCTCCAGCAGGAATGAGTTTTAGTCAAAGCAGCAAATGCTTGATTTGATGCATTTATCATTGATTTCTGATGCACGGGTAGTATTACCATGATGTTTTTGTTTGTTTGCTGGATTAGATACTAATACAGTGTAGGAAAAAAAGACTATCATTAAATCAAATTGTGATTTCCTCTTAACATATTTGAAGTCCAGATAAAGTATTACCCTGAATGGTGTATTTTAGGTGCATGTGTATATATGCATTTTATTTTTAATTATAGCTTTTGAAAATCCAATAGTGTCTCCTAGTCTACTAGATATTTTTTAATTCTTCAGTAATCATTCCAAGACTTTGCTATTTTTTGCTAGTGATATGGTGTCCTCTACATCAGTGTTTCCCAACCAGTGTGCCGTGAGCGATCATCAGGTGTGCCGTGGGAAATTGGAACCTCCAATACCCTTTCTTCCCCCTCCTGCCAAACACTTTTTCTATTCCACTCGGACCCCCTTCTTCCCAGCCTCGCTCTGCTTGCTTTGCCTTGCTTTGCTCACGCTGCCGCTTCTGTGGGAGGGGGGAGGGAGGAAGACGTGACCCGTGCGGGCACTACTGCGCAGACTCACCCCACATCTTCCTCCCTCCCCTCCACAGTGCTCTCTGGATATAGGTGAACTACAACTCCAAAACTCAAGGTCAATACCCACCAAACTCTTATAGCATTTTCTCTTGGTTATGGTAGTTCTGTGTGGGAAGTTTGATTCCATTCCATCATTGGTAGAGTTCAGAATGCTCTTTGATTGCTGGTGAACTATAACTCCCAGCTGTTGAGCTTCGTGTGTGTCTTTCTGCCATTTCTGCCAGGATATCTATGTTGTGTTCATCAAAACAGGCCCAGGTTTCACACTGAGTGTATAAATACATTTTAAAACATATTAACTATATGTATTACTGTGTTAGAGTGTCATTTTGTGTCATTTTGGTTGGTGGTGTGCCCCAGGATTTTGTAAATGTAAAAAAATGTGCCGAGGCTCAAAAAAGGTTGAAAAACACTGCTCTACATAGCTTAAATAGTTTCCTTCGATTGCCATGCCTCCTTCCTCCAAGTCTAATCCTGCTTTACATCTGAAGAGTAATTATTATTTTCTTGAATCTATTTATTACATTTGAGACTATCCATAGACAAAAGAGCTCTTTTCAAGCATGATGCCCAAATAAGGCAGATAAACATGAGCAAGTTGCATGGGACTGCATGTGCCAGCTACCTTTAGCATTCTCACATGATTGGCCTCAGATTGTGATGTAAACATAGTGTCTGGTTAGGAGTTGTAACATTTATTTAAAATGATTTTCCCTACTCTTGAGTATTTTATCTTGGAATACTGAATATCATACTTTGTGATAAGATGTTCATATATTGGTACCTGACCTTTAAACAAACCTAGGGCATGATACTAGAGAGAGATTTCAAATATTGCAGGATAGATTACATCTACTCCCATAAACCATAGTGACAATGTGTTGTTGGACAGTTTCTGACTGAATCTGTTCCTCACCTGCTTCATATTTTAGCACAGCATGTGAAAGAAACTGCACTATATTTTGGAGATGGAATAACACCAAATCAAGAAATAAAGTGCTATAGGAGATTATAGGAAAAACTACATTAAAGTTAAAAAAAACCTTGTATCAAAACCATCAGTATTTTGTGCATTTATGACCATGATAAAAATGATGATCTGGGTGCGGGGGAGTAGGAATTCATAACAATAGCTTGGGAAAGGAGACTAATTAGGTAAAATTATATGTAACAAAATTAGAAGTGCGTGAGTTTTAGGTTCTCCCTCTATATACATTTTTTTTAAAGGAAATGAATTACTTTTTTGGTCTACGTGGAATATGTTACAATTTTCTTTACCACAATGTTGATGTTTTCTGTTTTAAGCTTTGACCTGACTTGCTGCAAAAAATTAAGATAAGTTCAAAATCTTGCTGTTCTACAAAATTTATTATTATTTATTTCCATCATTTCTACCCCGCTCTTCTCAACCCCCGAGGGGGGACTCAGAGCGGCCTAACAATGGCAACAATTCGATGCCAAAAACACAGTATACATATAATAGAAAACCAAACACAGTCAGAATTAAAATATATTAAAATACAGTCAGAATTCAAATACATTAAAATACAGTTAGCATTGAAATACATTAAAATACAATTAGCATTAAAATACATCATATACATTTACATAAGTTAAAAACAGTATTCCATCCATAATAGAAGCATTGGGTAAAGTAAAGTAAAGTTATATAAAAATAAATCCAATTTGTAAATTTCTCATTGTTATTGGTATAAATCTTAATTTTAAATTAAATGTATTCAAACGTGATACTTTTATAATCAAATGGCGTTATACCTAAGGATTTTATGTTCCTAAATTGACAGAGTGACTTCAGATATTCAAAGAGAGTAAACAAGTACAGGCAGTCCCCGAGGTTCAAACATCCGACTTACAAATGTCTCATAGTTAAGAGCAGGGGTGAGACAACAGGAAGAGAGAGAAATCTACCCCTTGTTAGGGAAATTCACTCCTGTAAGGATTATCACGGGAAAAGATGTCTCAACTGAAGCTTCTTCACCAATCCCCTTTTCCATAAAAATCCAAAATTTTCAACATCCAAGTGTCACCGTGAGATGAAATCTTCTAAACTGGGACACAGACAACAAAACTAACCGCACAGGGTTAACCCTTCCCTATGCTATACAAAATTAAAATGCATATTTTTTGACTGGAGCTACACTTAAAAATTAATCTGTCCTGACTTACATACAAATTCAACTTAAGAACAAATCTACAGAAGCTATCTTGTTCATAACTTGGAGACTGTATTGCATATTATTTTCCAAATGCATTTTCTTCCAGAAGGAGAACAGCCCTTACTCCAAAATTAACTTTTCATATGGTTTTAAAATGCTGGAAATTTTACATCTCTGGATATGTCTTTTATTTCCCAGCCTACTTACTTACTTTATTATCCGAGTTTGATGGCCTTCCAAGTGTAGTGTCTTGGTGGTGGATACACAGGTGACTGTAGAGCCCTATTCTTAATCCGCATGTTCTCTCAGAGTTAGGGCATCGGTTTCCAGGTGGAAGGCAGTCCTGGTCAGCTTTGGCTTGACGTGCACTGTTGGTCACAGCTGACCTCCAGTTAGAGTGCTCAAGGGCCAGGGCTTCCCAGTCTACCTTTGTTGAACAAGAGATGATTTTATATGTAAACCTCTATTTTTTACCCTATCCAAGTATCACGACAATAGCTCAAGCTGTACACATTGTTAATATTGTGATAAAGACACAACTTTCAATGAGTATATATATAAATATCACTGTAAAATAATAGCTCTGCTATATTCTAGGAAGGGCCTCCAGTGGCACAGTGGATTAAAGCACTGAGCTGCTGAACTTGTTGACCGAAAGGTGGCAGGTTCAAATCCAGGGAGTGGTATGAGCTCCTGCTGTCAGCCCCAGCTTCTGTCAACCTAGCAGTTCGAAAAAAATGCAAATGTGAGTTGATCAATAGGTACCGCTTCAGCAGGAAGATAATGGCACTCCATGCAGTCATGCAGGTCACATCTATGGACAATGCTAGCTCTTCGACTTAGAAATGGAGATTGAACACCAACCCCCAGTGTCAGACATGACTGGACTTAATGCCAGGGGAAAACCTTTACCTTAACCTATATTCTAGGAATGTAAAATTGTAATATGGTTTACATTTAGTGAATTTCTTCCTACCACATTGTATTTGGCAGTTCCACATTATATCATCTTTCCAGAGTAACATCAATTCATTAGTGATCAATCAATTATTTGCTTATGATTTTTTATTATTACAGAGCATTTTTTAAAAAATGGCAAATGGGAAGGAGGATATGATTTTTTTAGTTTCTTTTCTTTTTTAAAGGAAAAATAATATTCTGAATAAATTGAAAACATTCAATATCTGCTCCCTTAACAAATGAAAACTACTTCCTTATTGTGTTGTCGAAGGCTTTCATGGCTGGAATCACTGGGTTGCTGTGAGTTTTCCAGGCTGTGTAGCCATTTTCCAGAAGCATTCTTTCCTGACATGTTCCCCACATTTATGGCAGGCATCCTCAGAGGTTGTGAGGTTTATTGGAAATTAGGCAGGTGGGGTTAATATATCCATAGAACGCCCAGTGTGGGAGAAAGAACTTTTGTCTGTTTGAGTGTGAATGTTGTGACTGGCCACTTTCTTATTATTATATATAATTTTTTGAGCATGAAATGATCATGTTTGCTATATTTAAAAGACAATTATTTCAAAAAATCATTGCAAATTATTATTTTTTGTTTTGACAGTTTATGACAAGGAATAGTACGAACAAAAGAAACCTTCAAAATTAGCAAAACAAGTAATCCTACTTGGTCTTTTCTAGTCTCCTATAGTGTCCACAAAGCACTCATTTCCATATAAAAAAAGAACCAGTATCAAATTTGCACCCATTGGCTACAATAGTTTCTTTCTCAAAGACACAGCCTGGTAGCTAATGGATGACACTCTACCACTTTGAATGGTGTGGCTATTTAATCTTACATAAATATCTACTTGTTGTCTAATATTTAGACATAATGTGGGACAGGATAAATATTTGAATAATTTGCCTTAAACATTTTGTTCGTTGTTCTCATAGGAAATATTCTACCATCCGTTTTCCCTCGAGAAATGATAGCAACTTGTGTTTTTGTTTAAATATTTGTTTCTTGCTTCTCAGCCCACTAGAGTTCTTGGAGCAATGCACAACCAATAAAATGAGGGAATATAGAGAGAGAGAAGGAGGGGGGAAGAAGAGAGACACTAATATTATACAACCAGTCTTTACAATGGATAATTTAATCAGTCTGATTTTAAGGTCTACAAAATAGTGGAAGCTGAAAAATTATGAAAGCAACCCACTACACTTGGGAAATTAGCAGCCACTAAAGTTTACAGGTTGCAGTTTTCATGAGCTCCAACTAGCAGTGGCTGCCCAAATGTACTAATTTCTGATACGGATGCCAGAACAAAACATTATTGGTATCCAAATCAAGATTGCATGTGGGTTTAATTAAGGACTGCAGTTTCAATACGAACATGCAGAAATAAAAAATGTTGGGTTTTGTTTCGCATATGCATAAACGAAGAGGGATGCCCTTGAATGTAATAAATATTGAAAGTTGGCGTATAGCTGTACTGTGGAAGGACGATCCCCCAAGGAACATTGTTTTCCCTCGGACTGGTTTGTACAGGCTCCATAAATAAGCTTCCATGTGTAGCTGCAGCAGCTGTTGTCTATGACAGCTGCTACACAGCCTTTCTCCCTCTCTCAGTGCCACACACCTGCCTTCCCCTTCTTCCAGCAACCATTTATTGCATCAGAGAAGAAAGCTGCAGCAAATTACTTGTTTGTCCCTGTTCCTGCAAGAACCTGCAATAAGAAAAGGTAGAAACACATGTTAGGTAACTATAATGCAGTAGTGAAGGGAAATTGCTTAGCTATGAATTAGGTCCTCGATTGGTTTTTCCTCTGCCCTTAATTGACTAGAGATACATCTATACCAGGCATGGGCAAACTTTGGCTCTCCTGGTGTTTTGGACTTCCACAATTCCTGAAGTTTGTCCATGCCTGATTTACACTGTAGAATGAATGCAGTTTGAGGCCTCTTTTACTGCTGTGGCTAGGATCCTCCGATGGCGCAATGTGTTAAACCTTTGTGCCGGCAGGACTGAAGACTAACAGGTTGTAGGTTTTAATCTGGGGAGAGTGCTGATGAGCTCCCTCTGTCAGCTACAGTTCCCCATGTGGGGATACAAGCGAAACTTCCCACAAGAATCTTAAAAACATCAAAACATCTGGGCATCCCCTGGGCAACATTCTTGTAGACTGCCAATTCTCTCACACCAAAAGCAACTTGCGGTTTCTCAAGTCGCTTCTGAGATGGGAAAAAAAAAACCTGCCATGGCTCAATACTATGGAATTTTTGGAATTATAGTTATACAAGGTCTTTAGACTTCTCCGAAAAAAGTGTTGCCTCGCCAAACTACAACTCCCACAATTCCATAGCATTGACTCCTTGCAGCTAAAGTGGTATCAAACTGCATTCAATGTACAGTGGAGATGCACCCTAAGTGTCTATAGGAAAATTCTTCTCTGCAAGCAATTTCCGACTGAGAATGGGTGTAATAATATTGATGTACCTTCAAGTTAGAAGCCAACACTCATCAAAGGACACATCTACACTGACGAGCTTCAAACTGTGGCATCTAGAGAATGAACCCTGCAGTGTGAATTAAGGCCTTTAAAGCACACCACGCAAAGTCTGTGGAAAGCCTGTGTTAAACCTCTTAATGCGCTTCACTGAGTCCTCAATCGTACAGTGAAATAGGCTCTGCAGAATGCAAAGTGCTTCATAGACATCCCTCCCATGCTGAACTGCATTTTGGAATGAGAGGGCAAGGGGATACAGAAAAATACTCCAAGGGCATGATTGGGTAGCAGGGGAGCAATTGATTACTTCCCCTGATGTTAGTCCCCCCTCCCACCTCATACCTCCAGATCTATGGTGCACATCTGGGGAAAAATAAATACATTCTCTAGTGACTGTCAAGCTGTGAATACTGCAGATTCTGGGACCAGTTGGAGGCCAGCTTTGGTGGTTAATGTAATTTCTGGCCTCAAACCTTTCCAGACATGTTAATCTAATTATTGGCACAATGAAACTGGTTTCTTCCAACCTGTCCTAAACAATCAGTATAAATGTGTTGCATGTTTTCATGATTCACTGGGTCTCCTCTGGATGGATCTACTATTGGCATTGACCCTAAGTCTTGGAATAAATCAGGTGCAGGATTTATATGGCTGAACTTAAAAGCCTCAGCATCCCACATCACGGCTTTGAATTGCTGAGGTTGTAATTCACCTAGACTGGGAAAATTCCATTATTCTTAGCCCTGATATATATGCGAAGTTATATGTTTCCAGAGATAATACTTACAATTGAGTGTGTCTGTTATATTCACATTATTTTAGTAACAACTCTGAACACAAGCTACGTTTCCCCCCAGCTTTTCTGTATCTGTTCATATGTATTTCAGAGTGGGCGGGTGATGGACTTTTATAGAAATCCGTATTTGCTTCTGCCCTTCCCGCTCTCTTTGTGACCTTTCTGTTGTTTCAGCGGAAATGGCAGAAAAGAGTATAGAATAACCACAACTATATTTCCCTGAGAATAAAGTGTGAATAGTGCACCCCTAGGGAGCAACATGAGTGTTAAACCACAAAGAAAAGAGCCATGAAAATGATATAGAAGTGATGAAAAAGCAACAGTGAGAGCAGAGTCGGATATTAAAAGGACAGAGCAAGCCCCAGATAATGACAGTATTTTACATTTCAGAAGATGCTTTAAAAAGAAACATTTCAAACATTTTCTGAAATGACTCTCAAAGCCTGTTATTGCTTCAATTAATTTCTTTTTTTACATTCACAATTATTTTACTGTCAGCCATGTATGGGCTTCTTACATCTTGTATTTTGTAAGAGGACCAGATGCAAAGAGGGGAATGCCTACCTTTGAGAGATGGGCAATACAAGAAATTCTGCAAGGGACCATTTGTCAGGCAAAGGAATTCATCATTTTTGCTTTGTTTATTTATTATTGTTGAATGTTGTAGAGAAGTAACTAGTTGTAGACAAGGAACTGGATAGCAAGTGTGATTATATGCAAATTCTGCCTGCCAAATATCATTATCAACCATACTCATAAATCCTATGCATCCAAGGCATTACCAACTTGAAGTAAGAGACTATTGCCCAAAACAGAGCCTTTGTGAAGACTGAAGACCAATTTTGTGTAGAATATATTCTGAATTCTCATTAGTCTGGGATTCTTGATGCTGACGTTCAGGAAAAACAGTTTTGAATGTTGTTGGAAATATTTTTGTATATTATTTGAATTCCTAGGGTTTTTTTCCCATGTCAGGAGTGACTTGAGGAACTGCAAGTCACTTCTGGTGTGAAAGGATTGGCTGTCTGCAAAGACGTTGATCAGAGGATGCTTGGATGTTTTTTAAAAATGTTTCACCATCCTTGTGGGAGGCTTCTCTCATGTCCCCGTATGGGGAGCTGGAGCTAACAGAGGAAGCTCATCCACACTCTCCCCAGATTCAAACTTCCGACCTGTCAGTCTTCAGTCCTGCCAGCACAAGGATTAAACCCACTGTGCCACCGGGGGCTCCAATCATTCCTAGGTAAAATGAGTTGTAAAGGAGATCTGTGTCCCAGATGCTTGCCAAGGTTATCCAGTTATCCCTCTGAGACAGTTCTTAGTTTTGGATCTCAAATGAGGAGATAAACTTTTAGAAGAAGTAGAGAAATATATATAGGAAAGAAGCATGGATGTAGGCAGTTTTAAGACTGTGTTGTTGAAGGCTTTCATGGCCTGAATCACTGGGTTGCTATGAGTTTTCCAGGCTGTGTGACCATGTTCCAGAAACATTATTGCCTGACATTTTGTCCACATCTATGGCAGGCATCCTCAGAGGTTGTGAAGTCTGTGAGAGTGTTAAGACTCTCCATTCTAGTCCCCCCCCCCCCACACTCACACATTCATGCTTTTCCATTCAGATTATGAGATGAACAGAATCTTATGGTTTCTCTTGTATCCCACTCCTCATATAGGCCACCAGGAACCCACAAATCTCAAGCGAGATTTTGGCAGTCTTACGAAGACAGGAAGGCCACGTTCTACTTGGCTGGCCACATATTTTGCAGGCTGTCTTCATATAAGATGATTGTAGAACTTGGATTCCAGGTCTTATACTATTAATATAGTTCATAGACCTTTAATTGTATTGATGGACTATGTTATTTCAAATCTAAATATTAGCTAGACCTTTGAGGTTTGTTCAATTACTGAACTATCCAGCACTTTTAGAAATGCAATTATGCTACTTAATCCTTTGCCTTGTTTGAGCCAGCACACACTCTTTCTATGTGTGTGTAGGAGAGAAAAGGGGGGAAGGAGAGAAATTTCATGGTTGTTTGCACATTCTGCCAAGCTAGTTACAAGTAGCTAATGTTCAACTTCATTAGAGTAACAGTTACTGAACTTCTTAATATTGCTTATTGCATTACATATTATCCTTTCAAATTACTTCCTGGCTCTCTTATACTAAGATCATATTTCTGAGTTCCTGTTTTAGTGATAATGCCAATGTCGAATGAATACAACAACAGACTAATAACAGAATAGAATAAATATTGATTTCATGTTGGGTATTAATTCCATTATATTTCTTCATTCATCTCTGTTTATATTTATTGGCATAAGTCTTACTTTGCTTCAGTGTGTTACACCCTTGTTCTTTCATTAATGCATGTGTTTACATGATCACACATGCAGATATTCGTTGACATTTAGTATCTTAAGGAGCGTGGCAAGATATTATAATCCACCACCACAATTTAATGCTCTACCTGTACAGTACTCATGTTTGACATACATGCAATGGGCAAAATAGTGATTAGGCAGATTTTTTTCCAATCTATGGCATCAAATTCTTGCAATATTTGTACACAGTCAGAATACATGAACTGACTGTAACCTTTTAATCACATCTCACATCTCACCTTCTTTAAATAGTGGGTAGTTCAATAAACAGCGCGTCAATTATATTGACAGGCAGCTTCCATTAATAGGATTCTGAACTGCCTTATTGACAAGCCCAGTACTCTTAATATAATCTAATATATTAAACTGACATGAGGAAACTAGAATGACAAAATCTATCTTCAGCTTAATTGACAGGGAAGCATGTTCCGATGTTTTGTTTGGTGTTTGATTCTCCCCTCCCCCTAATGTGGTTATTATTGACAGTGTTTTGTCAGTAAATCATATATACCTGTGGGGAATGCAGGTGGGTTAGAAGAAAAAAGATTTTGTTACATTTCCCCACATCCCTATCTTAACTTTGATGTAAGTGAAGCTGAGCTTTGTCACATAGTCTTCATAGATCCTTTAAAAAACATCCATCTCAGCTGTGCCACTTGCAAGCATTTGACATGTTGTGAATTATTTCGAAAATTGTCAGTTTTTTTCTCTCTCCCCACTTTTTAAAAATGAATAGCAGCCGTACTGAGTAACATAATAATGTGCCATGAATTTCATTAAGTTTATTTATTGACTGTTGGGTGATGGCTGAAGGAAAAGCTATTGTATTCTCTCCTGACTGGAAATATTTATATACTGTGATAGTTGGCACTTCTTATGGGAGCCTCATCTACCTTCTCAGAAGAGCAGTTTATCTTAAGAAGCCCCGTTGAGATAGCGAAAGATCCATCTTCTCCTCACTTAATCAGTCAGAGTACTTCTTTTTTTTCCTTGTCTGTTTTTGGACTAAGAATTTAGCAAGGATTGAAGGCTGGGCTGGTTTAAAACAGGAAGGAAGAGTCCCTTTGGAAATTCTCCCAGGAAGCTCTTTCTGTATTTTCAGCTAAATAAGGCAGTTACACTTTCCACACACAAAAAAGTTTTTGCGATCTTGGATAGCAACCGAATATGCAAATTCCCCAGTGGATGGCATCTTGAATATCTTAAATTTAGAGGAATTAAATTGGAGGACTTTGTAGCTATTATGGATATGGTTGTTTAAGCATATGTCGCAGTCAGACACTTTTAAAGTGTATAGATTCTACTCAAATGTTTGTCATATACACTTACTTAGGTGATCCCTCGTTGTCCAAGTATGATGGTCTTCTATGTTCTTGGAAGACACCTGTGTGTGAATATTCTTTAATGTGTGGAGGTCAGTACACAGCTGTTCAACACGCAGACTTCACATAGTGAGGATCCCAACCAGTAGCATGATTAACATGTGACTGGCTTCTCAGTCTGTTACAGCCTTCTTCTGCCATCACAGCCATTGTAACATGTACCATGTTATCTTCTGCCTAGTCCACCATTGAGATCTTCAGATTGTGCTTGGTCTGGGACCTCCCCTGTGGTTCACCCTGGGAGTGCATGGATCTGGTGGTTATGCCTACAGGTTCATTGGAACACACAAACCCCCTCACCATGACAAGGTGACAGTTGTACTTAACCTGTGCAAAAAAGGATGAATAATGCACCTCTTCATGCCTTCATAACTGCAACTGTACCTTGCTTTTGTCAAAACAGTGGCTTCTTATCCCTTTGTAAAGAAACTCGACGATTTCAAGAAACAAACAGACTCAGGGATATAAAAATATAAAACTATGAAGAAATTGCATGACAGAGTTAGAAAAAATGTTTTAGATGCCAGAATGATATTAAAGAGAAGCACCGGAAGAAGACTGAATGGCCGCAGCTGAAAAAAAACTACAGTTTGGGTTTGTTAGAAATGCTGATAATAGCAAACATGTTTTACTGGTCATTCTAACACGAAGGTGTAGTACTCAAATAAATTTTTAATGAAACTCACTGGGTGACGGTGGAAACATCACACTCTTTTAGCCTCAGAGGAGAGCAGAGGTAGATCCCTTTTGAATAAAACTTGCCAAAAATACCCTGTGATAGGTTTGCCTTAGGGTTGCCAGAAGTCAGAAACCATTTCAAAACACACAACACTTTTGTTGTTTCTCTTTTTTACTTAGCACCAAAAGCATGCAAAGGAAAAAAAAAACATTGTCAGTCTTTGAATAATCATTTTCTGCATGTGCTCAGAAACACTGGTTTCTCTTCTTTTTAAAAAAGGCTGCTAGCCATCAGAACATGAAGTTAGGCATTTGGGTGGTAGAGTTGGTTTGTTTTTGTAAAACTATGCTCTGTATACACTCACATTCATGTTTATTATATGGACTTTTTTCCCATGGGGAAGGAAAAACACTATTTTTGTTCTGAGCCAGAAAATGTACATTTATAAGAAAATCTCAGTCCTTGTCTGTTCTTTCAAACTGGATTTGGCAGGATGCATTTCTCTTGTCTTGCAGAGCTGTTGCCCTAATGTGAAATTACCATGGCAGTGAAGGGGAAGCACTTGGAATTAAAGTTTCTGGGAGGATGATCTGGAATATGCTTGAATGAGATATTAAGTGGCAGCCTGATAAAGGGTAGAGATGTTCCATTTCATTTTTCCTAGTAATGTTTAATTAAAAAGCAGTTAAAGTCAGCAAAGACATTTTGCTTTATTACAATTTCAGGTACGAACACCTACCTGCAGTAAGGCCAGCACTGAATCATACATTTTGAAAATGTGATACTTGTTCTTGTAATTCTGGAGGAAAAACTATGAATATTCCAGCAGCCCCGTATTCATAAATCTGATTAATGTTTAAACCTTTGTTAGATTTTAGAATATATCCTTCCCTAATAAGAAAATTCATTCTGGGTTGCGGTTTGAAGATGAAAATTCTCTCACAATGTTTTATAGCATTACTATTCTCAGCATTTGGATTTTGTAGAAGGGGGACTTCTGAACTAAGTTTATCTCTGTGTGCAATGCTTACTCTAACAAGGGTTTGAAAATACAAATCTTTATGGACTCAGTTATTCCAAAGCTCTATGTGATAGACAGCAGTAGGCACCTTTGCATTTACTAATTTCCTGGATCTGAAGTAGTAAGGAGAAAAAGTGCAAAGTGTGACAACAATTAATGTTGTTTGTTTAGCAAAATAAAAGAGCTTCTGTGAACATTGAATTGTCAGAAATTGTATGAAGGAGTTGATCATTTTCACCACTTTGATGTGGGCAGCAGGAGCAAGCATAAAGGATGCTTTCTTCATCAAAATGCCCTTGCACTTAAATAATAATAAATAATAATAACTTTATTCTTATACCCCGCCACCATTTCCCCAGAGGGACTCGGAACAGCCTACATATGGGACAAAATGCTCACAGACACAGATACAAAACAATCTATCAAAGCAAAAATACAATTTAAATAAAAAACATAGTTAAATATAGTAATCCAGATAAAATTATAATTCAATAAAGCAAAAGAGTATAAAACAGCAATGTTAAAACTCTATCAAACAATATTAGACAAAACTAATTGCCAGTAGCACAATGGGCTTGAGCAGGCTATAAAATGGCCAGGCATCGGGTAGTGCAAACAGTGTATCATAAGGCTGGGTATTGGATGAAGTGCAGAGAACAATATATTATTAGGGCACCTAGGGACTGGGCATTTATAACTAGGGACTAGGCATTCTCAAATGCAAGCTGTAACATCCAGGGTTTCAAATCCCTGCAAAATGAAGACAATGTGGGGACTTGCCGAATCTCCCATGGGAGGAAGTTCCAAAGTCAAAAGGCTACCACCGAGAAGGCCCCTTCCTTCATCCTCACCAACTGTGCATGTGATGGTAGTGGGAGTGAGAGGATGGCCTACCTGGTAGATCTTTGAGCCTGTGCTGGTTCATTAGGGGGGGGGGGGAGATGCTGTCCCGAAGATAGGCAGGACCCAAACTGTTTAAGGCTTTATAAACATTTTATTTAAAAATACATAGCAATGCATACACATTGTTAAAATAATATTAAAATTAGGCTTTACGTAAAATCAGAATAAATTATTTTGAATTACTTTGGAATTCTAATAATTAATCTTTTGGTTGCTTGTTTTTCTCATCCCTCCTTTTCCTCTCATGAAATTTGCTTGGTTTCAAACTGATCTGAAAGTTGTCTTGGAACCTTTTCAGCACAAAATATATCAGAAACAATAAGCAAGAAATGAAATAATGAAAAGTGGATAGATGAAGTGGCACAAAAGTGGCACAATAGAGAACAAAAAAGACCACTAAAGTCTCTATAGAACAGCAGAAAAATATAGTTTTTAGTATGATAGAGGGACATAGTTTGAATATTCAGGAAGAAAAGATGAGTCTCATGTTCTTTAGTTCATTGAAAATAAAGGTACAGTAAACAAACTTGCAGAATTGTGGGCATTTTAGAGCAGAAATATGTTAGCATTCAACAATGAACAGTTTGTGTTATAAAAAGAGCACATGATTCTGGGGCTTTTACATTGGCTACATAGCTGACTTTTCTTCTACTATTTTTAGTGAATTGATAATTTTATTTGCTTGGTTGCAGAAAGGCACCCAACCATTTTCATTTTGAGCTCTCTGCACTATAAAGAAATGGCCACACTGTCAATAATTTAATTAACTGGTGAACATGGTGGAATTCATTTCCAGGCAGATATGGATGAAATTGTACTGTACATTTCAAATCAAAACTTCTCATTGTTTTTTAAAAATATAGGCTGAGTTTTTTCCCCATTCACTGGGGGGGAAATGTGGGATTGATGTGATAACTTGGCACTTTTTCATGTCTTAAACCTGGACTTTATTGACATCTGATCCTACCTGATGATGTCTTATTTCTAAAACAATATTGTTTGAATTTAAAAAGGGCACCAGTGTCCTTAACTATCTAATTTCCCATGGTAAACCAGCCCCTGGTAGATGTTTGTGTATGTGTTCAATGAGAATCACATATACATGGCCTCATCTAAATCCTCCAAGGAGCCGCGGTGGTGCAATAGGTTAAACCCTTTTTCCAACTGAACTGCTGATCTGAAGGTTGGCAGTTTGAATCCGTGAGACAGGATGAGCTCCCACCTGTCAGCTTCAGCTTCCCATGTGTAGACATGAAAGAAGCCTCCCACAAGTTGGTAAAACATCTGGGCATCCCCTGGGCAACTTTCTTGCAGATGGCCAATTCTCTCACACCAGAAGCAACTTGCAGTTGGGCTAGTTGTCATTTGGAACCAGCTACCACCATTTGCTTTCCCTGGGTTCGGGTGGCCTAGGGACAGAGGATGATATTTGTCAAGCAGTGATCACAGACAAGAAAATTGTTCATAGTTTTGCATGTCAGCTCCTTTCCTGCAACTCTTATACTTTGGCTAGCATCAGCACTAGCCATGCACAGTTTCACTGGTCACTGCTATGATGGGTATGCAAGCAAGGTGGGGGCCCCAAGAAAGTACCTTCTTGGTGGCTGTCCACCAACTCTCAAACTTCCTGTCCAGGGAAGCCAGCATGATCCCTTTCCTGCTTTCCTTCCCATAGCAGCTTTTAAGAACAAGTCAGGGTGGTGGTGTGTTTTATGTATTTACATAGGTTTTAATGGTTGTAACTGTTTATCTTTAAATAGTGTTTGGTTTAATTTGATAATGTTTATATTTGATAAGGTTTTGCATTGTATATTGTATTGTTTTTAGCTCTGTTCATCACATTGATTCTTTGTCAAGAGAAAAAACAGCATAAAACCATAATCATAATCATCACAGCAATAACAATAATATAGGACAGTGATGGTAAGGGTGGACCTCCAGAAGCTCCAAATTGGATTATTTGCTACTGGACTGTGAAGATGCCTTCTTATCACCAGAGCTCCTTTGGAGCTGGCTGTGTGGACTCCCCCCAGGGTTGATCCAGAGTACCCAACTCTGGCATGTATAGTGGCATGTATAGATGTGCCCACTGTTAGATAATTTCTTGAACATTTGAGGCAGGTTAGAAAGTGAAGGCCCTTGCTTGAAATGCACACATGATCTTATGTTCACTACGCTTCATTCTTACAAATTCTGCTTCTTCAGCTTCTTTTGTGAGAGCACAGAGGAATCTAATGTTTTGTGTTGTGATTAATCATATGAGAGGTTATGATGAGTAATAGACCTAGTGATGACTTGTACAAGGGTGAAACAGATGAATATAACATGTAGGCACTGTTACTAAGTAGGACAAAAGCAGGACTTGCTTTACAACAAAGGGAATAGTAATTTGTTTGGGGGGTATTTTTTTTGGGGGAGGTCCAAACTGCAGTTGTTCTGCTTTTGCTTGGTCAGCTGTGTCAAATGCAGACTGATAACACCATCAATCTGTGCTATGTACAGTTGGCGTTTTACAGCCATTGTGTAGCTTCAACCTGACACTGACTCTACTCTCTTGTAAGGATGTGTGCCCCCTGTCCTCTTGATTGATGGCCAGCAGCAGTTATTGCATATTGCCTTCCTCCCTGTTCCAAAATCTGGATGCATTCACTCATTCATAGCAAAGAAAGTTCTCCACTCAGTTCTCCAATGTGGACAACTTCAATCCACAAAATGTATGTCACTTTAAGGAGATTTAAAGAGATTCATTTTGAAGTTAAATATTGAAAGCTTTTCTTGGAAAAGTCAGGGGTAAAAGGAGGGAGAGTGAAGATGATAAACACTAACCATTTTCCTCTTTATGATTTGACAGGCAATTTCAGCCACAACAAAATATTAGGAAGTGAAAATATTAGGAGACAGAATCCCAAACCTTATGTTAATTAAAAGACAGTTCTGAAGTTGGGGAAATTGTAACATCACTTATAGTGTTCGGAAGGAAAAATTAAAAGTGGCTCAAATACTAACCGGAGGAAAATTTCCAGGTATACAAAGGAGGATAATAGATTAAGGAGCTGGGCTTAGCACAGCAAAGGGGCCAGGCTTAGCACAGTAGGCTAAACCACTGTGCTGCAGAAAAATCCTGCAGATTAGATGGTTAAAAGGCCCATCCCGGGTCAAGGTGAGCATCCCCCATTAGCCGAACTCACCTGCTCACCTAGCAGGTCAAAAGCAGAAATACGAGTAGAGAAAATAGTTACAGATTTTAGTGGGGAGGTAATAAAGGTGCCTGTAAGGACAGAGGAAAGCTCCTCGGCATGGACGACACCCCCACCAAATGTCTGGAGTCGAGCACCACCTCCAAGCTGCTGGAAATAAGATGGGAAAAACTATCTTTGTCTCTTTGTGTTGACTGTCCTTGTTAACTGTATAATCAGCATTGAATGTTTGCCATATTTGTGTTCTGTAAGCTACTCTGAGTCCCCTTCAATGTGAGACGGGTGGGGAATAATAATAATACAACTAATAGTAATAGACTACCCTTTAACAAAAAAAGGATACTTTAGTTTACTTGGGCCACTTCTACAAAAGTAACTTAATCAGAGTTCAGTATGGATCATTTTACTCAGGACTGGTCCCAGATCTAACATGATTGTGGCCACATGTACCAGGCCAAACCCCTCTGTGGTGTTGCATTGGTATCCAGCTGGTACTAGACTGCACTGACTCCACTGGGCTATCACCTTGTTACTATCTCTATTCCCTGCCAGTCATGCAGCTTCCTTTCAGTGCCTGGCTTTCCTGATTTTATCTGCTGAGGCCATAACAAGACAACCCCAGGGCCAGCAAGGAGGGGGTAGAGTAATATCTACTTCTTGTTGGTTGTGAGGGCAATGCACCCCATTCTGATATCAATAGATATGACTCTGCTAGTCAAGGGCTTGCAGGAAGAGCCACGACTGACAAGGGACAGTGACAGCAGCATGAGCAGTTATTCCTTTTCCATATGTTGGTCAGTGCAAGGAAAGAGTAATGGTAGTGGTGTCTTTCTGGACAGTAGATCAGGTCATAACAGACCAAATCCAGTAATCCAGATGGCCATGAAGCCCCATGATATTCCAGTGTTTCCTGTAAACTCCAGAGTATCCCCCCCAACTTTGTTTGAAATCAGAAAACAGTAAACAAAATTGAACAAAAAGCAGAACAGCCACAAGGAGTTGCCATGCATAGACAGACAACACTGGATTTGAGCTGAGTCCAGTTTTTGTTATTTGTGAAGACAAGCCCTTGATTTTATTATAATGCTAACTGAAACATCGAATAACACATCATGGCTCTGAATAGCCATTTAAATGGTGATAAAGTGTTGCTTTAGTTTAATTTGGAAATGCAGGAAATTTGGATTTCACATACCCATGAGTTCCAAAATCGTTTTTGCACATAGGTAAAAAAAAATACAGTCAGCTCACATGCCTCATATTGGCACCAATAGTAATTCCTCTTCCTCGTCTTAATTAATATTGGCTGATAGAGCTGGATTTTTCTGCCGAGAAAACGAGATGATGGAAAGTTTCACAAGCCTACCCCACACAGGCATGTTCATCATTTGATGACTAACAACTGATATATATGTGTGAAAGGATAGCCACAGATGGAACAAGACATACAGCACTTTAATAATTCTTCAGGTGTAATGCTTCTCAGTGGTTCACTTGTTTGGCTGCCTGAGTAATTAAGCATACAGAAATTAATTCAAGATCAAGCAAGTAACATATGTGCATGTTTTTAAAATAAATTGGCCCTAAAATAGCCAAAGATTAGCATATCATTGAGGTGATACAGCCAAGATCTACAAACTGGCTCTGAAAAATTCACTCCATATGGGAAGCCTTTTGTTTACATGTAATAAACAAATAAACCAATTAACAAATAAAAGCATTTCAATAGTTAGAGTTTCCCCTTATACTACAATAAAACAAAACAAAATAAATTTAGACTATATGTCAAATGATTTTTTCCTTGTTTCCAAAATATGAAAATGATTATTTTTTCCCTACGGACTCATGTCACAGGAGGATTATAAAATGGACTCATCCTCTACTTCCAGTAAGCATCACAGGTTAAACTGGATTAATCAGGGTTAGGATGTCTCAGAGTTTGTCTGAAACTTTGGAATAAACTCATGGCTCTGAGATAATGTGGATAGGTCCAATTTTGACTGATGTGCTGTCCACATGGGGCATGACTGCCATCCCCTTGTACCTGCACTCATCATTGCTAATTGTGGAGCCCCTGGTGACATGATGGGTTAAACCCTTGCACTGGCAGGACTGAAGACCAACAGGTCGGAGGTTCACATCTGGAGAGAGAACAAATGAGCTCCCTTTGTCAGCTCCAGCTCCCTAGGCAGGAACATGAAAGAAGCTTCCCACATCAAAACATCTGGGTGTCCCCTGGGCAACATCCCTGCAGATAGGCAATTCTCTCACACCAGAAGTGACTTGCATTTTCTCAACATGAAAAAAAATCACTAATTGTTTTAGGAAATATGGATGGATTGTGCCTGTGTCTCCACCATCACTACTCCCATAAAATCACAGATTTCCATGTGAACTTCTGGCACCCTGCGACCATGAAGAAAGTCAGGAGATCTACTTCTTTCTTCCTGGGCATGCAGGTACTGCTGCTGATAGCAGCACAATATGCTTGAGACAACCAAGAGCTCACATGAAGCTTTGTGGCAGTGGTTCTTAACCTGTGGGTCCCAAGATGTTTTGGCCTTCAACTCCCATAAATCCTAACAGCTGCTAAATTGGCTGGGATTTCTGTGAGTTGTAGGCCAAAACACCTGGGGACCCACAGGTTGAGAACCACTGCTCTGTGGCCATCTGGCAGTGGTGATGGTGACACAGATGGAGAGATAATATGTAATGGCCAGTCTAGCCACAAAGTTTCATGGTTTCTGAAATGTGTTAATTAGAAAGGCCTTTTCATGTTGCAGTGCCTCAAATGAAAGCATTTCTCCAGAATTCAATTATTCTAAAATCTGCTTACACAATAACATGCATTCCCTGAAAACATTAATGCGAAAATGCTAAATATGCATTCCCTTTTTAAAAAGTTAAAACTAAATGTTAATCCAAATCCAAATACTAATATTTTTGATAAATGAAATAGCTAGAAGAAGCAGATGAATCAGTATAATTAATGGTTGGTGAAAGATGAGTGTCTTTCCAAAATAAGGAGTGAAGGACTGATATAAACTGAATGAATACCCAAGAATGTTAAGAATTTGGTTGAATGGTACGCCTTAAAAAGGAACATCCGAGGTCCTTTTTAAGAATGCGTGTTAGAACAAAATCTTCTAATACCTTTAATAAAAAATAACATTCTCTACAATTCTTATGCTAGGATTACAACATCTCACAATCAGCTAATACTGATGACTAGACCCATTTGTCCATCTGTTTTAAAGGCATAGTAGACTCCTAAGGGCCATGTACATTTCTGAAGATAAATGCTAAACTAACCTGATTTGTGAACAATACTCAAATGGCAAATTGCTCGGCAGATTCTTAAAAATAACTGTTTATGTCTCTGCTTTGAGTCAGAGAGTTGGAAGGGACCACAAGCAGCATCTAACCTCTGTTATGCAGGAATACCCAACTATAGCAGCCTTGGAAGGTGCTCATCTGACCTCTGTTTGAAAACCTGCAACAAGGAAGAGTCTATTCCACCACCGAGCAGCTCTTGAATATCAGAAAAAGCTCTTCAATATCTAAGTGGAATCTCTCGTAATTTGAGTTCAACTAAGAGAAAAGGCATTGTGGAGAAAAGTGGCAAGCAAAAGAAAATGCTCAGTTCTTCCATCTGCCTGCTCTGTTTGAGACTGTTCCTTCTCCCACTGCTCTAATGCTCATGCAGTCCTTTTTCAAAAATACAAGTCTGCAGTTTTCACAACCTTTGTTGTTTAGTTGAGTGCTTCCTCAGCTTTCATCGCCCAATGGCTCTCTTAAGCTCTAACAATTAATAACCCATGTTTATAAAGCCAAGGATGAGCTCTGGACCCATATGCTCATCCCTTCCCATAGCAGCTTTGGTGCTAGTTAAATTACAAATTTCATTGAAAAATTGATTCATTCTCATTGTATTAAACAGCATATGCAACTGAGTGATAAAATTGCTATTAACACATAGTTTCCTAGTTCTAATGTAACTGGAAATTGAATAGTTAGCTTAAACAAAACAGTTCTTGTCAATGTATCGAGTTCATTAAGTACAGATTAAATATCTCTTATTTGAAATGCTTGCGATTAGAGATGTTTTGGATTTTAGAATATATCTATCTATTTATTTATTTCAAACATTTATATCCCGCCCTTCTCACCCTGAAGGGGAACTTAGGGCAGCTTATAATCGGCAATCATTAGATACCACATAAACAATAACAATAAAATCACAATTAAAACAATAACTAAACAATACATTAAAACATTTAATTAAAAGTTAACATATATATTTCAATTTTGGAAGACTGATAATTGCATACAGTATAAATGCCTCATGTGCTGTCTTGGAAATAAGACTAAAATCTAAACATGACATCTCATATACACCTTATATACATAGCCTGAATGTAGCCTTATACTAACATAAGAACATAAGAAGAGCCATGCTGAATCAGGCCTCAGCCCATCTAGTCCAGCATTCTGTGTCACACAGTGGCCCACTAGTTGTACACAGGGATCTCTAGCAGAAAGGAGGGCAAAACCCTCACCTGCTTCCGACCCCCCACAACCAGTACCAGGGGAAAATCTTTATACCGTATCCTTATATTATACCCTTATACTATACTTTCAAGAATATTATAAATTAAACAAACACTGAACTATTTAAAAAGCAAAGGTATCATTTTCTCAGTCATCCATATGGATAGTGTTTGATTTGGAGTATTTTGGATTTCAGAATTGCAGATATGGGAATGATATAGTAAGACTTAGATTATAAAATAACACCTCTTTTAAATTCATAGTGTAGGTAGTTTCAGTTACTTTTGATTTCTGCATCTAGCACAATAGTATGTCAGGTGAGGCTCTCTCTAAATTCAAGCTGTTATCATAATGGCCTTGGAGTTCACAAGTCTTATCTTTGAACATATTGCATCTATCATCATGTATTATATCTGCAGATGGTTGCAGAAATGCTAATGACTCATATAAATGTACCCAGTTCCCAAAACAAAAAAGATAAAATGTATTGGCCTTTTATTCATGAAAGCAACTCGTGGTACCTTCACATTGGCCACTTACCATGAGGGGCACATGAATCAGCTCTGTGCTGGCCAAACTATGCATAGAGCTGATCTGGAGTAACGTAGGGTAAGTCCACCTTGACACAATCTTGACCTGTGTTAACCAAAGTTGTGGGTTTCTCTGAATTCCGCCCCATGTAAAGAGTTGGGCTGGTTCCAAGATCGAACCTGACTGCAATTGTTTACAAAGCCATTCCATCTCTTTATCTATGTTGCAGTGGTTTCTGCTGGTTAGTCATCACCTGAAGTGACATCGGCTGGGGTGACGTGATCATTGGGAAAGGGAGTGGGAGAGAAAGGGGCAATTTCTCCTCTCCCTATCTTCACTACAAGTGACTATTGATGAATGATCAGTCGAACTCATGTTGCATGAGGAGCCCATCATGGCATGGAGGGGATGAGAATGGTTGCCATCTGGTGATGCTGAACCAAAATAGCACAACTGAGCACTTGAGGCTTCCTCCTGTCTCTGCAGCATCCAGGGGGGTGGTTGGGTTGCTATGTAAGCAATGTATCCTGGGCCCAATCCAATGTACACCATGCTGGAATGGTCCCAGGATAGTCACTAAAGAGCCACACTTGGTTATCTTAAATGAGACAAGCAATGTGTTGGTGTTTTGTATCAGACTGGTGGGAGGTGGTTTAAAAATACAGTTGCCAGATAAAACATGAAGTAATAAAAATGATCAACACAGGCAAGCAGTATAATCAATGTGGGCCTAAACCCGTCCTAGATCCAGACCCAGGCAAACCAACCTAACTGAAAGGGAGTTAATTTTCTAAGACCAGGGGCCCACCCAGACAGTACATTTACTGTGGAAACTTCCACAATAAAAAGGGGGCTATACAGACAGTGTTCTGGACAATCCTGAATTAATTGGCCACAAACCAGAAAAAACTCTGGTTTGTATTGAGTTAATTTGACAGTGGATTTATTCCGCACCTTCTTGGAAGGCGCAGAATAAACCCACTACTTTTGGTGTCTGGACTGCAGTCCAGACACCAATTCCACAGTTTTCTGGACCCCCTTACCCACAGTTTTCTGGACTCCCCTCCCCCACAGCCCTCATATTATCATAGAGTTGGAAGAGACCACATGGGCCATTTAGTCCAACCCTGTGCCGTGCACAATCAAAGCACCTCTGACAGATGGTCATCTAGAAGAAGTCTCCACTGCACTCCAAAGCAGAGAGATCTACTGTTGAACATTTCGCATGGGCAGTTCTTTCTAATGTTCAGGTGAAATCTCCATTCTTATAATTTGAACCCATTGCTCCAAGTCCTAGTCTCTAGGGCAGCTGAAAACAAGCCTGCTCCCTCTTCCTTATGTCATGTTTTAACATATTTAAACATGGCAATCATTTCTCCTCTTAACTTTCTCTTCTGAAAACTAGACATATCCCTCCTCATAGGACATGGTCTCCAGATCTTTGATTATTTTAGTCACCCTCCTCTGGACACATTCCAACTAGTCAATATCTCTGGATAGTTTTCAGGATTTGTTCTGATTTTTCACACATTTGGCAGGTCTGAGGCCCCAGCAACATTGTCAAGCTGTGGTGACTCTGGGCAAGTGTCATGTTAGTAAAAAAACAAACAAAAACAAAACACCTCCAATGGTATGAGGGGCTGAGGGCTGTATCAAGAACAGATAGCAGAGGGCAGCTCAACAGAACATTCCTAGGTCAAGTTACTACAATAATTAGAACTCAGGGGCATTTTAAGGTAATTAAATTGATAGTTGTTTTGGCTGCTGGTTTAAACACACATTAACACTTTTTTAAAAGGTGTGGTGGAGAGTTTTAGGAAGTGTAATGGATTAAAAGAAAATGAAAAGTGGCATCATCAGTTGCAAAGGGCTCCAGCCTTGTTAGGTGCTGTCACTGGATCTATGAAGCTTTGTGAGGTTCGGAATAATACTGTATAAGAAAAGCACAGTAGATATGTAGAGAAGTCAGACTAGATATTTGGAGAAATTAAGTCTCCTGCTCTGCTGCTGGAACAGGATGACAATCATTTGTAAGTGTTCTGGGGGTTAGGATCAAAGGACCAATGATAACAGGGCCACCACCTCTGAAAATAAAATAAGGATTCTATCACAGTATTTGTATGGCTGTATTAAGAGGTCCCAAGCATATTTCTCTGTGTGCGCACGTAGTACTTGTTCATATGCAGGAGTATGTCACCTTCAACCATCTTGGTAAATATATACTACTACATTATGCTTCATCTTTGATATGTGCCTTCAGACAACTCCAAGTTGCTCCAAATCCTTCATAGAATTTTCTTGAAATACTTTATTCAGACAAAATTTGTCTCTACCTTCGAGACTGAAAGAATGTGATTAACTCAAGGTCACCCTATGGGTTTTCATGAGTGAACAAGGATTTGGAGTCCAAACCCAACATTAAAAACACTATGTCCAGTCCACTCTGACCACGCATTACTGTGGGACAAGCTGTAATTAACAAGATTTCATATTTATACATTTTCTGTGGCAAGTGTATCATTGTCTATTAATGATGACCTCCTGCCCATCCTTTCTGCAATAGCATCCTGCCCATAACAAAAATTCGCTTGACAAGGGTCATCCAAAAAAACCCCAAGCCTCTGTAATTACAGAAGTGAATGTGTTCTGTGAATACAAAAGTGCTATTAAATTATTTCCACATAAATGCTCACAAAAATAATTCAGCGGGTTGATCCTCATCCCCTCTGCAGAACAGACAGGATTCACCTGACCCTTGTAACTGCATTTAGAGTAATAGGGCTAGGAAGAGACTGTTGTCAGTGGAAAGAAAAGGCACTATAGCTTTTTTGCCAGAATAATGTACACATCAGCCACATATTATCTCGTGCCAAGTTCTTTAATACTTTCTTGTAGTATATTTTACAAGACAGTATTAATCTTACCAGACAGTTAGATCTTCTCTTTTCCAGGATACTTCACCCAATTCCTCTTTGTTTTCAAATGTTTAGTCCTCCATTTCTACTTAATTAGCATTGAATGTTTTCTGGCCTCTGTGCCTTCTGTTTCTTCACTCAGCTGCCAGAGTCCCATTTTGTTTTCATTATTTTTGTAAACCATATCGTTTTTTTCCCAAACAAGATGACAACCCACTGTTGCTTATGGACAACACTACTTTGATTATGTAAAGTCCAGCACTCAGTGAATGCATTCACTATTAGAATGTGGGATACTATTTTTTTCTTAGTTTCTTATCATTTGGCATGCTAATATTATCCTGGAAAGGCCAGAATGACATCACGGTGGGTGAAGTCTGTACAGAAATCCAGAGCTGCTGGTTCCCAAACTGCACACTGTTTTATTCATGCACATTAACTACTCAGAACAAAGAGTGTCCAGAATGCTGGAGAGGATGGTCAATTCCTGCTCTGCCCTGTCCAGTCCTGCACACCCTGCAACTTGCTGTGTCTCCCTCACACATTGAGCACCATAGCCCTAGATAATGTTGCAGAGCTCATAGCAGTTGCAGAGAACAGAGTCACAGCATGAAGTGATGCAGAACACAGTAGGAGCCTTGTCACCAAGTCAGCTGCAAAGATCAGTGACGGGTATAAACTGTGGCTGGAATTCTGTGAAAGATACCAGCTCCCCCTCACTCTCTTTAGCTCAAAGAATTCTAGCAGAAGATAATACAAGGGTTATTCAGTTCTAGATGTTGGCTGCTTTCCAGAAGTCCTGTAAATGTCCTCTGTTCTTTAATTATCTTGTATTTTATTAGCAGTTTATAGCAGGAATATTACCAAACATAGGGCGCAATCCGTCCAATGAGAAGCCTTTCAGAATTTCAACAGAGGACTTAAGCACATGTTCAGTGGTACAACCGAGTGTGCTCTTTCGAGCATGCAGCCCCAACAACTTCAGATGATCCCAAGCAGACATGTTGAAATACAATCTAGTTATTTGGGTGCATTCAATGAAAAGAAGGTTTTATCTACACTGCCATATAATGTGACTTTATTATTGTTGTTATTGTTATTATTATTTGAAACACAAGATTAGTACACAGCAAACAAGATCACTCTGCTGGCTGATGTATTGGATCACACGTTGGACACTTCTCAAGTATCTAGGATTGTGTGATATAGCGGCAAATAATGTGTGCAGATCCTAGTAGGGTGGCCTTTTGCAGTTGACAGATGCTAATTTTGTCAGCACCAATTGTGTTTAAGTGCAGGCCAAGGTCTTTAGGCACTGCACCCTGTGGGCCGATCACCACTGGGACTGCCTTTACTGGCTGGTGTCATAGTCTTTGCAGCTTGATCTTTAAATCCTCGTATCATGTCAACTTTTCCAGTTGTTTCTTTTCAATCCTGCTGTTGCTTGGGATTGCAAGATTTTTTTTTTTTAAAAACAAGATTTTATTGAATTTTCCAAAATATAAAAACACACATTTAACATATAAACATTACTAGAACACAACAGTACATATAAACCAGAGTACTTCCTATCCTATCCGTCTCCCATACACAGGGTTATTATCATAGATTACATTGAATAGATTTTTACTGAGCTTCTTTGCGCTCAACTACTGGATTTATTCTATTGAAGTTATCCATTCTATAATTCTCTCTGACATATATCTTCTGATTGTGGACCAATCAGTATGCTTCATGTTTTTATTCTGTGTCAGTGCTCTCGTGAGACAGTCCATGCTCATGATGTCCATAAGTTTTAGCTTCCTATCTTCTATTTCCGGGGTTCGATCTTCTTTCCACCTTCTGGCTATGGTCATTCTAGCCGCCAATATACAATATACAAACAATTTTTCAGTATTACTCTCAAGTTTAAAATCAATCAGTCCCAATAGTAGATACTCTGGTTGAAATTCAAACACAATTCCTAAGGCTACTTGCATTTCCTTATGAATTTTCTCCCAGTACTTCCTAATCATTTTGCACCTCCACCTCATGTGGAAGAAGTTCCCAATTTCTTCCTTACACTTCCAGCATTTATTGGAATAATTACTATTATACATTGCAATCTTATTTGGTGTGAGATACCACCTGTGGAAAATTTTTAAGCCGTTTTCTTTTAAATCATAAGCATATGTATAATTTAGATGTATCTTCCAAAAAAATTTCCCATTGTTTTAGAGGTATTTCCTTTCCTAAATCTTGTGCCCATATAATCATACAATGCTTTATACCCTCTTCTTCTGTGCGCCAATCAATTAATTTCTTATAAATAAAAGATATTCTTTTTGTCTTCTTTTCCACAAGTGTATCCAAAAATGATTTCGATAAATCAAACCCCTCTATCTTATCTGACAAGAATATATCTCTGATTTGGAAGTACTGTAGCCAATTCATTGATTTGTCTAATTCTTGTAGCTCTGACAATTCTTTTAAACCTATCCCCCCTTTTGTCTTCTTGAGAATTGAATCATAGGTTACCCATTCATTCTTCTCAAACTGCCTTCTGAAGAAGGCCTCCTGGGGGGAAATCCAGCCTGGAGTTTTTGGGAATAATCTGTTCTTATATTTAGTCCATACTTTATATAGCGCTCTTCTTATTTGATGGTCTCTGAAGGTATATTCTATTCTAACTTTCTGATACCACAGGTATCCATGCCACCCAGTTCTTAAGTTGTATCTCTCCAGGGATAGAAGTCTCTTATTTTTCAATGTTGCCCATTCCGTCACCCACTCCGGAACACATGCTTCATAGTATGTTTTAAGGTCGGGAACCTCCAATCCTCCTCTTTCTTTTTTGTCTATCAAATTAGACCAATTTATTCGGGATTTTTTCCCATTCCAAATAAAATTTCTTAGCTCCTTATTCCAAATTGTGAAATATTTAACTGTACTTAAAATTGGGAGGTTCTGGAATAGGAATAACAGTTTGGGCAACACATTCATTTTTATGAGTGAGATTCTTCCAAGGATTGATAAATTTAGCTGTTTCCAAGAATTTAATTTTTTTATGTCTTGCCATTTCACTTCATAATTATTTTTAATTAGGTCCAAATTATTTGATGTTAATATCACTCCTAGATATTTCACTTTAGTAGAGACCTCCATCCCTGTTTTCACTCGTATTTCTTCCTTTTCTTTTTGGTCTATGTTTTTGTCAGAATTTTTGTTTTCTTCTTATTTAGTTTAAATCCCATAACTCTCCCGAATGTTTCTATTTTCTGTAACCATTTCTCTAATTTTTTCTACAGGGTCCTCCACTAGGAGGTCCTCCACATCATCTGCATAGGCTCTGATTTTAAAGTTTTCCTTTTTTATACAGAGTCCTTTTAGATTGTCATTTTTTCTTCTTTTTTTTTTAAATAGTTTTTATTAATTTTGTGAATTTGTGCATACAAACAATAAACACATTACATCAATGAAAATAAAAAAAAGAAAAAGTGATAGCAGGGATAGTGGGGGGGAGGGGCAACATGGGAAGGGGAGAAAAAAGAAAAAAAATACAGTAAAAACATAACATATAGGTGACTTCCACTTTTCTCCTTCGTGGGGTGTGGTTGTTCTCTTTCTCATCCATTTGTCTCCTTATTTCCTGGAGTTTTACGTTATTTCTCCCATCCGTTTATCCCCCCAAATAATTCCACTTCTTTCCCTTATACACAATATACAATAAGTTTACATGGCTAAATCTTTATACAATCTTGTCTTTAAACATGTTGTTTTCCATGTAGTCATTTAATAAGCTCCAATCAGTTCCTTTTCTTGGGGTACCAGTGTTTTTACTCAGGAGGAAAGTCAATCTGTCCATGTTTTTAATATCATAGACTTTCTCTAACCATTGTTCAATAGTAGGAATCACATCAGTTTTCCAGTATCTTGCGAAGACCAGGCGGGCCGCAGTCGACATATACCAAAATAATTTATCCTCGTTTATTTCTAGTTTCAATTCCTTATCCATTAGACCTAGGAGATAGTAGTCAGGTTTCAAGGGGAATTTTCTTTTGAGTATTTTTTGTATTTCTTTATGTATACGAATCCAATATGTTGTTGTTTCTTTGCAGGTCCACCACATGTGGTAGAAACTGCCTTGTTCTGAGTGGCATTTCCAACAATTTTTTTGATTATGTTTGTACATAATACCTAGTTTTTGGGGGGAGATGTACCATCTATGGAACATCTTCAACCAATTTTCTTTCAAGTCTGTGGCATAAGTATATTTAATTTTCTTTGTCCAAATTTCCTGCCACTCGTGTAGTTTTATTTGTCTTCCTATATTTTTGGCCCAATTTATCATACAATTTTTTATTTCTTCTGTTTCCGTTGCCCAATCGATTAATTTGTTATATAATTTTGTAATATTTTTCTTGTCATTTCTTAGAAGTTGTTCCCAAAAGTCTACTCCTTCATTGAAACCTTTCCTCTTATCTCGCATAAATATATCTTTTATTTGCATGTACTGTAACCAAGATACATTCCCACTTGATTGTATAAGCTCCTCTTGGGTTTTTAATTTCATACTCCCTTCTTCCTTTTTTAATAAATCTTTATACGTTAGCCATATTGTACCTCCCTGTATTCTCCTGTGTTTCGCCTCCACAGGGGAAACCCAGAGGGGTGTCTTTGTATAGAAGTAAGGTAAATATTTGTTCCAAATTTTTATTAATGCTGACCTGATAAAATGATTACCGAAATTTTTCTCTATCTTAAAGTTCCCGTACCATATATAGGCATGCCAGCCTGTCCTTAGGTCAAACCCTTCCAGGGATAGTAGGCTCTCTTTACGTAGTGCTATCCAATCTTTTGCCCATGCTAATGCACAGGCTTCAAAGTAGCTTTTGAGGTCCGGGAGGCCAAACCCGCCTCTATTTTTTTTATCTATCATTATCTTATAATTTATTCTGGGTCTTTTTCCTTCCCATATAAATTTTGTTATATCTTTATTCCAATTCTTAAACAACTTTTGATTTCTAATTATGGGTATATTTTGGAATAGGTAAAGAATTTTAGGAAGTACGTTCATCTTTATGGCTGCTATTCTACCTAATAGTGATAGTTTTAGATATTTCCATTTGTTTAAATCTAGTTTAATTTTGTTCCATGTTTCCTCATAGTTATTTTTCAAGAGTTGGGCGTTTTTGGCTGTCAGCCAAATCCCCAAATATTTTATTTTTGAACTTACTTTATATCCCGATATCCTTTGTAGCTTTTCTTGGGACGCCTGGGACATATTTTTGGTTAACATTACTGTTTTTTCTTTATTTATTTTTAATCCTGCTAATTTGCCATATTCTTCTAATTTTCTTGACCATTTATTTATATTCTTTATAGGGTCTTCCACTATACATATGACATCGTCAGCGAAGGCCCTCGTTTTATATTCATATTTGTTGATTTTCAAACCTATTAATTCTCTATCTTCTCTTATTGCTTTCAATAGTATTTCTAAAGCGAAAATATAGATCAAAGGTGATAGAGGGCATCCTTGTCGAGTGCCTTTTGTAATTTTTAGTTCTGTCGTTTGTTGTTCATTTATTTTTATTCTAGCTCTTTGGTCAGTGTATATGGCATTAATTGCGTTGGTAAATTTGTAACCTATATCTAGTTCATTTAGCATAATTTTTAAAAAATCCCAATTTAAATTATCAAATGCCTTCTCTGCGTCCAGAGAAAGCAAAGACACTTCTTTCTGGGTGTTGGTATTGTAATATTCTAAAACATCTACTATTATTCTTATATTGTCCTTTGTACTTCTTTTTGGTAGAAAGCCGGCCTGTTCTTCTCCTATCCAGTTCAATAAAAAATTCTTAAATCTACTTGCCAGAATATTTGTAAAGATTTTATAATCTACATTCAGTAGAGATATTGGGCGGAAGTTTTGGACCTCCGGGCACTCAGAAGACCCTTTTTGTATCATTATGATTGTGGCCTCTGCCCAGGTATTTGGGATTTTTTCCCTCTGCAGGATTGAATTCATTATTCTTTTAAGACTTGGTATTAATTCTGCCGACATTATTTTATAAAAAACTGCTGTTAATCCATCTGGTCCTGGGGCTTTGTTTGGGTCAAGTTTTTTGATTGCTTCCTTTATTTCCTCGTCCTCTATACTTTTGTTTAGTTCTTCCCTTTCCTCATCAAGAATTTTTCCTATTTTCTGTTGGGATATGTATTTATATATTAGATCCTTGGGGATATTATCCTTTTTATATAGGGCTTGGTAGTATTTTAGAAATTCATTTTGTATTTCTATTTCGTTCGTAATCGTTTTGTCATTCTTTTTTAAATTTATAATTTGTTGGCTTTGCTTTTTTTTCCTTATTTTTCTCGCCAGCCATTTTCCCGGCTTATTTGCATTTTCAAAGTGGTTTTGTTTCATGTACTTGTATTGCTTTTCTATATTTTCCATTTCTAAAAGGTGTTTTCTTTTCTTAAGTATTGATAATATATTTTCTATTTTAGACTTTGAGGGTTTACCTTTTAATTTATTTTCATATTCACTAATTTTCTCTTCTAGTTCCTTAATTTCTTTAAATTTTTGTTTGTTGTTCCGAATACTTTGCAAAATAAAATGGCCTCTCACAACTGCTTTTAAAGCATCCCATACTGTCTGTATTTTGACCTCTCCCGTGTCATTTATTTCAAAGTATTCTTTGATTATATCTTTATATCTTTTAATGTCATTTTCCGCCTTTAACAAATTTTCATTGAGTCTCCATCTTTTTGGTTTTGGTCTTTGATTCATTATGAATTCTATTGGGCAGTGATCGGAGTAATCTCTTGGTATTATTTTTATATTGTCAACCTTAGTGCTTAGGGATTTATTTATCCACACCATATCAATTCTAGACCAGGATTTAAAGCGATTCGAATAATATGTATAATCTTTTACTAATGGGTTGTGTAGTCTCCACACATCCTCCAAATCGTATTCATCTTTTAAATTAAAAAAATTCCCCGGGAGGATTCCACATGTCTTTGCTTTGCTGTTTCTGTCCATATTTTTATCTATAACTCCATTGAAATCTCCTAGTATCATAAGATTGTCAAAATCTGTTTTTTGTATATTATTCTTCAGATATTTTAGGAATTTTGTCTTTGGTCCATTTGGAGCATATATATTACAAATAAGTGTCTTTTCCTCTAGTATCTTTATCATTACTCCGACCACTCTTCCCTCAGTATCTTTAAATTTAAGTTCAGGTTTTAGTTCTTCTCTTACATATAGGACGACTCCTCTTTTTTTTGTATCATTGGTTGAATAATATTCTTTACCCAATTTGATTTGTTTTAAATATGAAGTATGTTTGTGACAGATATGAGTCTCTTGTATTGCTGTTATGTGATATTTGCCTTTATTTATTTGGTGAAAAATATTTTTCCTCTTCCTTGGACTGTTTAAACCATTGGCATTAAGCGAGTAGATTCGCAGTTGCTGATCCATAGTCATCTCTGTCTAATGTCTCTATGACCTCTTTTTGGTCATCTTCCTCATCTTCTTCCTCTATTTCCCCATCTACATCTCCCTCTTCTTCCTCTTCTTCATCTACATCTTTTTCTTCCTTTTTGTCTGGTTCATTGCTCGGAAATGCCGCGGCCTCGTCCATCTTAGTTTCTTCTTCTTCCGGAGTAAAGAATTGGCGTCTTCTTTTAATAGTCTTTCTGGCAGCGTAGTCTGGAGATGGGGTTATATTTTCCTTCTTTAGTCTCTTGTAGAACTCTTTAGCTTTGTCTTCACTTGTGATCCAATATCTTTGTTCTTTATATGTAGTCATGATCCCCTCCGATTTCTCCCATCGGAACTTAATCCGTAGTCTTTTTAACTCGTTTGTCAGGAAAGTATATTTTTTCCGTCTGCTTAAGACTGTAGCCGGTAATTCTTTTAGAATTAAAATTTTCTTTCCTTTGTATACTGCTGGTTTTTTACGGGACCAATACAGAATTTCATCTCTTGTTGATTTTTTAACAAAGTTCACCAAGATGTCTCTTGGTGTATTATTTTGTTTAGCGTATTTGCTTTGGATCCGATATGTACGATCGAGTTCTTGCCTTATCTCCTCCTCCTGTAGATCTAATACTGTCAGTAGTATTTTTGTTATTGTCTCCTTTGTATTCTGCTGATCTTCCTCAATCACATGTCTGAACCTCAACTGATGTTCCATTTCATTTTGTTGTATTCTTTCCAGGTTTTTCTCCATTCTTTCTTTCTTATTCATCAGCTCTTCTATCTCTGTTGTAAGTCTGGTCTGGACCTTCTCCATGTTGTTTTTATCTTTTATTTCTGTTATATCCTGGATGTTTTTGGTCATTTCCTTTTTTAATGTACTCATATCTTCTTTGAATTCATTTCTCATTTCATCTAGCTTGTCCTGAGTTTTTTTTTTCTGTTCTTGGGTTTGTTTCTCCATCATCACCTTTATTTGTTTCTGTGATTCTGTATGGCTTTCATTTAATTTCTGGATTTCTTTCATTATATCCCTCATATTTATTTCTTCTGGTCCAGACCCCCTACGAAAAGAAAGTCTTATGTCCCTTAGATCTTTGTCTGTTTTTGCTTTTGTGCCTGTCATTCTTTCTATCTTGCAGTTGGGTAACACTTCTGTGAGCTGATAGTCTGTGGTGGTTATTTTTCTTCCCACCACTTGAGGTCGCTGTCTGAGGTTTGGATCACTTTTTGTCTCTTTATGTCTCCTTCTTCTCCTCCCTCGTCTATCTCTCTTTTGTATATCAGATCTCTCTTTTGTCTCTTGATGTCCTCTTCTCCGCCTTCGCTGCCTTTCTCCAGGTATTTTTTCCAGTTTCGCCTCTTCCTCCGTTGTGGCGCTCTCCGGCTATCTCCGTCTATTGATGTCTCGGTTTGTTTGTTGTAATGGTGTCTGCGCTGCCCTATTTCCGCCCTTGCTGTCTTTCGCTTCTGCCCTTCCTTCGTCACTTCCCTTCGTCACTTCCCTTCTCCTACTTCTCTTTACACTACTGGCTCTTACACGCGATGCGCTGGAGAGGAAGGTTGTTTATAAAGAAGGGTCTTGTAGTCTAAACAACAATGGCGCCAAGGTCAGTCTTGTTTTGATTTCTTTCCTTCTTACTCTCGCCCCTCTTGGTAAACACAATTAGGATACCTTTCTAGTTTTTTCTTTGGTTTAGTTAGTAGAATTTGGTCTTTTCTGTACTTAGTATTGAATTATTTGGAATTAAATCTCTTTGTATTGGGAGAATTTGCCCCCTCTTGGAGAAAAGTCTTCCCTTTTTGAAACTTACGTTTCAATGTGGCTGTTTGCCTCCTTCTTTCTTCATCTTTTGGTTATCTCTTTTGTGGTAAGCGGGGCTTGGCAGTGAGTGCGAGTCTCGGTTCTGAGAATCGCTTCCCGCGGAGTCATCCGCTCGTCCTAGGCTTCCAGATCACCCATCACCTCACCCTTGAGGGGAGAGATTTAAGTGACCCAGGATGCCGCCGGACTCTAGCGTTCCTCCCGGATTCGATCCACCGGGAGAGGGGAGCAGTTGCTCTACCCGATGACTGCAACGCGGTTGGGGCTGTCGGAGCTCCTACAGTCCCGTGCCTGCCGCCATTCGCCGCCAACCCGGAAGTGAGATTGTCATCTTTTCTAATGTTCTGTAGTAAGATTTCCATCACAAAAATAAAGAGAAGAGGAGAGAGCGGACATCCTTGGCGTGTATACTTTTTTGGATTTTGAAATTCTTGGATCTTTCCCCATTTATTATAATGTTGGCGGATTGATTCGTGTAAATTGATGTAACAGCGTTGATAAAGTTATACCCCATATCTAGTTCTTTCAATAAAAGTGTTATGAAATCCCAGTTTACCCTATCAAACGCTTTTTCAGCGTTGAGGAACACCCAGGCAATTTTATGTTGTATGTTATTCCTATAATATTCCATTGAATCTATTAATATTCTCATATTGTCTTTCATATGTCTTCCAGGTAAAAACCCTACTTGATCTGTATGAATCCAATCACCTAAAAATATCTTTAATCTTTCTGCCAGAATGCTAGAAAAAAATTGTAATCTACATTAAGTAGAGAAATAGGTCTATAATTGCCTGTGTCTGATTTTTCTGTTCCTTCTTTATGGATTACAATAATACTGGCCTCCTTCAAAGAATTTGGGGGTTCTTTATTTGCAAGAATTTCATTCATTGTGATTAGAAGACATGGAGCTAATTCTTTTACAAAAAGCTTATAATACTTGGCCATGAAGCCATCCAGTCCCGGGGCCTTATTAACTTTTAAGTTTTTATGCCGTTACTTAATTCCAATTTAAATTTTCTCTTTGGATATCTGTAATTTTAGATAATTGTTGTTCACTTATATATTTCTGAACCTCTTCCTTCTTTATATCCTCTTTGGCATATAGATTCTTATAAAATTTATAGAACTTCTCTGTGATCTCCTTATCTGTGTTATATACCTTTTCTTTATCTATGATTTGTGTTATGTGATTTCTTTGTTTTTTTCCTTCTTATCTTAGCCATCAACCATCTTCCCGGTTTATTAGAGTGTTGAAAATTATATTGTCTTATAAATTTATAATTTTTTTCCCAATTGCTCCATGTCTTTCAATTCTTTCTGTTTCAATAGGGTGTCCAATTTGAATTTTACCTTTCTATCTTTTGGCTGTTTTTTAAAGGTCATTTCAGTTTCTCCTCTTTTTTTCTCCGCTTTCTCCTATTTATGCTATCTTGGATAAAATACCCCCTAATTACCGCCTTGCTGGCGACCCATACCATTCTGTTAGATGTACCCTTATCCATGTTTAGCTCAAAGTATTCCTGGAGTACTTTTTTGTACCTTTCCATTTGTTCCTCCGATTTCAACAAGTCGTCACTGAGAATCCACCTCTTTGGGGCTGTTCTCTGGCCTAATTGAAATTCCAAAAAATCATGGTCAGAGTATAGTTTAGGTGTTATTTTGATCCTGTTAAACTTTGTCAATAAACTTTTGGTCGACCAAACCATGTCTATTCTAGACCATGACTTGAACCTATTAGAATAAAAGGTATAGTCTTTTACCTCTGGATTTTGTTCCCTCCAGCCAATTTTAAGGTCTAATATCTCCAGAATCTCTAACCTTTCTTTCGGGATTTGTCCACTTCCTTTATTTCCCTTCCACGAAAAGGTTCTGTCCCATAATTTTTGAGTCACCCCGTTGAAATCGTCCACTATTATCAGATCGTCATATCTTACCTTGTCAATATATTTTTTCAGTTGTCTAAGAAACTTGATTTTTGGCCCATTCGGGGCATGAATATTACAAAATAAGATATTATTTCCCTCTCTCTCTCGAGTAACACTCCTAGAATTCTGCCCTCACTATCCTTAAAAACCATCTTACTCTAAATACGATCTTTGACATATGTCACCACTCCTCTCTTTTTTCAACTATAGAATGAGCAATACATGTTTCCTAATCTGCTTTGAGCCAAATAAGCTACATCTTTCTCTTTGATATGTACCTCCTGCAAGGCTATTAAATCTACATTTTTAGTATGTACATTAGATGATCAAATATTCTTCTCCTTTTCTTGGGAAAATTAATACCATTAATATTATTTGAAAGGCACTTAATTTTCAATACAGAACCTTCTCTTTTGTTGCTTTCTTCTCTGCATTCTGGTCTTCCTCTGCTCTCCCACCACAGTCCACTACACCTCTGCCCCTCTTACTTCTGGGCTCAGTCTCGGTTCCTTTTCCACCTCACCTTCCTCCGACTCATCTGGTTCGATCTCTCCCTCTTCTTCTGGTATTTTCTTCCTCTCCTCCTTTCCGCTAACCGGGCATTCTTCTATGATTTTCTTATAGAAGAACCTAGCCTTTTCTTCTGACGTAACCCAGTGTCTGCTTTCATTGTACGTCATCATTAAGCCCTCCGTTTTTTCCCATCTGAATTTGATATCTCTTTTTTAAATTCAGTTGTGAGGAAAAAATACTTTCTTCTTTTCATCAATGTTGGTAGATGGTATTTGTGACACAAGTTTCACTAAATCATCTGAGCAATGGTGTTATGCCTCTGCTTGTAGTATGTCTGCTTCTTATGTTTCTTATTATTATTATTGTTATGTTTATTTATATTCTACTTTTTCTTTCCACAGGGAGACTCAAAACAGCTTACATGAAAAGCATTTCAATACAATTTAAAATCTATAAATATACAGTCATGAAAACATAAATATGAGCAGTATTTAAAAATGCAGTTAAAATCCATTAAAATATTCAAACTTAAAAATCACAGCATCCTCTGACTTGATCTTAAAAACACTTCTTCTTTAAAAGCCTGCCAGAATAAAAAGGTTTTAGCCTGTCACTGGAAGGACAGCAGGAAGGGAGCCATTCTGGTTTCCCTGGGCAGGGTATTTCACAGTTGAGAGGCAGCCACCAAGGAGGCCCTTTCTCTCATTCCCACCAATTGAGCTTGAGGTGGAGTTTGGACCAAGAGAAAGACACTTTCCACATGTGGTAGGGAAAGTGTTGCCTCAAGGGAGCAGTACATGGGGTGACAGATTCACCCTGTTGCCCTCTCTGTCCAGCAGTGAATCCAGGCAAAATGGGATCCTTGGCCTGGTTTAGGGTCAGGACAGCTTTCTTGGCTTTAGGTGAGAAGGAGGAGTAGTGTTGGATGTCATCTGCATATAGATGGCACCACATTTCAAAACTCTGACCTTTCCCACCAGTTTCATGTATATGTTAAATAGCATGACAGACAAAACAGAAAAACTCCAGGACAATGGACAGAGGTTTGAACAGGAGTTCCCCAGCACTACCTTCTGTGTATGATCCTCCAGGAAGGAATGGTGTCACTGTAAAAGAGTGCCTCCCAGATACATCCCAGCAAGACAACCCAGAAGGATACCGTAGTCTATGCAGACCATATAATGCAATTTAAAATTGTATTATATTGCAGTGTTAGAAGTGTTTAACTGTGTCTGGATTGTACTTACCATTTTAATGTTCTTTGGTTGTTAGTGGATTAAATGTGATTTTTGGGGGAGGGGGCAGGACAACTATTCATTTATTTTTAATTTGATACAATTTAATTAAGTTAACATACTATCAGTATCTTAATTTTGATTTTTTTCCTTAAAAATTAAACTGTATATGTAAACACGTGACTACCAGGCATGGTTTAGAACCCAAAAATAGGGAACCAAAAATCTAATGGGGGGGGGGATTTTTTTTATTAGTAATAGAAAGACTTACCAAAAAATTTCCGAAAATTTCTAAAATGTAACATAATTACTAATGAAATTCGTTAGTAGTTCTAAAGTAGGCAAAGCAGGGGAACAGGACTGACATTGTTTTAAGCACAGGCAAATCAAGGGGCAACATTTCCCTTGGTTTCCTTGCAGGGAGATATAATGCATTAATATATTATTATTAATATTATTATTAATATTATTAAATGACAGGGTTTCTTTGCAGGGACATATAATGCATTAATATATTATTATTATTAATATTATAAAAGGACAGGGTTTCTTTGCAGGGACATATAATGCATTAATATATTATTATTAATATTATTAAATAAAATAGTTGCCAATGCCCACCTCTGGTGCAGGCCTTGCTAATCTGTAGAGTTCTCCTCACTCCAGCTTTCTCCCATTCAGTTTTACCATAGCAGTCTAGGACCTCCGTTTGAACTCTATGGCTTTTCTTGATTCTGAACTCTTCCTTCTCCTCTCCGTGCTCTTTTCACTCCTGCTGCCCTTCTCTCAGCAGTTCTTATGTCCTTCTACTCTGTCCTTCTATCTAAACCCCCTTCCTGTTTGTTTAAATCGCTTTTTGTCAGTCCTCCAGCCCCTCTAGGAGTTCCGATCTGGATCTCTCTATCGTTTCCGGCTCCTTTTTCACTTCCTGGAGGAGGCCTTTCACTCTAATTAGGCTCCAAACATGGAAAGGCCTCAATTTGACTGTGAGTTATGTGTGCAAAGCTATTTTGGAGGGGGAAATTTTCCTGTTGGGTGGGCATCCGAAATATTTACTAATCTAATGAAAATTTGGGCCCAGAGAGTGCGGAAAAGAAAGTCCACTTCTGGGATTGGCCCTGCGATGCGTATAAACTTGAAAGTCCCATACATACGAATCCCTTCCGATTTCTTTTCATTTTCATAACTTTTTTCTCATGCCTAGTGACTACAGTTAAATCGTTAGTAACCTGTATATCTAAATGCATGGCATAATTAAAAACTAAAAAAATTGAAAGCTATTTTTGCAGCTTAGAAGAAAATAGGTTTTTGAATATTTTTGGTTCTTTCACTTTTACAGTTGAAATGTGACAACTATATCACCTGAGAAAAAAACCATGTTTTCTCAATTGACTTTGGTTAAAACCGATCCTCAGTGATTTTTCAACTAAAGTTTAAGATACAGTCAAATACAAATAATTGTTTGAAGATCCACTGTTTTGGAAGTATGCATTGTAACATCCCTCTAAAATGGATGTTAACTTTGAGTAGACTGAGTCCGTTTGATTGTTTTTTTACTGATTAAACAGATGAAAGCCAACTGTTTAAAAACAAACACCAAACTCTTTGATTTGCCATGTTTGTATCAGAGCCAGTGCTTCAAAGCACTTATTAAAGCCAGTGTGGATTTGCTAGAGACTTACAGACAAGCACATCCATCATGCTTGTGCTTGTTTCCTCAGTTTTATTTTAACACAAGCTGCCAACCCAAATCGCCTGAAAGTGTTCTTTGTAACTTAGGAGGGATGTTGTAGTTTGTGTAAGAGGTCATTGCCTATACTAGGGTGCTAGAAGTTGAGGCTATTAAGAATGGCTGCAATTCCAGTTGCCCTTTAGACAGCTTAGAAAGGTATTTAGTAAGGCACATATATACAGTAGCCACAGATTTGAAAATAACATTAACTCACACAGGAAAGGTTCAGACAAAAAGATTAATTTCCTGGAGGAACAGGAAAAGTATCAAATAGAATAATTGCTTCTCTATTAAATATATAACTAAAAATAATTCCAAGCACATAGAAGCCGGTATACCGAGAAGATGGCTGGATTCATATTTATCTCTGTCTTCTCCAAATTTCCAGTCACACAGAGCTTCATAACCATGTTATGTCAAACATGCTTCTCTTCCTAGTGTTCTCTGTCATCATAGGAAAATCATGAGTGGAGAGAATGGGACTGATACATGTGTTCTCATTCTTCCTGTCTACAAATAATGAAAACTGAGTACATTGTTGCCCTGTTTAAATTAACTGCAAAAAATAATCCAATATTTCATTTGAATAGAAATTTCAGCATCGTCAAAACAAACATGCTCATGGTAAAGATGCAATTCTTTACTATTTTCATTGTAAAAGAAAGTGACAAGTAGTTTTAGCAATTTTCTTGGTTCTGTTCAGGACTTATTGAATGCAACATTTGCATATTTTGTTGCAGAATTACATTTTTATCTGCAGAAAAATGTTTTTAAAAGTATGCATTTTGCACACAATAGCTCCTGCAAAGATTCTGGAGACTTTGGTGTTCTTCAAACAGGTTTTATATATATAGGGGAGACAAAGACATTTTAACCATTAAAAAAAATAATTCCATCATTAGATTTTGAGACACGAACTGTGGCTTCAAACAACCTCTACTACGCTTAAAAATTCAAGTTCAGCCTAATTGACTCCAATCCAGATTTTATCCATATTTGAGTGACATAAGATCATGTGTTGTCTGAATGATGTCAAATCACCAAAATGTGTGGGCCAAATCGCAGAATTAATGTGTTGATCATCTGAGCCCTATTCACACTAAGCTTTAAAAATATGGCACTCTAAAACAGAAAACCTTTTCTGAGTTTAGAGATAACTGTTGAGACTCTTCTCTTTTTTCGCACAGTCACTTTCCATTTAAGAACAGGAAAAATGGAAAAGCATACAACCCTTTTCACAGTTTAAGTTTAACACTATGTCACATATTCAGGCAAGTAGTTCCAAGGGAGAAGAGAGAGGCTGCTTCCTTTCAGTAGCTAATGGGTAGTATCTGGTTGTTGCATGAGAATCCCATTTTTGAGCTTGTTAGCAGGTGCCTGAGTATAGCTGTTCACATTGTAGACTGGTTTCTGGGATGTGCTACTTCAGAGCAGAAAGAAGTGTGGTAGTGAGATGACTAAGAGGGAATCTATGTATAGAAGGTTACTGCATCAATATAAAAGCTAGCTAGCCATTCACCATAACATTTAATATATATACTTGGGTATACGTCAACTCATATATAAGAAGAGGGCAGATTGGGGGACTAAATTTACTGATTTTATATGACCAGTGGAGAAGTTGAGGTTCATTTCATACAGAGGACAAGGCAACCTTAGGGACTAGCTGCCCTTACTCACGACAGCCATTTCCCTACCCATGCATTCAAAGTGGACCAAAACGACACCGTAATTGAGAGAATAGACCATGGGGATGGGGTTAGTGTATCTTTTATTATTTTAAAAGGCTCCCTTGGAATGGAATAATATCTTATCTTTTAGCTCAGAGAACAGGAATGTTCTATTGTTGATAGGAGTCTAGGCACAATCCTTACTCTGACTCATGGATAAATCAAACTGGATTTTTGAAGTCAAATTTGGACTACAACAACAACAACAACAAAACTTTATTATGGTCGCTGACCAGCACAAAGCGGGCACAAGCGCCCTAAGAAGAGAAGGACAACTCCCCAGTAAACAGACTACAATTTCTAGCTATATGCATTTGTATATACAGTACTCTGAGGGTTTATAGATAAGCAGTACAAGAAAAAAACACATGCCAAATGCTTGGTTTGAGAATATATGGGAATGTTGCAATTCTGACAGGCAATATTCCGTGTTAAGCAGTTGCGACCAAAATGTTGTCATCTGAAATTGCTTTAATATAAAGGTTAAGATGAGCCTAGCATCTACCTAGCTGCCAAACATATTTTCATATCACTTGTGTAAATCTTCCTTGCTTGTTTTAGCAGGTAATTTGTGGACCAGGCTCACTTAATTGTTCTGAGTACATAATTATACCAGCATTTTTCAATTTAATTAAAATGTACAAATCTGAAGATTAAGGGGAAAAATTATTTTTTGAATTATTAATCATTCCTTCTCTAGGAAATCTTGTTGCTCTGCAGGAGATTTGTCCAGTGTACAACTAGATGTATTCTTTTCCTTCTCTTTCACAGACAGACAATTTTCCCGCAGAGCCCAATTACATGGGCAGCAGGCAGCAGTTTGTTCAAAGGTAAGGCCTATTAAATAACTTTTCTGGGCTTCCCCATTTGCATTCTTGTCAAAAATTGCTTTGCCAGAGAGTACAATTCAAATTGGGGGAAGTAAATGCAAGTTTAACACATTCATTCTCTCTCTCTCTCTCTCTCTCTCTCTCTCTCTCTCTCTCTCTCTCTCTCTCTCTCTTAAAATTCACAAATAACAGTAGCTCCACATTCAAGGACCCTGAGCGAGCCAGTTTGAGAGACAGCGGGCATGGGGACAGTGACCAAGCTGACAGTGACCAAGATACTAACAAAGGCTCCTGTTGCGACATGTCTGTTAGAGAGGCACTCAAGATGAAAACGACTTCAACTAAAAGCCAGCCACTTGAACAAGGTGAGTGAAGCAACGACAGTGTGCAAAGACTGCAATGATTAGAAACCTGTTACTGCTGACAGTTTCTCATGCTAGACAAGTCCATTGATAATGCTATCGCAGGAAACACAAAATATTCCAATGCCCACACATGCTCTCATGTATGTTCTCTAGTATAAAGAAAACTCTAGTATAAAGTTCATGTATAAAGAAAGTATTACACATGGAGACAGATATGGCTGTTTACCTGTTTCTGCATAGACACAGTGCATGCATTCAAAATTTTAGCTATAAGACACAATTCCCCGACTATTTAGTCCCAGAAAAAAGGTATAAAAACTAACAGCCATGAGCACTTCTATAAATAGTATAGTTATAGTTTATTGCATTAGCCACAAGGCCATATCAAGCAGAACAAACCATGCAAAAGAAATACTTTTATAAATGGGATCCAAAGAACCCGTATGACCCATTCCATGGGTTGCATGGGATTTTCAGGAATATTTAGTGATATGGCACAAATGTTGGCTATTTGAAAGAAAAATGATAAAAATCCAGTTGGATCTGCCTAAATCACTGCAAAAGCTATTTGGTTCCTGGTACGCATGCATATTTTAATTCTTGAGGACTTGTTTAGAAATGTATAGCAATACTGCCATTTTGCCTTAGAGAGTCTAATGGCACTTGCAAGGCTAAATCCCTAGTTTGACTTACCACATGCAGCCTTCCTCATTGTTTAGGTGCAATGCTAGTTATGTCAATGGTTCACAATGACAAAAGGCTTACGGTTAGAAAGTCACTAGGACTCAGCTGTTCTGTGATAGCTGCATTTGTTAAGTGTGGCAAATGTATAGCCATGAGAATAAACTATGACATAATTATGCATTTTCATTTTTAGCAATTTGGGAAGAATAAGTATTTGAAACCAATAAGCATCCCAATAAAGAGCCATCTTGTACTTTTTTGTACCCAAGTCTACAAGTGGCAGTAAGATCCACTGCACCCAATTTAAATGACTGAGGCTAAGTTTGAACTACTAAATGGTTGAATATTGATAGAGGTTTATAACAGTGCATACTGCTGCTTTGTATATCTCTCTTTTCAGCAAAGTCTAATGGATGGTCTCTGTATGACTGATCTGTTTGTTTTTCTGTCTTCATGGAACATTTTCCTCACTGCCTGGTCTCCTAAGGCACCCTGAGATCATGCAGAATTAATTCAAAAAGCATGCCCTCTAGGGCCTTATGTTGCTCATGTGAATTAAACATGCACTTTACAGTACACCCTGTAATTGTCCATAAATAAAAGTCAGTATGGTGGACAATTCACCTTTTAGGGAGCTTGCACTTCATTAAAGAATTTATAGAGATGCCTCAGTGAGCATGCAAACACACATACATTTCCCAAATCACAATTCAAAACATACTGTCTCACTGGAATATAAGACCAAGTTTTCAGAAGACTGCATAACTAATCCCCTAGTTAGTCAATCACTTTAAAATATCACTTTACAAAGGGATGGCGTTACTGGTAGAGGATTGTGACACAAAGTAAGTTATTTACCCTATATACTTATATATGCATAAGTCTAGGTATTTTAGTTAAAGAAATAAACCTACAAAGCCTGTGTTGACTTATCCAGAAGTGCTACTCAATGAGAGAACTGTACCTTAACTCGTATCAAAAACAGGGAACCATCTCCTTTTCTGAGTAGAATGGTATAAGGCAAAAACTTGGTCCATCTTGGGAGAAAGTAAAAGAAGCACCAAGCCCTTCTACGTATTTTTTCTGCCATAGCAACACTTTTGGCCATTTTGAATCCCTCAGTTACAGTTGACAGGGGCTCCCCAACACAGCATTGATGCTGAACCTTCTCTGTGGAAATACCCTTAGTCATACCATAATCCATAAATTTGTTCCCAAAACCTATCCCAGAGGTTGACTTATACATGAGTATATATGATAAACCAGAATAGTGTCTACTATTCTCATTTGGCTTAAATTTTAGTTGAAATAAGGATTTTTGTTCCTTCAAATTTATATCTGATTTGGTTGATTGCAAGTACTGTTTATTTCAAAAGAAACCCACAATTTCAGAGCTAGCCAAATTGCGTATACCAGCTGTATCTCCTCTCCCTCCGTTGTACATTTTGCTTATACTCTTCCAGACAGTGAGGAGGAATACAGCTGAATTATTTTGAATTCAGTTCCTCATCTCCGTTAGTCATTTCAGCTTGTTCTGTGGAAAATGATTCGCAGCACTAAGGATGTTTTAAAAATTGATTAATTAAGTCTTTCTTAATGAGAAGCTATATTTATAATTAAGCAGGAATACATTCTAAGCTTTCTATTAATTGGTGATTAATTAGAACTAGCTCTTTGCCTCCAGCATAGTCAGAGTTGTATCACATTCATCAGCAAATGCACGCTTGGCTCATTTTCTTGGTCATGTCAAGAATCCAATATATTTTGTTGTGTAGAATATTTAGGATGTTGCATTGTAATTTATTCAGTATATGTTTTCAAAGAAGACTTCACAAATAGTTTCTTTTCTAAGTAATAAATGCCAAAGATGATCCCCTATTATTTTAGCACAGTGACTTTCTGCTTGTAATTGGTCATTGATCTCTGTGTAAATGCAGTATTAGTTTTTTCTCTCTCCTTAAAGAATGTCTTTCAACACATACTTGGTTGAACTGATTAATTGCCAAAAACAAGTCTCAGTAAGTGCAGAAACAACTTGGATTGTCTGAGAATTTCCTAGGGGCTTCTTCTTAAAAAGAAACCTTTGTCCCTACAGAGGAGTAAAGCTCACATTTGTAACATGATCCATCCAAACTACAGGCAGTCCCAAGTTACAAACAAGATAAGTTCTGTAGATTTGTTCATAAGTTGAATTTGTTTGTCAGTTAGAACAAAGACATTCTATAATTCCAGCCAAATCTATATGGCTTTGGATAGCATAGGGAGGGGATAACACCCCTGTGGTGTTTGTTTTGCTGTCTGTCCTCTGTTCAGAAGATTTTCCCCTCACTTTCTGTCCCTGTGATAACTGGATTCTGAAACATTTGGCTTGTTATGGAATCAAGGATTGATTATAAAGCTTCAATCGAAACACCTTTACCCCATGATAACTCTTACTAGATTGAATTTCCCTTCCTCGAGGTAGATTTCTCCCACTTTCTGTTGTCTTAGCCCTGTTCTTTAGTAACTTGGGGACTGTCTGTATTTCTAAAGCATACTGAACATAGCAACTGACAATACATTACTCAGCGGCTGTTGTTGCTTGCTGAAAGTGAACCAGATCTATTTCTGTGCCACAACAGATTATGGCCCAAGAAGCTGCATAGGGTACAATTCATCTAAGAGTCTTCAGATTGAAAATTCATAATCCCACATCTGTATTATGAAAAAGTATTGGGAAAAGAAGAAAAAGCAAGATTTGATGCAGAGTCATGAAAAGCAACATCTGTAGCATTGTCCAAAAATATAACATGGAACAGGTTTAGTCTTCCTACTTCCATGTGGAAGGATACACATCATTCTGGAAAAGTTTGCATTTGCCATTGTATTTTAGATGAAGGTTCCTATTTATTAAAAATGATTTGTGTTCCTTGCATATCAATTGGACTTATCTGTTCTGAATAGCTGATGATCAGATTCTTCATTGTTCCTTTGTGGAAACTTGTGTGCATTTTCTGCCTTATACACTTGGGTGGGTAGCTAACAATAATCTTAGTCTGGGAAATGAGGAAGTATTTTACAGGTGTGGTTCAAGGAATAATGATACACCAGGCATGGGCAAACTTCAACCTTACAGGTGTTTTGGATTACAACTCCCATCATTCCTAACAGCTGGTAAACTGGGATTTCTGGGAGTTGAAGTCTAAAACACCTGGAGCGTCAAAGTTTGCCCATGCCTGTGATACACCCACATTCATATCTAGAACTAACATTATTGGTGGGTAAACTAGCAATAATCTTAGCAAGCAATAAGAGGAAGTGATTTATAGATGTATTTTTTTTTAAAAAAAATCTTAGTTTCATGTCTTCTAAGATAGGAGGTTAAAAAGGGAGCATTTGAACCCATGAAATAAATGTCTTCACATGTTTGCAGGATTTCAGCTCTTTGCGTGGTTTTGCTACTAAACTATAATAAAAGAGCTGTTTAGTTTTTGTTTTAAAAATTGTCTTTCCTCCTCAATTGCTATGCTTAAAGTTCAAGTGTGGTTGAGGACATGGCTGCACCGTTAGGGCTAAAAAACACGCAATATAATGTACATTAGGATTTTATTTTAGAATTGTATTTGTGAAGTTAAAAAAATCTCACTCCTCAGATATCCCAGAAACATCAATGGTCTTGTAAAGCTAAAAGCTAGTACAAACTCTTTATTGAAAAAAAGGTCAACATGTTCAGAGCCAGGAGGACCCAGGAACATAAAATCTCTGAGGCATCCATTCCAGCAGTGTTGCAACCCTGGAGGAACTGGCTGATCCCCAGAGAATTTTACTATTCCAAATGCCATCTGTCAATAAAAAAAAGAGTAAACATGATTTTTAGAAATATTCTTCAGCATTGTTTGATAATGAAGAATTTCTATTCCGGTTTCAATAACCATTTTGCTCTGTTTTATACTAGTTGCTGTAGTCTAAATTTCAAAGGAAAGTGATGGCAAATCATCTCTGAGCATTCTTTACCTAAGAAAACCCTATATTTCTGGGACCGCCATAGGTCAACAGGGAACTTGAAGCCATGCACACATTTTATACTTGCTTTTTCTTTACATTGTAGTCAGCTGTGAATGGCTTCACATGGTAGTAAGCAATGTGCGTGTAATTTTATTAGAGTGGCCCAACACAAAGGAAGAACTGGAATGGAAAGTTCAGATTCTCTCTTAGCTAAAGCTCATTCAGATAAAAGTGGTATAAAAGATATAAAATAACAACATGAAATATTGTTGTGACCAGGTCTGAGGACTTTATTTTAGTTTCACTCCTTAAAGATTTGGTCAAAGCTGTGAATTTTTGTAGTGAACCTTGAAAGTTTGAGGTGTTGCATTTTCTAATTTCAGTGGATCATAAGAGAGGTAGCCTCTGAGTCCCAAATCTTGTGGACATCTAACATGGAATAAGGTTTTTCATTAAAAAAAATCTCTTAACTGGATTTGGGGTGCTTGACAATGCCTATGTGTGTTTACTTTAATCATTCTGTGTCCCAGCTAAATAAACATCTCACTTGACAAGGTTTGGTTGAAGGAGAGGGAATAATGAAGACAAAAAACAAAGAATATCTGCTGTTCGGGAAATGTTACATATAAAAAGAAATCCACAGACTGCACTATTTATTCTGTCATGGCCTCCTTGGTAATAGTAAACAGAGAAAGGAGAATAAAAATGAGGGTGCTTTGATAAAACTTGGCAGGTGGCCTAAAGGAGAAAAGGCTTTTGGAAAAGAAAGCATAATCATTGGGACAGAAAGTCTCGTGCTATAAGCATGCATGTCTCCTTTAAGTTATATTCACTCTAGCTTTCTCTAGAAAGCCTCTACCTACTCTTTCCATAAAAATATCTAGCTGTCTCATAAGCTTATTTATGCTCTCTGATTCACTGCCCTTACTAAGCAGCTCCTTCCATATGTTTACTACTCTTTAAAGGAATTTGTTCAGCTTGACATTTTGTTTGTGCCTCATTTAGACATCGTCCCCATGCAATGAAGCCAAGAAAAGAATCCTCACCAAACCTTGTTATTGGATCTGGATCTTGTTTTCTTGATTAGCGTCTGTAGCAATGTAAGGCTGCCTTTTTTGTTAGTGGTAGCAAGAATGAGCCTAGGAAGACCTGATGGATTTGTACTGTCTTTGATATTCAGAGATGACAGTAGAGGTAGGAAAGATGGCAGGAGATTAAACATGAAAAAGCAAGGTGTTAGATGGTCTGTCTAGTTCCTTTTATTCCAACATGTCAGTGTGGTAGGCAAACAAGTCAATATTGCTGCCATGTGACAAGAATGTTAAGATAATGGTTACACCTCTTTGTGCCCATTACACAGAATGTGAAAATGCTGTGATATTATATTGTTGGCAGGAGTATCCTCAAGCATCTGATTTTGCAGAAAAAGTCATTGCAGTTTCCAGCAGTACTACATACATTGTTGATAGCAGTAAAAATTACCAGTATTCACTTAATCTCAAAAGCACATGTGCAACATAGGACCTTATCACACATGCACACACACATTGTGGCAGACGTGTGCTGCCTCTGCTGGAAGTTGAGGTATGTTGTGTGATGGGCTACATGCTCAACTGACTGGCAAGTGACCAACTGGTAAGTTTGATGAGGTCCAAAGTGTTATGAGTAAACTGACCAGATTTTCAGACTTTTTGAGTCAAGACTTGATAACCTGTAGTTTGAAATGAGACAAGAAGACAAATTTTTATCCTTCTAAAATTGTACGAATCAATACCTATCCATCCATCCATCCATCCATCTAGTATCTATCTATGCTGAGCCTTTTAAGGATTTATCTTAATCTTTACGCAGGGATTTGAGGTTAATCTGAAAGCATAAGGAGAAGGAAAAAAGCTATTTCTAACCTTTTGCATTGTTAAGATAGTCTGTGTAGTATGAGGGCATCCACTATACATGCTCCTTCCATTCCAGGTTTCTAGATTATGTGAAGAGACATTGTGTACAGCAGAGGATCTCATCTTATGAGCATCACTCCATGAAGACAGGGTCAGGCATGTAGCTAGTCTTTTATGTATTATTAGGATTAGTTTCCGTTGAACACATGAAAAGGGTTTTTATCCTACACTTCAATTTATTTTTCCTCAGATAGGATGGGAATGATAGATGAGGATTTTCTGCACCATCAGAAAATTATAATCACAATTTTCTAGCAGCAAAACTGGTATCAAACTAGTATGAAGTTGTTTTGTAGACATAACCTGAAGTGAAACATGGCGGTTAGATGCTTTTTGTGTTTTTTTCTTTCAATTCCTCAGTAAAACTGGATTATTATTGTGATTTTATGAATATAGAAGTCCAATTGGGAACATCCTAGGTAAAGGAAAAAGAGGATCAGAGGAAAAGTCATGCAAGTGGAAGCGTAGGAGGAGGAAGAGAAGACAGACACTCAGAACAAAACTGAACTATATATCGGCAACATGTGACTATTGGCACCATACAGCAGTGTGCAGATGCAAAACCACAGCTGGTTATGTGCTTCCCCTCAGTCTAATTTATGTGTGAGGTGGAAATGGCAGAGAGTCACACATTTGTCTAACAGGTGACAGTGGTGGTGTGGAAAGAGGAAAGTAGACACCCCTGAAATTCATTTTGTGACTACATTTTTACGTTACAGGCAAAAAAATGTGGCTATTAAAAGGTCCAAAGAAGAGCAGCTAATTTTTTTAAATAGGTCATAGCTCTCCCACTCCATATAGTTTTAATACCAAAAGCAACTTTAAAAAAATCCAGACATGACCTTCTAGCCAATTCCAATGTAGGCAAACTGGGAACAGGTACATGCTGCTTTGGAGAGTCCTTGCACATAAAGTTGTTATCTATCCTTGGTTTAAGATGTCTTTCTAAGGACCATTGGGTTCACAGGATAGACATGCATATAAGCATATTCTCTAGCATTTCACAGATATAAACCAGGGCGTTTGAGGGACTAGCTTCAAAGAATAAGGACTTTATGACATGAAACTTGTGGCATACATTTGAAGCTGCCTAGCCATGAACAAAAGTATGACATTCTAAACTCACTGCAAACCAGTTTGTTGAAGCAGTATTTTTCTACAAACAAGGACCCCCAGTTTTAGGCTGCTGAAAGCACCCTGAATTGGTGTTCAAAGTGTTTTCAGTCATGCAATAATCTGAAAGCGCTCCAGGTCCTACTTTGGGGTCAGTAATATCTGATTGCAGATGTGCATAGTTCTTTCTATCTTTTGCACTACCATGTTCCTAAACTGCTGCCATTTCAACTTCTGGCAGGTAGACAAAAATAATAATTTTTCAAAGCTACGAGTTCATACATACATGGCTATGCAATAATATTGTAACAGAGAAGGAAGCTTTGCCCATGACATTGCAGTGGTTTAAGTGGTGAGCTGGGGTTGAGTGTTATAAACCCCCGAAGTGGCTTTGTGGCCCAAGGCAGTATTCTCTTCCCCACTCTCTCTCATTCTCACTTAGACACACAGACACTCAGATTCAAACAGATTTTTCCCCCCAAAACCAATTTTAGGGACAGGACAATCCCTCCACTCAAGGCTGCTGTTCGTTCTGACAATGGCTAAAGCAACTGCTGTGACCGAAAGATGTGCAGCAAAATAATCTGTAACATATTCATTTAATTGAATTGTTTGGCCAAATGTAAGCAACATTGTGACCCCCCCCCCCCCCCCCAAACCCACAACTGGTGCGGGAATAAGTTTTCTGGCCTCTACTGGCCAGGACTTGGGAAGGGGGAGGGGCTTCAGGGTCTCTTTAAGGCTGCTCCACCACCTTTCCCCCTATTCCGCCTCTTTGTGCAGTGTAAGTATTACTGGTTGTTTTGGCGCTCAGTAGGAATCTCTTCCCACACCCCCAATCTGGCCATTTCATTTTTTTAACCTACTCTACACTGACCTTTAGAATATGAGAAATTGGCTTAGGTTTAGGGATGAAATTTTGGAACTATGATCCTGAGTTTGAGACAATTTTCCATTCTTGAGGTGGATCTCCGAGTCTTTGCCTTTTCCAGGGGACATGACTTAAGAGCTTGCACCCTCTAGTCTGCCTTCTAATTTGTGACTGGCCTGAGAGCCCCCCTCCCCGGTTTGGTTCATCACTATGAAACAATTTAAATAGATAATAATAAAAATGCCCATAATTCATAATTCATGTTTGGTCTCTTTATTCCTGTGAGTGGTCAACAATTTCCCATGAGGTAGAGGAAAGGGGATATTTATTCGGAAAATATGTGAAGAATGAAATGAAATTTCCAAAATACAATTTCATTCAGAGCTGATGATGATGATGATGATGATGATGATAATAAGAATAATAATAATTTTATTTCTTACCTGCCTCTGCTCACGGCTTGTACTTTGCCTGGAAATTAATTGGCAGCCCATGGAGTGACTTTAGGATAGGGGTAATATGCTTACTCCTATATGTTTCTGTAACTGGTCTTACTGCTATATTTTGAACCAGCTGGAGTTTCTGAACTTGGTACATAGGTAACCCAATGTAAAGTGCATTGCAGAAGTCCAACCTTGAGGATACCAGTGCATGCACTATCATCTTTATGTTCTCCAAATCTAGAAAGGGGCACAGCTGGCATATCAAATGAAGTTGATAGTAAGCACTCTTGGTCACCACATCTACCTAGGCTTACATTTAGAGAGACGAATCCAGGAGCACTCCCACAGTCTTTCAGGGAGAGTGTAACCCCATCCAAAACTGGTTGACACACCTCCACCTCCAGATTAGGACCCTTGATGGCAAACATCTGTATTTTGTCTAGATTCCATTTCAGTTTGTTTTTCCTCATCCAGTCCATTGCCTTCTCCAGGCATTCATTCAGAGGAGACACACTATCCTTATTTGAAGCTGTTTTTGTATTATAGTATTGAAGTATATTATAAAATGTTTCTTCTTTTACATTTTATCTGCTGCTCTAAGTTAGCATTAGCATCTTATTTGCAGGATTTGCATTTATTTCTTTAACAGTGAAGTCTTAATGCTTCTGTATTTTCTGCAAGCTACCAGTCAGTAACAGGTGCTCTCCCCCTTCAACTCTTCATCCTTCCTCTTTGAGACAAACAAATCAATTTCACATACCCAGGACTCTGATTTACAGCGTCAAGAACTGAATTTCCCATTTCACCAAACCCCATTTGTTATTGTTTAAACTCACACCCTATCAGATATTCAAGTTCTTTGTAACCTATTAATTGGATCATGTCTAACACAGACTTTGATGTAGTAAGGGACAGATAATTAAATTAATGAGGAAAGGAAACAGATTTTCAAATGTGCCCAAGCTTTAATGCAGAAAACTAGTTTGAAGCATACATTTTTGAACTGTAACTCCCATCTGTTCTAGCCATTATAGCCAACAGATGAGAGCTGAGATCCAGGAACATCTGAAGGCCCATGCTCTACAATGTTGTCTTACAGTTCTGTAGGGCTGCCAAGTTAGATATGGAACAGGGCTCCTCTAATTTTAATCCTGAACAGATCAAAGAACAGGAAAAGATACCATAAAACGCAAGACAGATGAAGGTACTTTCAGCCACTGATAACACAACTATTGCCTCACAGTGGAAAACATGGGAAGTGGGGATAAGCACCAGCAACAAGAATAGGGCTGAATATTCCTCTGCACTCACTCCACCCTGATATACACCAAAGAGGCAAGAGATGTGTTGTGATGTGTTTTCTTATCAAAAAATGTCGTGATAGTTTCTTCTCCCCCTTCCCCCAGTGATATAGCCTGAAATAACAACAATGTCATTCTCATTTATGTAGAATAGCATAATCTACAGCAGTGTTTCTCAAACTCCGCTCCTCCAGGTGTTTTGAATTTCAGCTCCCAGAAATCCCTGCCAGGGTGCAAATTGTTAGGAATTGTGGGACCTGAAGTCTAAAACATCTGAAGAAGTAGAGTTTGAGAAACACTGAATTACAATATGAATCCATGATGAAGCAAACATCGACATTGCTCTGCATTCTAGAGTGTTAATTTTCCCAAATGCGGTTATAGGGTGCAGAATTGCTTGTTTTGGGCACATTTTGAACAGATTATGTCAACAGTGACTTTCCATGGTGCCTCAGAAACAAAATTGTTGCTTCTGGGAAACCTTATGACATAAACTTTATGACACCAACATACATTGTCCCATTGATGAAAATATTCTTTCCCATTCATGCAGCAAGTGAGACTTGAATTTGTGAAGCCTTGGATTTTCTTTGATAGGGCTAACAATTGCTGGCTGAACAACTTAAGTAAATTCATTGGATTGGCTTGCTGCCCATAATATAAGAATAATATTTGGCATGAGGTAAGGCTAACATTTAAAAGTTAAGGTTGGTTAAATTCCTTTTGATTCTGATCAAATGTTTAAATAATTTTAGGACCTCATCACATTGAAGTCCCTGATCCATGTGATAGTGTGGTGTTTATCATGGATCATGAATCCAGTGGGGCCTGGTATGGGGCATGGGGAACCCATCACCCATGGCACACATTGCCTTAACTGCCCTTCACTTTATCCCATGGAGATAAGCATCCCCCCACTGTTGTTTTCCATGAGACACGGGAAACCTCCCATGTTTTCGGCACTTCCTCCTGTGACACTTGGCTCTCTGTACAGGCACAGAGCTCTATCAGAAATAGATCAATGTCATATGATGGGATCTGGCAGGCTCCATGGCTGAAAAGAGGTCCAAGTGTTGTAGGATGGGCAATTTTGCCTATCTAATGAAGTCCCAAATCTTTGCTGATGAAATCAATCAGACCTACAAGATGTTCCTTATAGATGAGTCATGTCAACGGTGCATTACTTAATATTGTTAAAATCTACTCATTTTATATAGCACATAATATATAGCACATAAGCATGCACTGTGCTCCAGGATTTGGAAGCTGACTTCTTGGAGGCAGGTTTATGTAAAGGAATATTCAATACCTCTTTCATGGTGTCTGAAAAAGTATGCATATCCAAGTTACATGAGCATATATCACCAGCAGTCCACTCACAATATTTAAGACCTGAATTTATCAAAGACGTTGACTAAATTTTGAATCTCCTATATGCAAGAGTGTCATCTTTAAGTTAATAATATTCATAGTTCTTACATATTTCTGATACTGACACTACCCTTCTGCTGTACTGGGCAGCAGTTGATGCAAGCGATGGGGGGGGGGGGTATGTTCTCTAATTGATCTGGGTTTGGTATACTCATGTTTTTCACCCCCTTCCTGCCAGTGATCTTCAATTCAACAAGTAACCTGATTTTTGAACCAGACATCACTGGATGCAAAGTCCAGTATGCTGCACCACAAGCACTAATGGAACAGATATCTATTGCTTACAATAACTGCAGCATCATAAAGCAGATGCAACGGAATGGACAAGGAGACACTGCTTTGTTAAGTATGCTTAACTAAGTAGGTGATCTAGGCTCTTAGTTGTCATCTATGGTTTCATGCTTAAAGCAAGCAAACAAAACCTATGTAAACGTGAAAAGACTTGAAGGAAATTAGCCTAGTAAATATTGGGAAATCTCACTGTATAAATCACCCCACCCTCCCATTCTTATATTATCAACAGCATGCCCATTGCAATAGGAAATATTGGGTTCTGAAGCATGCATCAGTTTAGAATTTTTGAAACAATGTACGTTGAGATACTTTATAAAAAAACCAACCAAAAACCTTTCACCATTTGGTGATTGCCTCCCTAACTGTGAATGTAGCCTAGTTTGGGAGTCCCACTGTAAAATGACACAACCTGTGAAATGTTGTTCACCATTGCTTCCTCCCATAGGTTTTTCCCCCTGGACAGAACATCTCCTCTCTCATTCTCTCTGTGCCCAAAATGAGAATAGCTCTCAGACTGCACTCCTTGTTCTGACTCCACCTAAGAAACATTATGTCCAAGAGTACCATCCACTCCAAGTTGGTTACCCCTAACAAGGTCAGGTAAGAAACTGCCTTGCTGTTGTATGTTAGGAATTGCACGTAATACCCATTCTTCACTTCCATCTAAGTCAGGAAACTGCAGTGAAGATTGGGGCTGGATTGTTGATGATCAAACCCCAAGTATAGAATAATGATCCATTGCCCTGGTTGTCCAATAGATTTTTATTTGTCTTTTTCTCTATTTTAATGGTCAATTGACTAATTCTGAATTCTAAGTAACCAACTAGGGTTGTGGAAAACTCTCTGTCATTTACATTTCTTTCAGCCTCTCTTACATTATTTTTGGAGAGGGGCATTAGGTTGCAGAAAAAAAATCCCCTTCCTGCATGAAAATCAAACATTTTTTCTTACACATAGTTGTATACATGTTTTGATTTCATTGCAACTGTTACAAAAATGCAAGTTATACTGTCTTGTGAGAAGTCTCTAAAGGCATAGAACAAACACTTCATTGCCAGTGAAATTCTTTTCAACCCCAATAATAAAATGTCATAGTATTAATATAATAAAATGATACATTATTTTGCATTTGTTATAGCTCCTAGGCTGGTCAAATCAGTTGTACTCCCCATCTCCCAAGCCCTCTGTGAAAAGCTGAGATATGACAGAACATGGGAATCCCTCGCAGTGGGAGATCCCTCGCAATGAGCTCTGCAGTGGGACCTCATAGCCTGATTCTAAGATTCTGGGATTGGTAGTTCAAAAGCGTAACTTTTAGTGAGAATGTACCACAGAGAGAGGTGTGTTTTATTATCCAGATTACAGTTCTGAAAGGAAAATACTGATACATTTCACATTAATGTTCCCACATTAAAAAGTTATTTATATAAGTCAGTTTATTGATTTTGATAGTTAACTTTGAAATAAACACATTTCAGTGTGATTTATTTCAATCTTGCTTTACATTGAAGATACCTTGCACAGAGGAAGGTTATGCAAGGATGTTCATGTTGGAAGACACCTCTCACCTTGCTCTTCCTTGTTCCTTTTATGCTGTCTAGACGTTTTTCTTTTATTTGAACCATTTGTAGCATGTTATTAGCATGTTAAGAATTGATATTGTAGTCATACACAGACCAGTGTATCTAAAATTCATTTCAGTCAAAAACATATTCGTTATTTTAAAGCTTGAATGTAAAAGTTTGGTTCAAGTTATTTAATGCATTAAATATTTTTTGTAAAATTTACAGGAGAAAAGGGTAATCATGTAACAGGTCAAGTTAATCATGTATAGAGGGTACATGTCTAGATTTTATTTTATTTTTTCTTGTTTTCATGCATGTTTGCTTTGCTTTCTTGCTTTTGAAACTTTGTTAAATATCACATGAAGCACAGTGTGTTATTTAGGAGCAAATAATGATGGGGATATATTTGCACATTATATTGGATTTCTATCACTGTAATTGTCAGTGTTCAGGCCTTTCCACTGAAGATTGCAACATGGTGAGAGCCCTGAGAATTGTCTGTCTGTGATCCCTACCACTTTTCTTACCACAGAGAAAATCATGACAACTCACAGGGTCCCTCGCAACGAGGTCAATCATCTATAGCGTACCTGTGCCTTCACTGAAGTAGGGAGCCTGATTTCCCCCTGGACTACATAAATCTTAGTAGAAGTAAAGCACAGAAAGTCTCATTCCCATCTTAGTGACAAAGCAGAGGAACAGAGCTGGCATACTGGCATTTGATGGAGAAGAAAATGTTATTGTTACCTACCAGTTTAAACAACAAGGCACATTATCATGTTAAAGAACGCCTTAACCCACAATTTCCATAAAAGAGATGAAAATCTACCTACTTAACTTGCTTAGTCATGGAACTCCTTTAGAATTACACTTCAGATCTGTATATGGATGTGTGTGTGCGTATCCAGTTATGCAAATTACAACATTAGACTATGCACATAATTAAATGTGACAATGGGCCATGTCCTTCTTTCTGAAGAAAAAAGCACAGAAGGGGAAAATTTAAACTGCAGCATCCCCATTGTCTTTGTCTGAGAGAAAGGCTGCTAGTAGTGCAGAACTAGAGAGAGATGTGTGCTGGTTGCTGAATGTTTTTGGCACAAAAGAAAGGCACTTTAATATACATGCCAATATTTCACAGAGAAAGAGTCATGCCCATATTAAATGTTGGTGTAAAAACAGAAATGGGATCAAGAAAGTTTGGGGGTATGGTTCCATTATCTAGACAGATGCCACTAGGGTGCGCTAGAGAGAGAAAGATAGTCCATTTTATGGGGGAGAAGTTGAACAGTTTTGCCTGTTTTTGCTGGTTATTTCCCCTCCTCCTTTTCCATATCATAAACGAGGGTTGTTTCCACAACAGGGGCATGGGTAGGGGGAATCACAGGAAAACAGTGGGAAATGATTTTCCTCCTTCAGCCCACATCCACTCCCATAAAATACACTACCCTTCTCTCTAGCACCCCCTAGTGGCCTCCACCCATATAAGGGAACAGTAACCGTTTGGGTACATCCCAGCCATGATGCTCAGTTAAAATTGCCGCCCAATTTTAAAATCTGTTCACCTTATTGGAATAACTGAAGGCCAGTGGAATGATAGATGCAAGAGAGCAGATCCACAGAAAACAATCTATCAGAGGATATTTTGTATGGTGTGCACTCACTTTAATAACGTTTACTCCCAGGATTCAAATTGTCTCCTTGAGCCTGAAATTAGAGACATGTGAAATACTCTAAAGAAAGAGATTCCTATCTATTCTCTCCCTCCCTCCCTCCCTCCTTTTCTTCCTTCCTTCTACCCTCAATAGATATCCCACAATGTAACTATTTAACCTGATAATGCTGGCTCAGATTTTCTGGGCATTTTAATCTGTGGACCTTTTTTTGTTTTCAGAGTTGAAAGTTTGTTTTTCTTTAGAAAAAAAACTTAAACTAGCTCCAGTGCAGAAGCAGGTATGATGTATCTGAGCTGAAATTTTTAACAAATTTTAGGTGAAACTACTTTTTCTCTTCAACACCACTGGTCATACACGTGCCTTCTTTTCTCATGAACATCAAAAATGTAGTAATTTATACAGAAAATTTAGGTTTACATTACACATATTCACACACTCATACAAACACTCAAGGCAATACATAATAGAGGGGGTTTTTTCTAATTCAATTTGGGGTATGAGGGTCCAGTGGGAAACCCAAACAAGCTGCTTGGAAAAAATGTAACCAGCTGTTGCTGGAAAGAGGTAAACAATACTTGGGAGAACAGAATTTCTCCTTTGTGGTTTCCTTACAGGCATTTACAATTCCTAGCTGCTAGTACCCTTAGGAGATATAAAACAGCAATATATTTGGTGGGATGGATGGGAAATAGCTGGTTAGCTGCCTTGATAAGAACTCATTTCTTGTAAATTATGCCTCTTGCATAATATTTTCCCTACCCTACTTGAGTTGCCTGAACACTATATACATGATCGGATGTTAAAATAATTGGAGTGTATCCCATGTGTTTGGCAAAGTGTGTCATTTATTCTCAAGAACTCTAGCCCCAAGTATTTATTAATGAGTAAATTAGTAATCATAAAAAGGTTTGGGTGTCCTGATGCTGAGAACAGTGGCATAACTGTAGTTAAATAACTATAGCATAGCAGGGCTGTAGCCAGGATTTTGATTTGGGGGGGGGGTGAGTTTGGTTCGGGGGGGGCTGAGTTTGGTTCGGGGCTGAGACTGGGTGGAAGAGGGTCTACCCTAGCAAACCTTTTGTATTGTTATCCCAATAACCCCATGAATGTGGGATATAATGAGCATGGTGATCAGATCATGATATAAATAAACATAACAGTTTAAATAATGTACCAGTAAGGCCTTCTTGTAGACCACCCTGAGAATTTTTTGGGGGGGCTGAAGCCCCCTAATCCCCCTGGCTACATGCTTGCATAGGTATTTGGTACACACGGGTCTCCCCCACCCTTACCCCAGTCAGACACTGCTGACAAGCAGTATGGGAATTGTGTTTGTTGAGGGCTTTCCTGGCCAAAATCACTGGATTGCTGTGATTTCTTTTTGATTGTATAGCCATGTTACAGTAGCATTCTTTCCTGACATTTCACCTGCATCTATGGTGCAATGGGTTAAACCCTTGTGCCAGCAGGACGGGTGACCGAGAGGTCAGCTGTTCAAATATGGGGAGAGCCACTTGAGCTCCCTCTGTAATCTCCAGCTCCTCATGTGGGACATGAGAGAAGCCTCCCACAAGGATGGTAAAACATCTGGGCATCCCCTGGGCAACGTCCTTGCAGACGGCCAATTCTCTCACACCAGAAGCGCTCTTGACATGAAGGAAAAAATGGCCATATAGGCTGAAAAACTCACAGCAACCCAGTATGGGATTTTTAAAATTCTATGATTGTAAATACCCTTGGAAGAAAGAATCTGTCAGTTCCACTAAACTCAGTTCTTTTCATCAGATTTGAAAGCAATGTGAACCCCCAAAACCCCAAAAGATTGCAATAGATCTGTCAACTGTAGGCACTGGCTGAGTAATTAAATGCAATTGTTGGAGGAGATTGTATAGCATGCCCGTTGCATGGTTTCAACATGAGGCATTGGGTGGGGAAAAACAGGCAGTGACCCTAATTCATCACCATAATTAAATATACAAGTATAAATGATATCCTCTGCCTAGGTGACCATGTGTTAGTTTTGATTACTTCCACAGCTTGATTTTAAATTCTGGCCATGAGATTTATGAGAAATATTTGTGCATTTTTGGGAAGTTGTTATCAAAAGAAATCCCAACTGTGCTTTCTTTATACTCGACATCACACTCGTGTTCTTACAATTTTCTTTCCTTGTCCCAAATTCAGTTGATGTCTTCTATACACTTCCTTGATCTGAGTGCTATCAGAACCTGCTGTTCTTGAAAGCAGATAGGATTTTGTAATGCCGGTGTTAATTTTATTTCCTTTGGAAAAATGCCATGAGCAACAGATATTATGCTTGATTTCTCCCCTCTCCTGAAGGTGCATGCCCTTTTTAATGTGGAAGATCTGCTGCGAATTTCTTCCGAAGGGGCTGCTTGTGACTACACGATGTTAGGGGCAAATGCTACATAATTTCCCATGAGTGGTGTGCCAAATTACATTTCCTTCCATCTGCTGTGCCGCTCAGAAATGGAGGGCAATTGTCTCTATTGTTAACAAAACTGTGCTGTGACATCAAAACATCTTTCTTTAAAGTGTACAAACAAAGCATACAGATTTAGGAATGCCTTCTGCTAATGTTTGTTCCAGTGAAAGCAGTAAGGCTGCTCATTTACGTGAGAAAAACAGAATGGACCAACATGTTAAGGGGTTTATAGTGTTCCGTAATGGCTGAATTAATGAACTATGGGCTGAGGAAACCTTGGTTGAAACATTCAAAGCACAGTTCAGCTCAGAATATGATGGCTGACCTTGGGCAAACTGATTGGTCTCAGGAACATAGGAAGTGTCTTTATTTATACTTGTAGGTCAGACTGTCTGGAGCTTCTCTGGATGCTCAGGCAGAAGTTTTTCATCACCTACTATATTTTCCCTTGCCTTAGCCACTGCTCTTCTTTCTGCTTTGCACTTTGGAGCGCAGGATAGTGAGGTACTTTTTAGGATTATGAAGAACACTGAGACAATACATCTTCCCTTGGAAAGTCAGTATATCTAGTATAAATAGAAAGTATATGATTTTATGAACCAAACACAAATGAGTAAACTCATAAAACACTTTTCTGATGTAATCCAATTGCTTGTAACCATGGCCATACAAAAAAAGGAATGTCTTTTAAATATTTTCTAATGTAACACTTCCTTAAGACAAAGATCTAATATATAAATAAAAATGTAATGTTCGTTTGTGAGATTTTGTTGTTGTTCATTTGTTTAGTCGCTTCCGACTCTTCATGACCTCATGGACCATCCCACGCCAGAGCTCCCTGTCGGTCGTCACCTTCCCCAGCTCCTCCAGAGTCAAGCTAATCACTTCAAGGATACCATCTATCCATCTTGCCCTTGGTTGGCCCCTCTTCCTTTTTCCTACCATTTTCCCCAGCATCATTGTCTTCTTTAAGATTTCCTTTCTTCTCATCATGTGGCCAAGGTACTTCATCTTTGTGGGATTAACATAACTCAAAAATCACTGATGAATTGACACCAAATCTGGACACAATACACCTATCAGTCCAATGAGTTTCCATCACCCCTAAAAACACATGCACATAAACACAAAACCCCAGCGGAGGAGACTTAAAATCCCCCAAAATATACCATATATACATGCGCGCACATACACACACACATATATGTACATGCACACACATGCATGCATACATGCACACATTCATACACACATGTGTGTATATAAATAAATGCACAAGCACACACAAAACCACATATATACACAAGCACACATATGTACACATATACATAAATATATATGCACACATATATGTGTATATATACACACAAAACACATATGCACAGATTGGGCCACGGTGATGTGTGGCAGGGGACACCTAGTTTGAAATAAATTGCTACCTAAAGACTTAATTAAAAAGTCATATTTTAGCTTATGTTGGAAAGAAATCAACATTTCCACCAGTTAGAGCTCCAGGTGTACCCCCCTCTTGACACATTGGCACACTAGCCAGTTGCCCAGGGGGACCATGAACATAAGGGTCCCATGCTAATCTATGCACAGACCAGAATGTAACACTAATTTTCCAATCATCCACCTCAACATTCAAATCTCCTGCTTAACTCAACAGGGGAAAAAACCCCTATGACTTATATCAGAGAGTTGGCATGTCTGCGTTGCTAGATAAATTTTACCATATTTATTGGTGGCAATGTTATGTAAGCAGAATATGGTAACCGATTTGAGGAAGCAGTTAATGGCTATGGGCAACATTTGCTGAAAATGTGCAGTTTCTTTATTGGAAACAAAGCTTCCTCTGTGTACATTTACATTTTTATTCCTCTGAGCTGTTATGTAGATATTGCCCAGTGCATTGCCTACACAATCACTGGGGGTCTATAATGATATTATAGACCCCCCCCCATGATTGTGTAGGCAGTGCACTCTGCCTTCAGGGAGAGGACCTTCCACAGTCAGGGTGCCACAGCCAAGAAGACCCTTACCTACCGGAGGGCGTTCTCTGTGATAGCTCCCACGCTATGGAACGCCCTCCCGGTCGAGGCCAGAGCTTTGAGGGACCTACTCCCCTTTAGACGGGCCTGCAAAACCTACTTGTTTAGGCAGGCCTTTGGGGAGTAGGCCCTTGCATCCACAATAGACCGCTCTTCGGTCACCGCTCATTGTACTGTTTAATTTTTTACTGTTTTAACTGTTTTATTGTATTGCATGTTTTAAGCATTGTATGTTTCCTGTGTTTTTATGCTGAACCTCTGGCACTACGCCATTGGCCTGTGAGCCGCCGCGAGCCCCCGGGAGTCGGCGGTGCAAAAATCCAAATAAATAATAAATAAATAAATAATATGTCCTTGCACTTATGTTGCCCCATTAGTAGCACGGGCTTACCTTCAGACCTCAGTTCTTGGGCAGGTACATATAGAGATATCAACACAACTTCCTTACAAGATATTGGTCTTTTTTTTTGGCTGCTTGTTTCACTAGTATCATTCATGTTGGTGTTCCAATTCATTTTATTCAAGACATTATTCATATTATTTATTATTTTACTAAATAGCAGTAGTTAAATTGTATAGGTTTAAATTTAACTCACAAATCCAAAAAATATTTATTTATTTACTGCATTTTATCGCGTCTTTCTCAACCCCCAAAGGGGGTTGCAAATACTAAACTGCACAGCTGCTCCAGCTACCAAAAATGTCACCATCAGCCCAAGAAGAAGGTTATGAATCTTCCCCTCTACTCTGTCCCTGTGATAACTGAAGGACTGAGGGATTTTTGTTCAAGTAAATAGACTTTGCTTCTCATGTAGTTCTTCAAGAATCTGTCAGAAATCTTTGACCTGACTTGACAGTTGGAGAATATAAATGCGTGTGGGGGAAAAACTTCTGATCAAGAACATCCCAGTTAGTGATGGTTCTATAATATCTTCAATTCACTTAAATACTATCATTTCCTGTCAAGCTGAAATATCAGCCTTTTTGCAGCAAAAATGCCCCCTCCAAGACTTTTACAAACACAAAAAACCCTGAGCAACCACTTTTGGTCAAATTACTTGAGGGCATTGCATGCCCAAATAAAGTTCAAAGGCAGCGTAAGCGATATGAATAATCTGAGCTGCCCAGCAGCAGAGAAACCCATCCAGCCTGATTATGCAGCACCAACCACAAATGTGCCAGAAAAAAAGGGGAAAATGAAAGGTTTGTGTATTTGCTTCAGGCACTATGGAAAGAGAAATAAGGACATCCACAGCAGCTTTAAACTCAGCAATATATTTGCAGGTAAAGCTAGCACTAATGTACTTCTTCACTTAAGGTCACTGTGTTGTTAGATCACAATAACACTTAGCATTTATATAGCACATTCCAACTATTCAAAGTGTTCACATACATTATCTTGGCAATCCTTACAACAGCTAAGTATAACCAGCTGATTTTCCTTTTCCCAAGTAGCCATTCTTGGGTTGTGGTTGAATGAACAGTTGGCCTAGTTAGTTACCCTGAAGATTTGGCAAGGCTTCAACCACAGTTTTCCTGACTCACAGTTCCCTTATGACAAAATTGAAATGCAGACTCATCCAATCAGTTAATATTTTTACAATGACCAACACAACTGAAGCTTAAGCAATTTTGTATTCCATGGACACTTGCTCCATATGTGGAGCTAAGACAGAAAGTCACCCCACAATCAAATGTAAATGCAGGACCAGTATCACTTCACTTTTCTGTGAATTCCCTGTCAGAATTTTTCAATAGTAATGTTATTGAATGATCCATGAAGACTACTTTTGTATCTTCTTACATTTCTGTACTGCGGTGCTCCTTTTTGGTCAAAATCTGTAGGTCTAAACCAGTGGTTCCAATTTTTTTTACTAAGGACCACTTGACCAAAGATTGCTTTAACCAGAGACCACTCTCAAACATTAGTACCAAAAAGGTTATGAACCAATTTTTGGTCAACTTTAGATTTGGTTTGGTTATTTGGGGTGCTGAATCAGAAAATTGCATTGGATAAACCACATCAAGCTCTAGTTTCTAAAACAAAATATATGCCATCCAGTAGTTGCCATCTGCTTGCCTACAGGACACCATATTTAATAAGTCTCTGCACTATAAGAGAGTTTTGCAAGACCGGACATTTCTTGTTGCAACTGTTTAGTAACCGTGAGACTGCTAACCATATTTTAGCACATGCATTCCACTGGTGGTCCACGGGCCACAGGTTGAGAACCACTGGTCTAAACAATGATGTAAGCTATTCTGATAAGGTGATATTCCGTCATCCCTAGACAGTCATAGGTCTGTATCTATGAGAATAATAATTCTATTACTTATGGGGAAAATATGGCTAGTGTCTCTTTGTATTAGATGCATTTATTGGATGCATATCTTTTATTTTCTTTTACATTATATATATATATATATATATATATATATATATATATATATATATAGTCTTACATTGCAGTGGTCTCTGATGAGGTTGGTCTTGAATACTTCAGATGAAGTCAAGATAATAAACGTTATCTTGACTTCATCTATTCCACTGTATATCTGGTCTATTTTCAAACATAATCTAAAGTACTAGTTATGACCAATAAGTCTCTAGACCATTGGTTCTCAACCTGTGGGTCTCCATATGTTTTGGCCTTCAACTCCCAGAAATCCTAATAGCTGGTAAACTGGCTGGAATTTCTGGGAGTTTTAGGCCAAAACGCCCAGGGATCCACAGGTTAGGAACCACTGTCCTAGGCTCTGATCCAGAATTTAATCTTAAATACTGTATAGTTCTACCTGAGCCTGATCATGCTCTGAAGATTTTCAGAGAAAGCCCTAGTTTTGAATTGACCACATTGCCAGGGATGTTTAGAAGGAAACAAAAGCAAAGGTTCTCTCAGCATCTGTTCCCAAGCCTTGTAACTTTGCTCTCTAGGAGACTAGCACTGGTCCATTCTTTGCTGTCATTCTTCCAGGAAGTAAAACCTTCCTGTTGCATCACACTTTTAGCATGAACTGCAATCATTATTTCGTGCTGTTGTTGTAAATTTTATATTTTAATGCATTTTTAATTTTAATTCTATATATTATTTAATCATATTTTTGAAATATAATTTCATATGTATTTAGTAGGAATTGAAAATATTTTCTTTTAAAAAAATGAATGTTGAGCAACTGTGACAACGGGATTCTTGGTTTGATGGGATTTTTTTGTCTTTAAGGATTTATTCTACACAAAATAAACAGCATTTTCTGTATATAATTTTTTCACAGAAATATTATTTCATGTATAAAATAATATGTTTTCTGTGCCGAGGCTGCTGTAATTGTAGACAGTAATAATATCCACACAGGTTGGCAATTGCAGTGCTGGTCTGAAAGCGCAGTGCTCTGGACTGGCTTTGGGGGTGCCCATTTCTGTTCTGCTATGGTGGTGGTAGTACAGAATCTAAACTATCCAATGGGATCAAATTCAGTTAAGGCTCCTGGATGGACACTGGCCACCCTTACCCATGTTGTGTTGTCATCATTATAGCAGAGTATGATCCCCCTTTCCTCTAGTAGTAATATGGGTCCTTTTGCTTACATTGTCAAAGGTACCCAGAAATGACCAGGAACTCTTTGGAGTTCCATGGTTGCTGCTACAATGATGACCATGCAACACAGGTATGTGCCACGCTGTGTTCCCTACATATGGAGCAGGAAGAAAACAGGAGACAGCACTGCCCATATGAACACTGAGGCTGGTTCTGATTCAGAACCTGTCCAGTTGCTCACATCACTCAGAAGTGTGGGATGCTCGAGAGCTCCTGAATTTTCCTTATGCATGATACAATCAAGATGGAAGTTAGATGACTTTGTGTGTCATGTAAACACAATGGAGTCATTCTTGCCTGCTTTATAATGATTGTGTACATGACCACTTAATTTTTGACAGTTACTTTGCACAGAAAACAGCTATTTTCTGTTTAGAAAATAATATTTCTATACAGAAAAACTGTTTATTGTGCAGAAAATGATGCTTCATGCACAAAATAACTACAGTATGTGCAATTTTTGCACAGAATAAGTCCCAAGTTGTAAATAGGCTTTGTAAACTGTAAGGGTTTTGAAGACTTTCTTTCAGCAACCAGAATATAGAATAAATTACTCATTGCTTTTTTTGAGGAGACAGTTAATGTGGAATTACATCCCTGAGATTTTGTAATGTACATTATTCTATATTTGCTGTAAGCTGGAGCTAGCAGATGGGAGCGCTCTCCTCATGGATTTAAACCACCGACCTTCAGGTCAGCAGTTCAGCCAGCACAAGGGTTTAACCCATTGAACCACCACAGCTCCATTTGAGTCCCTGTGTAAAAGTAGTATAGGCATGATACTGATTGTATCACAACTTGTCTTGTAGCAATATTTGCAGCATTATTTTGATGGCATTGCTTGGTGAAATTGATATGAAGAAATATGAATGTTAAGAAGTTCAGGGCTTTTAAAAAATGTATTTTACCAGATCTAACCAACAATGATAGAATGCTCGTAATGTGAAATAGATTCAGGACCAGAGGTTACTTTGGGATGGTAATACCCCCAAGTATTCTGAAAATGTGTGTGCGCTAAAAATTGATGAAAAGAAAGAAACTGGAGGAAACGAAGGTTATAGATTCCAAAAGATCTGATAGTATGGAGCTGCAGTGTATTTCAGTAATTAAGTTCATTCATATCACTATTTAATTGTAATTTTGCTTTTTCATTACATTTACATTTCATCCTCAAGAATTATATGTCCAGTAGAAGATAGATTTAACCATTATTATGAGCTAGATTTCAGAAATATTAAGTGTCTTGTAAAGTTATATCACTTTGGATTATTAAATGCAGATTTGAAATTTCATCATTTAAATTTGATTCCATTGCTATACTCATTTATATTAAATGTCAGCAGTTATTAAAATCTTTTAAATAGAAGAATATTTTCATCATGTCCTTAAGGTCAATCGATAACAAGGTTGTGATCCTGATATAAGATTTTAACGTACATTTTGCACTAATTTGAAGGAGCTTCATCACTTGGATCTGCTCTATGACTGCTTCTTATTTAACAGAAATCATACTTTCTGATTATCAGCAAAGTGCATTAACTGCATTTAACTGCATTATATGTGACTACACTGACCATCTAATGAGGTTTCAAACTGCATTACATGGCAGTGTAGATGGGCTCCAGTCCCCTTACTGTGTGACTTCAGATTGAAGAGGAGGAAGAAATGGATGCCTTTCAAAGAGAGGAGCCAGATGTTAGGGAGAATAATATATGAGAGAAAATCTATTATGCAGCTAAAAATCTCTTCATTTTTTACCATTAATTTTGTAACCTTTAAAAAAATCTACATATTATTTTAAACTTGTGAAGTCAGATTGAGAAAAAAATAATTTTCATTTCATTTAATTTGGTGAAATGTCTAAAAACCTGAAATGCTTTTTAAAATATAAAAATCCAAATTTAAAAAATCCGTGTGATATAAAACGTGATACTTGTATTATACAATAAGTTGTCATTTAATTTGAATAATTTGATTTAAATTACTTGATAATGATATTAATACAGAAGCCACCTCTTGTGCTCATGTATTACAGATGGGTCTTTAAACAACTATTAATCTTGGCAAATAGGTTCAGGAATCAGTAGGCATTTAATAAACATACAGTTGCAGTCTTATTAAATCCAAACAAATATGCATTGCAGGCACTTGAAGCTGTCTGCACTGCCCAGTTACATTCATCATCACTCAGCATGTATCATTATTTGAACTATAGAGTCACGGTGTGTATCTCAGCATCAGTCTCATATCATGAGTTTCTTTTTTTTCCTCGTCAGTATGATCACAGATGCTGTCTACAGAAGAAGATAGTACATTGAGGGCATCCCAGGAAAAAGCAGGCTGCACTATTTCCTTTTTTCTAAATAACTTCATAATAAAATATTGAACCCTCAGAGTAAAAAATAGATGAGGATAGAGATCTTTAAAATTACAGAAGTATCATACATAAGAATAAAAGGAATGACTATGAGTGATTCTACACACCGACTCAAAAAGTAGACTTGATAGGGACACCCTCAGCCACCAAAGACAGCAGGAGTCCCCACTGGCCAACCATGTCGAACACAGATAACCCATCTCTCCTAATACCCAGCCTGCTCAGCGAGGTTGTAAGGATAAGATAGGTGGGGATACCATGGATGTTGTGACATGGGGAAGAAATGGGAGGAGAAGGCATTTCACTTTCCCGGGCCACCTGAGCCAAGGGACTACAGGATAACTGTTAAGGTGGCTATTGTTGATGCTAATTAGAAACTGCCCCAACTGCCTTGGCACCCCCTAACTCAGAGGAGAACCTGAAACCTGGCTCAGGTTAGCTTAAGGCTCTCTTCCTCTGGGTTAAGGCAGAACAATCCCATGCAGCGTTTAGTCAGCATGGGACTGATCCTAGGGCAAATCAACCTAACTGGTCAACGTAGATGCACCCTATGATAGATGTTTTGCATAGATGTTGTGGCTGTTGTAGTTCTGGAAGGAATGTAGCAGGCAGAGGCCACTCCCATTTTTAGCCATATTGAAACTGAGTCAAAGGGCAGTAAAATTTAGATTCCATTAGCTGCAGTAAAGTAACTCCTCTTCAGATTCTTATATTCACAATTATTACGTGTGTCATATATTCTTATTTTATATCTCTTACTTTAAAGAAGAGTCATAATCAAATATATTATAAGGTGATCCTAAATGGATGTGGCTAAAGATGAAGAATTAATGCTCCACAGCAACAGTGCTCACAAAACAGATATTGGTTTTCCTTTCACCATCCTAACTGAAGGCTCCATAATTTCTTCTGGTTATCCTGCCAGGTTGTGTTCTTCTGTTTCTTCTAACAAAGTGGAAATCTCTGTTTCCTAGCTAATGCAAGATGGTATAATGTAGCCCTTAGTCAGTGTCCTGACCCTATGGTAAAATGATGCTTCTTACAATGGCTCTTCTAGGACACTGTTTCACAACTTGAGAAACAAATTTCACCCAGGTGTTTTCTTTCCCCTATCAGAACCCCCACTAAATCGAATAGGAGTGGCATTTGGCATGAGTGCACAGTTGTAAGATGTACCTGCCACCCACCTCTGAGTGAAGAACTTGACAACATTAATTATACTGGCATTTCTCCATAGCAACATACTGAATTCAGGCATGTGGGGAAACATCTGCTTTTGCCAAAATAAGGTGTTACTTCACCTAAACTACTTTTGTGTGTGTGTTCCAGATGTAGATATTTTAATACCTGTTTTAAGCTGAACTAAGCTTGTACTTAAAATAGCTCTCTGACATTCAGAGTAATGGATATGAAAGCAAGTGTAATAAAAATTGTCAGCAAGGTGCAACGTAAGCACTGATTCAGCTACAGGCTTTTTCATTTTAAACATTTTATTTAGTTGGAAAGATCTGCATCCGTGAGAATTAAAATATATTATTTGCTTTCACACTTCATCTGCCATCCAAGTAAGTGTATCTGTAGTTTATGCTCAAGTAGATACAACCTTTTTAAATGCCTGTGCACACAGAAAAGAAATGGGAAAATATAAAGCCAATTAATTAATAAACAAAACTCCTTTACCTGCATCCAATTAATATTTTCTACAACTTTGACTTGGATGTAGGATCTACTTGCAGATCATACATCTACTTGCAGATACTAAATCAAACCCCAACTGGTCAGCACAAAAAGAAAAACATCTTTCTGCATGTAGTTGTGCAACTATTTGTGTAAGATGTACATCAACTGTTGTTGCATGGACTACTGAATACATCCTTTGTGCTGACTTTGATAATATGAAACCAAAATTGTCCTGAGAATTACAATAATGCAATGAAAAAAATAGATACAAGCCTTTCACTGGATCTTCATAATTTATACCAATACATCAAACAAGTAAACAAGTCCTGCTCTTACTAGCTTCAATACTTCAAGCACATGTCGTGTTATGGTTGTCACTTTGACAGGGACAAGGGTGGAGTTTAAATTATCTGACATGGTGTAAAATGGATACTTTTTGAGAAACCAACAAGTTCAATAGAAAATCTATTGCAGTGGTTCCCAACCTTTTTTTGACCAAGGACGCTTTGACCAGGGACCACTCTTTAGCATTAGCACCAGAAGGATTACGAAAAAGGTTTTGGTCAACTTTAGATCTGGTTTGATTACTTGGTCTTCTGATTCAGAAAATTACATTGGATAGACCACATCAGCTCTAGTTTCTGATACAGAAAATATGCCATCCAGTAGATGCCATCTGCTCGCCCACAGAAAGCCAGATTTAATCAGCTTCAGCACTATAAGAGGGTTTTGCGAGATGAGTCACTCCTGTTGCAACTGTGTAGTAATGTTGAGGCTGCTGACCATATTTAGTTTTTAATGGATCATTGGTGGTCCATCGACCACAGGTTGGGACTACTAATCTATTGTCTATGTGTATTGTATCTGCCTTAGCTTTCCCTGGCCTTGTAGTATCTGGAAATGTCTAAGGTTCAGAGTAATTTTCAAGTCATTTGAGCATTTTCATTCTTTTCCATCCTTTTCTGAACTTGTTTGACATTTCTGTTGTACCAAAATAAGTGCAACTTTCCTGTCTAGACGAGAAATGTCAGATCAATAAGGATATAGATTGCAGGTTGTGTGTTGAAGATATACCATTGAGTATCAGTCTGAGTAGGAAATAAATCATTTGCGTATTAAATGACATATATTTTTCTGTTGGAATTTGCCTCTTATGAGCACACAAGGCCAAGTTCCTTCTTGTTAGTAAATCTCTGATTATGTAGCTTCATCTTGATTTTAAGCCATGACAAGATTTACTCAGAGGACCTTTGACTGTGTCTTAAACTTAGGTTGAGAACATTAAGTGTCCAAGGTAACCAAATAAGTTTTCATGACTACGGTGTATTTATGCTCTAGAATTAAATGCAGTTTGACACCACTTTTACGGCCATGCCTCAATACTATCAAGTCATGAAATTTTGGTGATACAAGGTTTTTCACGTTCTCTACTAAATAGTGCTGTTGCCTTACCAAACTATATATCCCATGATTCCATAGCATTGATCCAAGGCAGTTAAAGTTGTTTCAAAATGCATTAATTCTACAGTGTCAATACACCGGAGTGAAGGTTTGTTCCCTGTTCTCAAAGAGTTCTAGTCCAACACTTACCCCACTATTCCACCCATCCATGTGTCACATAAGCTTTTACACAGCCTTAAGAATTAGAGCTTTTTGTTGTTTTATGCACCATAAAATTCTTCTTGCCTTCCCCATGTGCTTCTGCTTCTTCTTCTTTATTGCCATATTACCACTTATTTGCTCAAGATACCTATGCCACTGATTTACTTTTAACAAATCTCTAGTCCTAATTCTTCTTTACTCTTCTTTGGCCCATTAATAGAGAGATTGTATTAAAATTCTACAAACAAGGTTATGTAACCTCAAGCCAAACAGCATTATATGAGAGGGGGCACTATATTTCTATATTGATTTCTAGTCTGATTTTAAATAACTGTTTACTGGGGAGTTGTCCTCCTCCCCTTAGGGCGCTTGTGCCCGCTTTGTGCTGGTCTGTGACCGTAAAAAAGTTTTTGATTTGATTTGAGAGGGGGCATGTCGCACGTAAGTTCAATCAACACCCTGCCATCTCTTTTAAATAGTTTTGCCATTCTATTTACTACACATTCTCAATTTTTCTGAACTAATACTCCCCTTATAGAACATGAGTTATAATTTTATTGGTACTGAGAGGATAAATGAAATTTTCATTTTTTTCAGGGTGAGATGAAATCAGTAGTGTCTTCTAGTTAGTTTTCATAGTTATCTTATAGGTGTTTTGAGTATGATTTTTCATGTTTACACCATCCACATAAAACCTGCAGTTTTTTAAAAAGCAAGTAATACAAATATGTTACTAGTTGAAATATAGTAATGAACATAGTAATGAAATGGGTCCTAGAGCAAATCAGGTCTAAACCCTCCCTAATAGTAATATTCTACTTTGGCCACATCAACAAAATATATGATTCACTAGAAAATATGATAATGCTTGGAAAAGTGGAGAGCAGTGGGAAAAGAGAAATGCCACTGTTCAGATGGATAATCTCAACCAGGGAAGCTAAGGTCCTGCGTCTGCAAGAAATGAGCAGGACTGGTGAGGATAGTGTGACATGGCCACATATCTGAATTAACATGTTGGGGTAAGACATGATGTGTCATAATCATCTTCAGGAGGGTGAGACATATTTTATACTCTTTTAAGTTTTGTGCTATGATAATTCTTGTACCATCTATGGAAAGGTCTGTTCTCTGCTCCATTTGAGTTTTATTTTAAGTTCTTAGGAGAGACCTTTTCTCACGCAACAGCTAGCAACTGAAGAGCAATTTTTCCCTCCAGCTTTTGACACTTTCACTCTGGATGCCATCTGGATTCATTGGACTAGAAGAACACAGCTGTCTCTATGTGCAGTGAGTGGAACTCAGCTTCTGTCCTGAGAGGGCCCTATTGATTTTGACCTGGCTCTTGAATTAGTTTTAGATCATCTTTAGCCAAAATGGAGTTGTGAAGAGAGATGCACAGACATATTCTCCTGTCTGTTTTCATCATTTTGTCAGAGCTTCAGGTTAGCAGGTGAAAGCAGGGCACAGATTTTTTTCAGACAGATTATGGCCATCTATTTATTTTATTTGCATCCCACTTTTTATCTGATATGGAGAAATCAAATTTTGTGTTTGTCTATTTAAATTCTTGTTTGCCTAATAGTTGATAAACTGTTGTTTTGTACCACTTTTTAAATTGAAAAAATGCTTCCAATGTGAAAACACTGAGCTTCTCAAGGAATCCGATTTGCCTAAATAATAGTATCATCAAAATAACACGAGTCTTATGGGAAGTGGCCTCACTTTCAAAGCTGAGATGTGGCACAACAGTGTAGTTGCATCTGTGTTGACAATTTCAGTCATTTAATATACAAGCTTCAAACATTGCTGCTAAATGGTGGCAACATTTAGTCAAATCTATGGGTTATGTGTTATTTTAGAATCATTAGGAGATAGAAGGGGCTGTTGTTGTTGTTGTTGTTATTATTAGAGAGAAGCTGCCACACCATTATATGCAAGCCTGGCGTCATATATATCCTGCATATTTATACCTACAGATAGTTTTGATGCTCACAATTTCCCTAACTCTGCCATATAATATTGCTCCTGCATGTATTCAATTCATTACTAACTAGTGGCAACCCTGAGATAGCAACGTGTCAGAGTTTTCTTGTCAATATTTTTTAAGAGGGATTTTGTCATTGCCTTCTTCTGGGGCCCCTTCCAGACAGGTGCTTAATTCAGAGTAAAAAAAAGTGAGTACCCCTGGGAACTTAAGGAGAGTTATTACATGGACCAATTGGTCCTTGGAAATGGTCCCACAGTGTGTTTTTTTGAGCAGGAATATACAGTGCTCCATAGCAGTGCATTTTTTGCTCACTCGCAGGTGTTAAGGCCCCTTCTACACAGGCTTTACATTCCAGACAAAAGTAGGATGGGGGGGACAGAGATATAGACGACACACACCAAAAATGCATGCTGGATCATGGGATGGCATGAAAAACAGTGATAGAAAGGTTCACTTAAAATGCCAATCTTATGGAAAAACAGCCCGAAGACCCTTGAATAATAGACAAGAAGTACACATTAGGTTGCATACTTTAAAACATGGGCCAAATTTCTGCATCATTAGAGTGAATGAAGACAGATATGACTAGAAAGGAAGGTAGTACAGCTCAGGGCTGTAGTGATATGTGATTCCCACCTTGACTAAGTTAGTACATAGGTTTTTAATTATTTGCCTAAATAGATGAAAATATAAATAAGTAGTTTGTTTTAAAGCTCTTTCATGATAAAAGCAAGGGTTGTCAAAAGTAAAACGAATGTAGGTTTCTCTGGGAACAATTAACTTGCTGTTTGGGATAATGACATTAAAGCTCTGCATTTTAAAGAGGGCTATTATGAAATATAAAATCTATGTATTTTTAAAAATCCCTTATGAAAACTTTGATTGAATGGCTTTTATAAAGATTGCATTATTTCATAACTTTGTGCATATATTTTCATCATAGACAAAAGAACATTTTGTGAATCCTGTATGACATTCCACTGTGTTCATGACACTGAGATCCTAACAATAGAAACCTGGATGAAATGTGTACATCAATATATGGTGCCCATGACAATTCCAAACAAGAAACAGTTTGACATTTCACTTTCTTTTTTTTCTTTAAACAAAGAGCTTCTAGATCGAAAGAGTTATAGTTAAGAGGCATCACATTAACATCTCTGTTCCTTAGTAATGAGTTCCATCTTGACATTTTGAGAGAATTTATAGAGTGTACCCAACTAGATGTGATTTAAAAATAAAAAAGTGGGAAAGAGGTAGGTCTGTTTAACTATTTCCCTTCTTCAACTTGAAAGTGCCACTAATTTTATTGACCATTTATGTTTTCCTCCTATATAACATCAATTTGGATAGGGTGATTTTCTGCAGAGAGAATGTGGTGGGAGAAAAGGTTAAATGGCTATTCCGCCTGTTATTATGAGTATTTGTCCCTTACCTTTCAGCTCAAATGCTCCCATTGGCTTACAAAATGCACTCAACTTTAAAATCTAAGTAAATAAGACAGAGAAGGGAAAGGGAATATCAGTAGAAAAGGAGATTAAGTTTCGCAGAAACTGTCAGGTCTTCTTTTCTTCCAAGGAGGGAAAGCACACACTGGCACCCCAGTTTGGCACAAATATTAGCACACATAAACGTCAAAGAAAAAATGGCATTTATGTAAATAACTAGAAACTTTCTGTCTTACAAGTTTGGGGGTTGGAGAATAAAGAAAAGAAGGCTCTAGCTTGAGATTTGGCAGTTTGTACATCTGTTTAAATTTCTCCCACATTTCTTGGTGATTGACAGCTTCAACAAGCTGTTAATTGCCCACTTGGTTAGCTTTAAATGAGTCTTAATTTTTTTTTGGATTTGTGATGTAGATTTGCAAGAATTAGGAATTAAGTAGGCCTAATTGCCTGCTTTTTCTTTTGTAGACCATTCAGGGAGATGATAGTAACATTCAGCTGAAGTTTGTTCAATAGTTCTTTTCATCTTTGATTCTTGAACTGTTTTTCATTTAATGGAAAGGAATTGGTTTCTTCTTGTTACTTTTCTTGTCTTCCTTTAGGTCTTTATTAGGAAGATACTTTATTCAAGTCCTTTTAAAGTTACTGGATATTTGTTCTTCTGCTTAATGGCTAACATTAGAGAAACCTGTGCTCAATACTTTCAGAAGTCACATCCTTTTCCAGTTCAGTAATCTAAAATGTCTTGTAGATTGATCATAGTTATTGAAAGATGTAGGCTGCATTTGCAGAGAAAAATAACCCAGGGTTAGCGAGATTCCAGAATCATGTTCTACTATTCCATATGCATATGGGCATATTATGTGATTTCTTCACATTTCTGGAATTGAACTTGAAATGGAATGAGTGTCTATGCAAGCCTTTATTCAAATAGCCCTACCTTATTCAGACCAGCTTTCCAATAATTCCAGAAAAAGTTCTGAATTATTGAAGAGAGTATAGGTTAGAAAACATGATGGATTATTATTTTTAATGTGAAAGTATTGTTTGCTAGCCCAAACATCATTTTGCTAGTGAAAATAAAATTAAATAAATAGCTGTTATGCTTATCAAAAGAAAATAGGTTTCTCCAAAAAGCAATAATTGGTAGCCCTTGCAAGTGTTAATGTTCCAAACTATACCTAGGTATCCCATCATGGATTTCTCTAGGTTCATAGAAGATTTCAAAATGCTGCCTCCTTTACTATGTTTAATAATTATGAAAACATCATCTCCTAGTCACTGCAGCTGTGAACATTACAGAATGCTTGAAATAGCAGAAGGTGTATCTTAGAGACATTATTTATTTAGAAAGTTGTTTGTAATAAAAAGGCAAAACCTATACATGTTTCATCTATTCCCCAAACACTTTCTAAACATGCTTTAGTCATTGTGGCTAATTCACATGAGTAATATATTGAAAATATTGCTTAAAGATATGTATAATTTAGGGAGAAGGAAAAACAACTACAATAAAATGATAACAAGAACAACAGGAACTGCAACAGGCACAGCAACAGGAATACTTATTGGAAATGTGTATATGAACAGCCTTAATCTGTTTTAAGACTGTCACAACGAGGGTCCTGGCCCGGCCCCTTAAACACACACACACAGACAATGTCAATTAACTATTTATTAAGCACAAATGTTGCAGATGAAAAGGTGAAATGTTCAAAAGTAATGAGATCAATCAGTCCAAAGTAATTAGCAATTAGTGTTCAAAAAGCAAATCCAAAAAGCAAGGAATCTCTCAAAAGCAAGGTCCATAAAACAAGGCAAGTTGATCCAAAGTAAACTTAGTCCGTGGAACAAAACAAGGCAATCCAAAGTTCATGGAATACACAAGGTCTCTTGGTAGTACTTGGCAAGGTGAGCCAAACTATGGCTTCCAAGGAGCAGCAGACCACCGATGCGTCTGTCCAGCAAAGACGTGGCCGCCAAACTGAGGAACTTTCCCACAGAGTGTAAACTTAAGTCCCACCCTTGTGGGACCAGCGCCTCTCCAGGCTCCTCTTCCAATCTTTCCGTGTAGCCACAATACTACTCCGGTCAAAGCTCCTCGCAGGTTCAGCGCCATCTGCCCCATTATCTTCCCTTGAAAGTGCCTCCAACTCGGTTTCCATATCTTCCTCCACAGCTGGTGGAACCAAGCGCTCCTGAGAACCGAATCCTCCTGGTTTCTCATATTCGCAATCCGAGCCGGAATCTGACTGGCCTTCATCATCTGAATAAGCAGAAGGCCAGGTGTCATCCCATTGTAAACTGTCAGTCGGTGATGCATGCCCATCAGCCCCTGCATCCCCTCCATCTTGGTCCAAAGCAATCGGGACCCCCGGGGCGGCACCGTGCCCCCCCGACTGGAACGGGGGCTGAGTTGCTACAAAGACACCCATGTTGAAAAAGTCTGATATGGAATATTCTTATCTTCAGAGGTAGCAGAGAGCCCCCACTGGTCAGCCATGCAAAACACAATTCTTCCCCCATGTCATGGCTGTCACCGGCCATGACACCATAACCTACCATAGCCTTGGTGTGTATTAGTTGACATCAGCCAGTGCATGAATCATTAAGGCAGTGTTTCCCAACCAGTGTGCCGGGGCACACTAGTGTGCCGTGAGCAATCATCAGGTGTGCCGTGGGAAATTGGAACCTCCAGGAAGGGGAGGGGAGGTCTAGTGTGTTGAAGTATAAAAACCCTAAGAAACCTACCTCGATAAAGGCACAAAATTACAAACACCCCCCTCCCCACCCATTGTCTACTTGGTCTCGCCTTCTCCATGCATTGGGAAGGCCCCGCCTCCCTTTCCCCAAGTAGAGACCTCCTCTTGCCTCCTGGGGATTCTGTGTGGGAGGTTTGGCCCAGTTCTATCATTGGTGGGGTTCAGAATGTTCTTTGATTGTAGGGGAACTATAAATCCCAGCAACTACAACTCCCAAATGTCAAGGTCGATTTCGCCTGAACTCCACCTGCGTTCATATTTGGGCATATTGAGTATTCATGCCAAGTTTGGTCCTCATCAGTAATTACAAATAAGACTGTCAAAATACAAGTGCATCTTCTCCTCTAATGGACTGCCCAGACTTGTAAAAAGGGTTAAAGGAAGAAAGAAACCAGAATGATTTCCATCATTAGAATTGCTCTGTCCTTTTCTTTCAGTAAAACTACCATCCATCGGCTACTAAAATTGTAGAGTGTGGAAAGGATGGCGGGGGGATATAACTTTCCTCAAAGGTGAACTTTTGTTCAACTTTTGACAAATGCTCAGAAATGCCACTCTGTTCATAGGTAGTTCCTTGATGCTGCCTGTTTCAGCACAAGAAGAAATTTAATGCCATATAAGTGCACATTTGTGAGAAAAAGGAAAACCTTTGAAGAAATGCATTAAGCACCTACAATAAAATAAAATAAAAAGTCTGGGTATGTGCCTGTGGCAGTCGTGCCTCATGAAGACATTGAAGATGCCTTAACATTTCACAGACTGATTTTTGTTGCTATTCCAGTGGCTGAGCCATATTTCAAGTCAAACCTATATATGGAAGCAATTTAAGTGGTCACAATTGAATGGGAATTTATCCAAGGACCCTTCTACACCTGATCCAGTTGATAGGCTTGACTGGGACTCCCTAAGCTGCCTTACAGGCACCAGGGAGTCTCCACTGCTCAGCTACAATGAACATTGTTGGGCATCAGTAGGCACTCTCTCCCAAAGAGACTTCTTATCTTTAACACCTTTACATCAGGAAGTTACAATATTGGCCTGCTTTTTCTAGAAATAGCTGTACCAATTGCATTTGGCCAGGATATATGTCCAATAATTTTGTTTCAGCGTGTCCAAGCTCTGATGATATCAGAATATATAATAAGGTATGCCCAATACCTTTTCAATCAATTTAAAGGCACATGCAAATGTTCTTCTAAGCTCTCAACTTCTCTCTATATATGACTTTATAAAATGAGAAAGCATGCCAATATGAAAATGTATGTCAAAATCTCTCTCCCCCACCCCAGTCATGACATCCCATCTATCTGTTTCTTTGGTGTGTTCTGGATGACATCAGAAAAAGTGCCAGTTACTAAGGACCAGTCTAATTAGCAAGGGTGTGGTCTGGCAGACAGCCACCAAACTGTCCTGCGAAAGGTATGTGGGTGTGCTGTGGCTGGGATAGCACTACACGAAGGAGCTGCTATTCTGTGTCCCTGTAAATGTGCCCTAGATTGCACTGTACTGTTTTAAAGCAAACATTGAAACTCCAAGGGGTGGGGATACTGAAACAGAAATATCATATTTGCAATTATTTTAGAAAGAGTGGTAGATGTCTTGAAATGTGAAATACTTTTTTTGCTATTATCCAAGTTCCAGTGACCAAGATCAAGTTTTTTTAAAAAGAATTTCTTCAAGGGTCCTTCTACACTGAGCCAGATAACAGGCTCAACTTGGACAAGTTCAAGTTCAAAAACAGAGGAATTTAATCATTCATTAGACATGTTTTAAAAGAACCAGAAAATGGGAATAATTTCTGAGGCACTGCTAAAGGACAAAGTTACTCAGGTATTCCGGTTAAGTTTCCCTAGGTTAAAAAACATGGGTGGTAGCAACATTTTGGGGCTTGGTACACTTCAGAGGTTTTTTTTTTAAAAAACATAGAGAATGTTTTACATCCATGTGCTATCACAATAGAAATGACCAGATATTTGGTACTTTTCAAAAAATCTGAAGAGAAATTGTCAAGTTTTCCAGATATATTGCAGAGAGAACAATTTGTTTTTCATAATTAGAGCACTACACACAATCTATTCCATCTCCTTTAACTTTGACAACTGTTTAACTAACAGCACAGATTTAAGCTATTATAGGATAATGAGAGACATAGTTTTTGCCATGATATTTTAATGTCCATGATTAATATTTGTAGGAAAAGCCAAGTGGGTTAGTTTTGCTTTTGTACACATGTGACACATAACATTTTTTTTCCTCTGGATGGCTGTTAATGCATGCAATTCAATTTACACTAATATCAGAGGCTATTCTGAGTGCTAAAATGAATACTGCCGTAAATTCTTCTCTTTCTATATTGGAAGAACACAACATTTTCAACCTCCTGAGCTTTCGTTCTAAGAGAGGCTGCCTTTGTCACAAACTTGACAATTCTCTCCCCCATTGCCATCAGGTTTAGTAAGTCTCCCTTTATCAAATTCCTAAGCTGACATCTGGTACTTTTCTTTTGTATGATCCTTTTATAGTTTTTACATAGTTTAATTATGTTTTAATTTGTACAGTTCTTTGCCTTGTTCTTGACATGGCCTACTAATTGCATATTGGCTTTGCATTGCTGTTTGATACAGTCATGTGCTTCTAACCTGTCCTTTAATTATGATTAATTGTGTCTTAAATTTAATCATATAATTGGCTTTTCTATTTATAGTTGATGTTATTAGTAGCAGTAATCATAGCAGTACTAACAACATTTAAAGTGTTACATATTTACCAATACCATTACATATGCTTAATGGAATTCCATGCAATACATGTTTCTTTGAAAGATTAAATAAACAATGCTCTCATTTGGAGCTCATAGTATAACTTTACACCAATTAATTTCCTGATTGGAAGCAAGATGGGGTGAGGAGTTGGGAAACTGAATAAGCCTTTCCAAGGTTAATCAGAGAAGGTGAAATTAAGCAGTTCAATGGGCACTGTTCTCTTTCATAACAAATATGGAAAGCAAATAAATGAAACTGTCAAGTGTTTGGCATTTACATCCTTTTAAAGCTAGAATTATGTGATCCACCAGTCCAAGCTAAGAATTAAAGGGTGATCGAGAGGCCAGGTAAACTGATAGAATTAAAGAGCTGGACACCACTCTGCTTTTTCAGCTGACACAAGGGTGTGCTTTCCACCTATGTAATTGTGAATCCAGCAGGAAATTGCAAGTTACCTGGGAATGCCAAGAGCTTGAACACTGTTCCCACCCTAAATATCTCACATAACCTTAGATAAAACACTAATATTTAGGAAATACAGTGTGAACATCAAGCACAAAGTAGCTGCATGTAATAACATTGTGCAGAAACTCACTGATAGCATATCCAAAATTAGTGCACACCCACAATTAATAACATCAGCCCTGGCCTTATCGTACTCAACTTCTGAATGTAGCACTGAATGAAACATGCAGAATAATCACAGAATGTCTTAAACCTATACCTGCTGATAGACTTTGTAAACTAGCTGGCATTGTTCCCCTAATGTGCCGCAGGAAGATGCTGCCAATTGTGAGAAGAAATAAGGTTGAACACTGTGAAAGCCACCCATTGTATTGCTATCAGCTTCCTCCAAGTATACTTAAATCAAAGAAAAGTTTCATGAGAACCATCACTCCTTTTTATGTTCCTTCAGCAACAGCAAGAATATCATTGTGGACAGAAAAACATCAGGCAACTGGATGGCCTCCTATGAGGTACAGACTAAAGATTCCACATGTCTGCAGTAGGAAAATGTACCACAAGTTCTGGAAATATCTAAATCATGATGTAAGACATCTGTTCCAGGAACAACTGCTGGTTCCAGGACTAGATAATTACACAAGGATACCTGTTTCAGAACAAAACATAAATATTTCAGGCTGTATACCTGAAACTTTAGGCCCAGTGGTGCTGAAAGTTTGCTTCTATTTAAGTGACTTGACTTGTTTCATGTCTAGCCATAATATCACAAAAACCTGAATTCAGTTGTAAGACTCGCAAATATTGGGTGTATCAAAAGATGGACCCGATAAGAAATAATTTTATTTCTGCATCCAGGAACCACCCATGACATAGATTTTCAAATGGTTACTGCTAGATGCCTTTCCCAACACATGAACAGCTCCTAGCCTCAGTCATTGATGCACTAATGCCAAAGAACATTCATTGTTGGGACCAATAATTTGCTGAATCAGGCTGTTCATGTAAGGAGAAGAGAGGGTGACCACACACTTCAGAAGAAAATATGATAACTTGTTAACCATTTGTATTTTTGTGTAATAGTAACATTTTCCCATCATGAAAAATACTGCTTTCAGATTGGGTCCATCATTTCAAAACATTCTGTATGTTCCAAAAAATTGTTTTCAGAATGTTTGGGTTGAATGAATAATTCTGAATTTTGCTCTCATGTGGATTATCTGCTTTGATAATCAGGATTATATGGCAGTGTAGAAGGGGCCTTGGTTTAGAAGGGGGCTTGGTTTCAGTTAATGATAGGATTTGTGTTCACTGGATTTTCTAGGGAGTGGTTTGGACAAGAAATCTAGGATTTGTTACCTTTAACAGTCTCTGGCATTCTCTTTTTTATTTTTAAACTATAGGTTCCTTCTTTGATTCCTATGTTAAATGCAGATGAAGATTATTTGGAACAAAAGGTGGATTTGTATCTTTAGCGATTTAAAGAGGACACAAAATACAGAGTATTTCCCTCCCTAAAGTGAAAACTTTGCATTACAAAAGAAATGCCCATTAAATATGCACATATTTATGGCTACTATTAAAGAATACTTCCACCAGTAGCTACAAATGTAATCTTTTGTTACAAAAGAAGAATCCAACTTAAAGGTGTGTGTGTGTGTGTGTATCTCAAATACTGCTACTTATCGGATTCAAAAGCAAGATTTGATATGAGAGATGGTTTATGCTGAAATTATTTTTAACCTTCTTCTTAGCATGAAACAGTTGGGAGAACAAAAAGAGAAACGAATGCTCATATCATTTTTTAAAATATGTAATTCTGCCCAAAGAAAATATATTTAAAAGATTTCTATTCATACTTAATAAAAGCTGTGCGCATGAAACAGTTGGAGGTGGGTTTTTAAAATATAGTTTTCTTAGGTGTTTTTGGGCCACAAACAGCAGGTTTCCATGGAAAACCCATCTACCATATATACTTGAGTATAAGCTAACCCGAACAGAAGCTGAGGCACCTAATTTTACCACAAAAAAACCTGGGAAAACTTACTCGAGTATAAGCTGAGGGTGAGAAATGCAGCCGCTACTGGTACATTTCATGGGGGGATGAAAGAAGGCACATGAGAGGGGGGAAGAAAAAAGGAAGCACGTGCGAGGGGAGAGGAAAGAAGGCACATGAGAGAGGAGAGAGCTGGGTTGCTGTGCGGAGAGGTGAGGGTCCTCGCGAAAAGGCATGGGACTAAAAGAAGGGCTTCTTTCACTTGAGCATAAGCCAAAGGGGGCTTTTTGAGCCCTAAAAAGGCTGAAAAATCTGGGCTTATACTCAAGTATGTGTGGTATCTACTCACATTTTCCTAGTTTTATTTCTGTCAGTGAGTTTCTCTCTCATAAATATAAATATAAATATAAATATAAATATAAATATAAATATAAATATAAATATAAAGGGTATAAATTAAATATAAATGGTCATTTCATAAGTCATGGATTTTATAGACGTAATACCACATGATTTATTTGCCCATGCTTCCCAGTGCATTGTTGGCATTGTACAGTTGTGTATGTTACATAGAACTTGGCCCATGGTCCTTTAATTATTTGCAAGCAAAACTATGATGGATTTTGAATGGAACAGTTCTCCTTTCTTTACGTTTCTTTGCAAAATATCACTTTCTTCAGTTTTCTCTTTAGCCTGTCTCTGCCACATTTTTCCCCTTTTATTTTGTGTCTCATCAGCTCAATTTCAAAATAAATTTAAATGTATGGAACATGGCCATACAGCCCAGAAAACTCACAGCAGCCCAGTGATTCTGATTATACTTTTGTATATAAAGCATGCATGCTTAATTTGATATGTGTGTGTTTGAAAGGATAACCTGTAGCATTTGAATTGTGGTTAGGTTTTTTTCCCCTGTAATGGTTTGAATGAATGTTTCATTCAGCACCACAACTACAAATACATTTAACAAACACCCAAAAGACTTGGTTTGGAGCCCTGGGTGGGGAAGAAAGAGGGCTGGTGATATAGTAGTTTTCTTACTTGTGACTTTTTACAGGCTTACATAATGGCAACTGCCAGGCAAAACACTCTGTTTGTTCAGTCAGCCATTTAAAACTGTTAAAATCTTAATGAGGTTCAAGTAGTTTATCTGTTTTATTATTGTATTTGTAGTTTGATGAATTGAGCGTACACTGCCCTAAAATCTGAAGAAGATGAACAGCAGTATATAAATACTTAAAATATTTAGTGCTTTTGTCCATATGGACTTTTTATGAGAAAAGAAATGGCTTTGTACAAAAGAGATAGAATTAAAATATACATTATTTAGCATAAGTACTCAGTCTATTGGGAGAAAGTAATGTGTTTTTTTAAAAAAGAAAAGCAAAAGCAAAGGCAGACATGTAGCTCATGCATAAAAATGGAAAAAAAATCCAAGTTGAGTAATCCCTTTATTAGGACCAGTGAAATGTCACAAAACAGACAAGCTTTTGAGGTTTCCTATTTTGTGATGCTTTCTTGGTCCTAACTCTATTACCTAACTCTTTTGTTTCAGATTATAATTGTGATATAGGCCACAATTTTGTGGTTTCATGCTGTTATTACACACAACCTGGAATGTAGGTTGTTTTTTCGCAGACCTCACAAAGGTTAGCAGTAGTGGAGTCAGCAGGGGAAAAAAAGAAAGATGCCAAATCCATGTCATATATTTCTTAGGTGCTAAGAAGAACCTTTTTGAGAACCAACACTCTTTGGGAGAAATGACTTCTTAGACAATGACCTATGCCATGAGGCAACTTAATGTGAAATCCTTCTCTCCCAGAGTGTCTTGTTCCAAGAACAAAGAGCAGCAGAAGATAAGATAACAGAGAAAAGCCAGTGGTTTGGGTAACAGATAGTATGGAGTCTGCAACCCTTTTTTGCCCTCATTCCCCATTATCATTTCTTCCCATCTTCACTGCTGGTTTCTTACTCCTGCCTTTCCTCCTTTTTGTTGCTGCCATAGTTGTGCAGCTGGCCAAGACAATAGGCTTCTGGTCATAATTCATTTTCATGAAAATGTACTAGTACTGATGTAATAGACATTTCAAGCTTGTTGGGGCCAGAATCCCTAAGATTATAATGTTGAAGATGACTTTGATTTTCTCCAACATTGCTAATCAGTTTTGTAACCACGTCTCATAGCATTGGGGACCCATTTTCTGCCTTTTCCAGTAAAATGCAGAGTATGAAAAGGGGGGGTGCGAGATCAGATCTCCTTTGTGATTAGATGGCAAGAGGTCTATCCTGTCTAACTTGTGGTACACATAATAGCGGTCTTGAATTGTTAATTCACCGATGCCTGGATGTCTTTGCACTCTCTAACAACCGTGTTTTGATCTCATTTGAATGAGCACTGTGAAGGGTGTACTTTGGCATCTCAATTTCTTTTCTTTCTGACTGTAGAGTTTATAATTCCAGCCTTTGTGTGTGTGTGTGTGTGTGTGTGTGTGTGTGTACATTTCATGTCTCTAATAGAACTGACCAAAATCCATTATAGCTAATTTGAATGAAATAGTATTTAAGGTGCCACATGTGAAATTATCTTTATAAGGTAGATGTTACTTCCACAGTATTATTGAACTTTTCTGAAGAAGGCAGGCACCAATGGCTAATTTATACAAAACGTATGTGGAATCTATACCATCCATTATGGAAACCATTCATTACACTCTCAAAAGATTTGCAGGTGGCAGCTCAGCAAGATTTGCCATTATTTTGAAGGGAAAACCTGCAAATTACATATGCATGAACCCATCTACAACTGACATGTTATGATTAATTTGGTATAGAGGCACCAGAACCTGAGTACCAATTATACTCTAAGACGCAGCTCTAAAATGAAAGTTCCTTCAAATGAAAGTTGCTATAGAATTTTGTCCTAAACAACATACCAAAATTGATGAAGAGTTTTCTGACCCAGTAAAATACCTGAAGAATTTCACAGACGTTTATGAGTTTCCATGAAACTAATGAACTTCTCTGTGACTGAGGGCTGGAGGCAGTTCTATACATCCCACTACTAATTATTGTAATTTAGTGTCATATTTTGAGTTGTTCTTCCTTCTTGTTTACTTGTCATGCTATTAGCTTGGTGTTAAGAAACAATTAATTAGGCTATTTCATTGTTTTCCTTGATGTGAGGTGTTTTTTTTTCATTATTCTAGCCTCATTTCCATTTGGACTTTGGAATCTTTACTCATTCTAATAAATGATCTGTTTACAATTCAAAGCAAAGCAAATATGTCATACCTCCGCCTGTTTGAATGGAGTCATTCTAGATTACTAGATTTTCAGAGCACAACATCTATCCTTTCCCATGACACATCCCACATTTTTGTTACTATCTGCTGAATGGAAAATATGACTTACCAGAATCATGTCTTTGAAAGAAGTTATGGTTATTCATCACAGACCTGTAAGTATTTCTTGTAAGGTTTTTATTTGATGATAAATCTCCCTTGTAGTGTCAGAAGAGACTATTCCTCCCAAAGATAGCTAAAGAGTTTCTTGCATTAAACCATTAAAGGCATATAACCACCCACTTCGTAAGGTACTACGTTTTATGAAGCCAGGGAGGGCCTAATATAACCATTGTCAAAAGGCCCGATATTTGGGTGGCTTCATCAAATCCTGAAGAGTAAAACAGAACATTTAATTAAATTCCAACTACCTCTGGACATTAAAAGTGTAAGAAGTGGATAGAGGAAAGTTCCTTTGAATATGTTCCCCCATTTTGGCCAACTGTTTAGTTAAGCCTTTCAAATTCTATCTTGAGCCAACAAGTCTAAAAACCATTGTTACATGTGGAATATGACATGTTGGTTTCTATCCACATTTATTTATTTTATTTGCTTATTATTTATTATTATTTACAGAGGCAATTTAACATCTGGCCACCAGGGGGAGCTGTCGCACTCCTTCATTCCTCAGTGTGTTTCCTAGAGATCTTTTTTATGGCCTCGTAAATCAGTTAAATTTAGCCTCCCCACTATGTGGTATCTTAATTTCCTACTTGACAGATGCAACTGTCTTTCGGGTTGCAAAGGTCGACAACACGCTACACAATAGGTTTGAGAGCCCACCTCAACTCAGGCAGGCCTCAAACTCAAGACCTTCTGGTCAATAGAGATCTTATGCAGCTGACACCCAGCCAACTGCACCACATTTACCCTATTTATAGCCCACCTTTCTCAACCCCAAAGGGGACTGAAGGCGGTTTACATATAGGCAACTATTCAATGCCTTAAAACCAATATACAATTAAAATATACATTTACATTAAAAATTAAAAATAATACATATTAAAACATTTAAACATTAAAATCACTATTAAAATCACACCATCCACAATCGTAATTCGGGGCCATTCCAGAATTTGTTGCACATATTCCATATCTCTTATTGCACTACACTTATTCTCTGAAGGCTTGATCCCAAAGCCACATTTTCACTTTCCTTCTGAAGACCAGGAGAGAGGGGGCTGATCTAATGTCATTGGAGAGGGAGTTCCACAGCCGAGGGGCCACCATGGAGAAGGCCCCATCTCTTGTCCCCACCAGTCATGCCTGCAAAGGAGGTGGGACCAAGAGCAGGGCATCTCAAGACGATCTTAATCTCAGAGATGGCTTATAGGGGGAGATATGTTCGGACAGGTAGTCTGGGACAGAACTATTTAGAGCTTTATAGGTTAAAGCCAGCACTTTGAATTGTGCTCAGTAGCAGACTGGCAGCCAGTGGAGCTGACGTAATAGGAGGGATGTCCTCTCTTCATACTCTGTTCTGGTAAGCAGCCTTTAGGATTGCAAAGCTGATCACATTCTAAATATTCTTCAACCTCTTGCAGCAGGAGTAAGAATCATAATAACCTTCAGATATTGATGAACTAAAACTTCTAACATCCTTCACTCACCATTGGCTGCTTTGACTATGGGTCCCATATGTTGTGTGCATGTAGTGTTATGGTTGCCGAGCGTTGCAACATCTGAAGAGCCCCATAATCCCTATTCTTATTTTAGCACCTGGGTTTTGCTGCTACTGCTGCTGATAGTGGTTGCAATGATAATGATATTCAACTTCATTCTATTTAATTTTCAGGGGTCCAGATCCCATATGTTTAGCTGCAGTAATATCCCCTTCTTTAAACATATAAAGCAGTTCATGTGACACCTAAGAACAAATGCAAACAAATCCATGCATATAGGCCAGGCTATAGGGTAGTTAAATCATGTAAGAATTAACACAGATCACCTCTCATGGCCCTTTCTATTGTGAACGTCAGGGTTGATTCATTTGATTTTCCCCAGTGCTTTAAACTTTAAGTCAAACAAACAGTATCCATTTCATTGTCATGAGAACACTCAAGTGTCCTTAGGAGCTTTCTAAATGCATATATATTGCAGATTCATGTCAGGTGCATCCATATGTTGTGTGCATGTACTTTTAAAGCAGGAGGGAAAGATATCGAAATGAAAGAAACATCTGCAGGGCAACCACATGAATGTTTTGAGATGTCTGTTATTAAGTACACAACCTGTTTTATGCTGGAGTTCTGCATAATTACGTTCCAGAGAGGGAAGAAACAGCAGATGTTGAATAAAGATTGGATATTTTAAAAGGAGGCTCTTTATTTATTTATTTTTAAAGAACCAGTTGCACTCAGCGAGAGACATTTTGGCAAGCCAGTTAGACAGCAATCTATTCCTCAAATTCATTGCCCATTTCAGTAAGATTAATGTCAAATAAAGTATTTCTTCTTGCATGTGATCAGTTGAACAATTATACAGCTCCAATAATCCCCAACTCAGTCTTTCAGAAAACAGCTGAATATTTCCTCCGGCAATTTCATAAAGCAGATTAAATGAATATGATATCAGGTCAAAAACATTGCAAGTGCTGTGCATGAGGAATTTCTCTCTCGTATAAATTAATTGTTTTACTCAGCACAAAAATGAGAAAACAATCAATAAAGGAGTACAGTTTTCAAGATCTTTGTTGAGTAAATGTCATTACAGTAGGGTTACACACTATATTCAGTGAAATACCTAAGGCATTGGCAGAGAAAGCCCATACTTCCTCTGTTTTAAAGCCTATGATTGCCTTTTTTTCAGGCTCAGTGCATATTGAAGCCTAGCTAAGCATTTGAGATGCCTAACAATGGCACATATGTCTCCTTATTTTACCATGTAAGTTATTGCATTGCTAGGTGTTTGGCAGGTATTTTAAATTGATAGTTCCTTCCGTAGAAGGAAATTTGTATTTATGTGGGATGTTATCAGATTAGTATATAACCAACATTTAGGTCCCCATGAGATGATGAACTTTGGCTAAGTGTGTGTGTGTGTGTGTGTGTGTGTGTATACGTGTGTATGTACATGCATAAATCAGCTTCAAATTTCTAATGGGATACACATCACAGCTAAATTCAAAACTGACCACATGGCAATAATTGACTCTTTTCTTTAAACATGACAAAACCATTCTGTTTGGCTGAGTGAACTGCCCCGGAGGCAAGTATGGCTGGAAGAATAGGAAAAAAGTTACTCATCCTACCTCTGTCCAGTAGGCTTGTTTGATCAAAAAATTTTGTTCAAAACTCATTTTGGATGTAGGGGGAGCTGGTAGTTTGGATCTAAAGTCAATTCCGATTTACACAGGTAAAAAAGTTCAAAACTTTTCAAAACTTCTGAGATTTCTGAATCCTTTGTTAATCGTTTCAACTGACACGGATCCATCCCATCCACACTGGTTTGAACTGATGCGGGAGAGAAAGGAAAGGAAGGGAATTCATCCACACTGGTTTAAACCACTTCTTTCACTTAAGACTGACGCGAGAGGCAGGAGGGGGGAGGGAAAGGAAAGGAATTCATCCACACTGGTTTAAACTGACACGGATCCATCCCATCCACACTGGTTAAAACCACTTCTCTGGCTTAAGACTGACTTGGGGGGGGGGGAGGGAAAGGAAAGGAATCCATCCATACTGGTTCAAACTGACGCAGATCCATCCCATCCACACTGGTTAAAACCGCTTCTCTGGCTGAAGACTGAACTCGGGAGGAGGGAGGGAAAGGAAAGGAATCCACCCACACTAGTTTAAACTGATGTGGATCCATCCCATCCACACTGGTTAAAACCGCTTCTCTCATTGATGCGGGAGGGAAATGAAAGAAAGGGAATACATCCACACTGGTTAGAAGGCTTCTCTGGCTAGAACCGAGGCCAGGAAACAAGCGGGGAAAAGCTGAATAATTTCCAACTCACTTACTGATTCATAAGAGAAATGGCAGAAAAAGCTTTGGAAGGGCAAAGGGACTTCCGGTTTCTTTAAAAAGATCAAAATTGCTTCAAAAAGGAAATCTTTCCGAATTTATTCCAAATTATGAAGATTCCGACTGAACCTAACCATGCCTACTCTCCAGTTGTTTGTAGTGCTATCAACCATCTACTATATATTATTAATACTATCTCCCAGACCAGGTCCCCTGTTCACAAATTTAAGAATGTTAAGGGTTTGAGCATATTGAGCATATATTGTGACAAAACTGTGGTGCTTTAATAAGCAATGTCTTCTGTATGGACACATGAATAAATGAAAAAGCCACACCAAAAATATATATGGTGGTGGCTGAGACCACAATTTTACACATCCAGTGGATTTACAAAGAATTTCCCAAGAAAATACAAAGTGATTATATCCAAGACCCAAATAGAAGGGGGGAAATGAATCAGCTGCCCACCTTGAAGGATAGTTTGAGGATCAACAACTTGCATGCATGCTGATTTATTTATTTATTTATTTATTTATTTATTTGGGGGGGGTATTTTTTCTAAAGTAGGTTATGCATTTTGGAATCTACTTTTTATTTTGTAATGAAAACATTTTTGAATTGCTGTGAGTTTTCCAGGCTGTATGGCCATGTTACAGAAGTATTTTCTCCTGATGTTTCACCCAAATCTGTGGCAGGCATCCTCAGAGATTGTAAGGTCTGAAGGAAACTAGGCAAGTGGGGTTTATATGTCTGTGGAATGTCGAGGGTGGGAGAGCTCTTGTGTGCTTGCAAGTGTAAATATTGTAATTAGCCGCCCTGATTAGCATTGAATAGCTGCTTCCTGTCTGGTAGAATCCTTTATTGGAAGGTGTTAGTTCCTGATTCCCACTTTTTTTAGTGTTTCTCTTTATTTATAGATAATTCTATTTGTATAACTTAAGAATGCAAACAAGATCTTCTACGTTAATGGGATAGTGTGAGTGAGCATCAGGTATCAATGAAATAATGTGAGATCTCATTTGAGTCTAGCCTTTCTAGCTTATTGATCCCTGTGTGAATGGATAAGTACAGTGATGAGTCATTTTGAGCAAAATCAATCATTCTGTCCAGTTGAAAAATGATGGTGGTGAGATCATTCTTGGAAAAAGGAAAATACTTCTTTTTTTTCAGTTCCATTGTCATAGATATTTTTTTTCTTAGTCTCATGTTTCCCATTTGGGATCAAATTAATTGAGCATATAGAGGCATCTTAACTACAAGGGTTCTTTGAAAAAGTTAAATTTAGTCCCATTTCAGTCTGACTTTATGCCCAGGTCTGGAAGTGAAACAAGATTGTAGATGCTTCAGCAGAACCAAACCAAATTAGTTGCTTCTGTTGAATTTTTTCAACAGCTTATCTTCATGACCACATCTTTCCTTATGAACCTCATGATCTCTAAGATCTTCTGGGGAGGCCCTTCTCTCGCTCCCACCCCTGCCCCAAATGCGGTTGGTGGGGATGAGGGAGAGGGCCTTTTTGGTAGTGCCCCCCCCCCCAGCTCTGGAACTTTCTCCCTAGAGAGATTAGAATGGCACCCACCTTGTCCACCCTCCGGAAAGAACTAAAGACGTGGATGTTCTACTGTGCCTTCGACTAGATAGCTCCCCAAAAAATTCTGGCTCCCAATTTGATCCATAATCAGACTTTACATATTACCATTGCCCCTTTAGAAACCACGCGCCCTCCTTATACTACCCCATAGGTCCAAATCCTGTCATCTGCCTTTAGTACTTTATCCATCAACCGTATCCTTTGCCAAGTGATTTGCACCAGTCACCCGCCCGAACTCAGTACTGTGCACTACTCAGACCACTGAAGGTTGTTAGATGTTAGCTATGTATTGTATTCTGTGGTTGTTTTTTATTATGTTTGAAATGTTTTATGAATTTTGTTGTTATATTTTAACTATGTTGAATCTTGGGCTTGTCCCCATGTAAGCCGCCCTGAGTCCCTTCTGGGAGATGGAGGCAGGGTACAAAAATAAAGTTATTATAATATTAGTATTGACCGTGTTATTCTTTCAGGAATACTATTTCAGAAGTTTGTATTGTACAATTCTTACTCAAGGCCTCAGTTGCTGGTTTATAGCAACCCCCCAGGTGATCACTTTCTGATTTATTAACAGCTACACAGAACCTGTGGGGAGGATAATACAGGGATTTGGGATAATTTCCACTAATATGTAGATAGTGATTGCTTTTTTTCCTAGCATAAATGTTTATGGTCTGAATGGATGCCTAGAGGCAATATTGATGTGAATGAAAACTAGCAAATTGAGACTTATACCAGATGAAGATGGGGTTGTTTTGCCTTAGAGAATCGTACTATCTTTGAAATATCTTCAAAATCTTCTATCTATGTCCCAGTTGTGATGGGAACCTTTTGATGGGAATTGGTAGAAGAGCCTTTGCAGTAGCTCCACCTTTCCATTGCTTTTCGAAGAAAGGCTCTCTTTTTACAGGTGGGAAACTTGTCTCTAATGTAATACCTGTCTGTTGAACCAATGTCAGTCATATTAGTATTTTAATTATTATTTTTTTATTTTATTACCCAACAAACACAAATAAATGGCTGTATTAGTAATTGAGCACTAGTGGAACAGAGTTTTCAACTTTAAAGAAGTGGATAAATAAATTAATACCAGAAACTAACCTTGTAGTAATTTGGCAATCATAGTACGAAAAATGAAGAAACAGTATACTTTGCTCCATAAGTGCCAATGTAGTCATTCCAGAAAAGAAGGAAGTATGTGAATGTCTATTAGCAAAAAATATATAGTAAGAGGATTACGGTTTAAAGGCATTCCATACAATATTATTGAGATAGCTTATACTACATAATGCAAGTTGAGAATGATACAATTGAATGTTTCCGCATATAACTACAAATCCAATATAACAATAGGAAACCTAGATGACAGTTTTCGTTTTAATGAAGTGATACTGGTCACTTTTTAAATGCAGAAGAGCAGTTGAAAATCTCATATGAATAATATCTTAACTTCCATTTATTATGATCTTTTGTGCTTTTATTCATAAGCTACATGATGTCACAAAGAGTTTATCATAAATTTCCAGTGTGCAACTTGCTTTGTGCACATTCCTGATAATGATTCCTGTCTTTGTACTAGAGAAGCCACACCCATTGGAACACCATTTTCCTTTTACCAATATGACTTATTAGGGAGGTGATCCTTTTGGGCCCAATATAAGCTTTAGAATATCTCATCGTTCATACAGAGACATCTATAGAATATACTCATGTAGTTGACCCCATATATAAATTGAGGGCAGTTTTTAGGGACAAAATTATGGGTTTTGATATGATTCATGGATAAGTTGAGTGTCTTTCCAGGCAGAGGGGAAAGTACCAATGCCACCTCAAGGGGTCAGGTGGCCCTTGCTGCCACCACTGCTCAGGCATTTTTAAAAGCCAGAAATTGTGACATGGGGTTTCACCACTCTACTCAGAGAAGGGAATGACAAACGTAATGTACACTACTCATATCAACCCCTTCAAATCATAGGTCTGTCAACCCATATTTTTGAGGTTGATTTTTTCACTAATTTTAAGACTTATTCATGAGTATATTGACAAGTGTTGATGTTTCATGTCTTGCCCCTGTTTACCATCATGCCATGAGATGAGATTGGGACTACTTTCCCTTCTAAAGTTCAAAAGTTAGTGCAGATGTTCCATTTTGTTCCTCTCCCAGGAAAGGGAAAATTAGTGCACATACCTCATGTAGACTGAACAGGCCAACAACAGCAGCACACTCTCTTGTGTCCCACTTCAGGAGAAAGGCAGTGTATAAATGAAATAAACAGACACATTCACTGTTCAATACAACGTATTTTTATACAGAAGTGACTTTCAGTTTGTTCATCATTCACAGGCTTATAGCCTTAGTGGTCAAGTGATCTCATTTTAAGTCTCTATCATTTAAAAAACTTTCTTCCTCATGCAGTTGAGTCTATAGACACATCTACACTGAACAACTACTGTAGGACAGACACAAATCAGCTGGTGGCCAAATGGTGTACAGAGCAGGTCCAGGAGAAAGTGGGGCAAGACCATGTTAAACAAAGTGAGGGGATAATCTGAATTCTGAGCTAGAATTCAGAATATCACCTGACTTTGGGCCAATGGAAATAGTTTACAATGTAAATAGTTCACAGCAGTTTTCTTTGCCATCCTGTGCTTCCTGGACTTGGGTGGCTCAGACATATGTGGAGGGGCACTTTATGTCCCCTTCTATCATCCATGATGCAGAAATCACTTGCCTTAAGTGATGTTAGCCAGGGTGTCAGGACAATCAGGGAAGGGAGGGGAAAATGGAGGAAGCAATTCATTCTCTACCCCCTCCTCCATCCCCCACTACCACCCTGGTTGAGTCATTCCTGATGATGGCCAGCTGATAGGACCCATGTTGTGGACAGAGATTACCACAACATGGAGGACAAGAGGGGATGGTAGTGTTGAATTGTGTTCAGTACTGCTAGGCAGTTGAGACCTTCTCCTATCTCTGGAATGGTCAGTGTGTGTCCCTGTCTTGTTATGCCCTAAGATAGTGGATCAATGTAGATCTACCCTATGATGGAAATCAAATTACATTTGTGTACATCAACAAGTTGCTGTGCCATTTCTGTGTGTCTTTTGGAAAGACGGGAACATAGAAATGCCAGTGCTCCTTCTCAAATATTTACCTTGGGCAAAGGCAAAGTTCCTCTCAACTCTAGCTATTCAAAGTTGCCTCTTCTATAGCTGAGGGCATCATTCCAAAATAGAAACAAATAAGAAATCTTGTGTGTATGAAGAAGAGTAGTTCATTCAAATTCTATAAAGCTTAGTCCCGGTGCCAAGAATTGTTTTTTTGTTCCACCCAATAATTTATATTATACAATAATTCCTGACATCTCCTTGCTTCTTCATTGCTTTTCAGAAGCTTTATCACACAAAACAGTTGTGTTTATGTGATCACATATGGGTGATCTAGACATGACACTGTTGCATTGTGATAAATCATAAGCAAATATTGGTCGTACAAGGTGTTAGCACATTCCATATGGGATGGCTGTCACCAGCTACCAGTCTGTGTATGAATATTCTATTTCATTAGTCTCACCATGTTGATGGATCTGTCTGTGGAATCAGAACAAACCTTTCCAGTGATCCATATTTTTTTCTTTTTTTACCACAGATAAGTATTAAAAGTGTGACAATAGATTGATGGGGGTTTAAGTTTTCTGTTCCTTTTTTATATAAAACAGAAGATGTAGAACAGGTTCTTCTTTTTTATAGCCTGGAGCCAAGCTGTCAACATAAATGATGTACGGACTTTAATACCTGCGAGTCACACTGAAGAATCTTTTTCTACCTTTCCCCCCCAAATAAAAAGAACAGATTAAATACCACACAACACAGCTCATTACTGCCTAGTTTAAATTTATTGGAATGGCAGTTTTGCAAAAGTAGCTGGCATACTTTATCCAGTTATTACCTGCTTTGGTATATAGTATGTGACAGCTGGAGAGATTTCTCTTACAGCAGAGACAAGAAAGGCGATGTGTCTTACCCTCCCTCACACTTTTACATCTTTGTCAGTCTATGAAGATTTCTATGTTTGACCAAAGGAAGAGCTGAAACATCATTAGCATAACCTCTAATTGAATCTGTGTTAGAACGAGGGAAATTGGCACATATCTGCTAATGTAATATTATGTAATTTTAGAATCTGGTTGTGTTACACCCAGCACTATGTAGAGCATTCATATCACACATAATCACAGTAATTTTTAGAAGAAGCCTGCAAAGTGCGGCAGTATTATAACTTGTGCAATGGAGATGATGAGCTGAGTTTCCTAAGGTCAGTGTGAAGGAATTTATAGCAGTAGGAAAACTAAAACTATGAAAGTTCTGATTCAGAATTTGGAAATGAACAACTTTACTTTTCATGCTTCCAAGCGGTTATATGAGAGGTTGTCGATGTAGTTATGCATCTTTTCTGGTTTGTAGAAAAGCAAATGTGAACCTATCCCAGGGATTCTCTGGGATTTGTTCAGAAAGGGCGTGCCATTATCTTTCTCTGAGCCTAAGGTAGATTTGCTCATGGCTACCCATTGTATTTTCATGTCAGGGCAGAGATTTAAACCATGGCCTCCATAGTCATAGTCCAACAAACCAAGCACTTTTTCACACCAGTTCTTATGGGGAAAATAGCTGAAAAGGCTTAATGAAAGGGTGGGAATGATGTGGGCTATGGGCTGTACGCATTCTAGGAGAGTGGCTCTGAGCATTTTCAGAGCCTCCAGCCACACAACCCAAATTATGACTTTAAAAAATTAAAATTTATCAAACTTTTTCCAGAAAGAACTAGATTGTAAGATGCATGCTGCTATGCAAATGCTATTTCATCACCACCTCCATCTTGAGGCAGAAAAACCTTATGGACATGTGACTCCTAATCACCTGAAACATCACTTCAAGCCAATACCACCCCCCACTAAGTTGGCCCACCAATAACGAGAAAATACCAGAAATGGCCTTCTGGACCTTAGTGCCTGCCTACTCTGTTCTGGGGAACACTTACCATTTAAATTGGCTTGACTTAGGATCAGTTCCATGGCATCTAAATGCTACAGAGGGCTGATCCAGTTTAACCGAGGAAAGGATGACTTAACATGGCTTTCTCTTGATCTAAACTAACTCAGGAAAATCCCGAATCCTGGGCAAGAATTCTAGTTGTCCCCCAAGCCAGTGGTTGCCAAGATCTCTAACAAAATGGAACAAGCTACAGCTGTCTTGACAGTTATGTCATGCTCCCCAGGTTCAGGCAGCCAAAGGAAACAGCCTGAAGGAATGTCACTCCCATTCAATCCTCATGTGCCTTGGCTGTACCTAAAAATGGCATACTCACTTATCTTTTCTTGGGGGGAGGGGGTTTCCTAACAACTATGACATGGAGGAAGTGGGGACATTTCAGGTGCTTGTGCAACCATGCCAAATATGTTCAGAGAGGCTGGGCAGTAGGGACTACCTGCCACCTCGGAAGTGGCTCAGGGAATCCCTATTGAGCCACCATGTGGGCCTAATCCACCACCCAGAAAACAGGATTGGGCCCAAATTTGAGTCCATGTAGAAAACGCCCACATTTTATTGAAATTATCTGCAATACTGCAAGATAACTGCAACTTTAGATTACACTATGTAACACAATTTTTGTTCCTGGGTTATAAATGTCATTTCTTAATTGGTTCTGTTGTAAAGACATGGAAAAAGTTTATTAAGCTGTAAAAATGGTGAAAACTGTGCTTTTGAGGAACATTCCATTGCTATGGGTTTTTTAAATGAATATGTCAACCAATGAGTCTCAACCAGTTTAGCATAGTTTGTGGCAGCCACAAAAACAAAGTTTCTGCAGTATAACAACTACTTTCAAAGTAAGCATTGCACAATTAAACAGGAAATAACACTTTCAAACCAGGAACAGAAAATTGTTCAAATGTTGTACATAGTTTATGAAAGTACTTGGAGGTGCAACTTCAAAGGTTGTAATATATCAAGCAAAATATTTTTATAGATATATGAAAACATTGCCAGACTTTAATTCTAACTATGCTGAAAAATGAAAAGGTCAGTAATGGCTAGAAAGAGGAAATTACTGTAATTTCAAGAGTCAATGACTGGCTGATGGATGTATAGTGCAATAGCAAAATGATGAATGAGTTTTAGTAGAAATAGAAAGTAATGGTTAGTTATTAAAACACCTTTACTTATTACAGTTACTAGAACCTACATTATTTTCAATATAATATGTCGGGAGAGGGGGCATGTCCTCCACCCAATTAATTCTCTAGGGTGGGTTTTTTTTTGAGATTTTTCATCTTTTTAAAGTACTTCTTTCTTTAAAGATATGTCGTTGGTAATATGATATTGGGCAAAAAAATCACATTAGGAAGATGAGAGACTAAAACAGAGAAATAACAGATTATGAATGCAGCTTGGAGTCAGAAGATTTAAATATGAATGTGGTGTTTTACAGCCATTAAGGTCAGCAGATTGCCAGTTCAGCAACACAGTTCTGTTGAGCTCCTATCAAATAATGGCACTAGTGTTCACTTGTGTTGTAAACTTTTGTCTAGATTCTTCTAGATCAATAGACTTCTTCTTACTCATCTCAATCCCTATACTTAGGGCCACAGGAGTTCCTGCAGTTAAAAGAGGGCTGTCCAGATGACGTCCTGGACAAACCTGAATTAATTCTCCATCCTGGTTTGTGGTGAATTAATTTGTTAGTGGATTTATTCCACACATTCATGGAAGGTGCAGGATAAACCCACTACTTCCGGTGTCTGGACTGCAGTCCAAACAATAGTCCCACGTTTGTTTCCATGAGAACACAAACCCTCTCCCCCAAAGCTCTTTAAACAACAAAATAACTTACTCGGCCTCTGAGTAAGTTATTTTGTTTTTTTTAAGGGCTGGGGGGGGGGGGGCTTTTGAGGAGGAGGTTAGAGTGTCCGTGTGTTCTCCTGGAAAGTTCTGGGAGAACATCTAGACATCCATCCCAGAAAATATGTGCTTTCTTGGGGGGGGGGGTGGATAGGAGCCCAAGAACATTCACATTTTAAAAACTCAAATGCTCCTGGGATAATGGGCTGTGTGGAAGCACCCTTAGAAAAATAGTGTCAAGGTGATGTCCACATGAAATCCTCCTATAAATTAAGCCTTGAGTAAACTCAGCCTCACTTGATACTGAAATTGTAAAACTCAGAAGAAGGAAACATTGCTCTCTGAATGACAGGAAGGCCAGAATTCCAAAATTATTTCCACATAGCTTTCTTTTACTAGTAGTTGCGAAAAGGAGCAGCTTTCTATATTGTTTTACTTTATCAAAAGAAACAAAGAATCCTTTAGTACCAGCTAAAGAAGAGAAAGCACACTTGTCCCTTCCTTCACTCCTATCACCTGCGCCTAATTTATTTATTTGTCATGCTTCTATACCGCCTCTCTCAGCCCGAAGGTGACTCGAGGCGGTGAACAAGCGGCAACAAGTGCCCATATAAAATACATCACAAGATAAAAACAGTCATATAAAAACATATAAAATTAACAGTTAGAAACTACAAAATACAAATCTCAGCTCCACAATCTTAAAATCGGTTCAAAAACTAATTCATTGTTCTCTACTACTGTGTTTTATTTGTAATAACTTGAATACAGAGTGTTACCATTTATAAATGGTCTGTGCTTCTTCCACGTTTGCAAATAGATTCAAACTACTGAATGCAGAAGAGTTGAAAGATCTTAAAAACATATACACAAACATCTCTGAGAACTTCTCCAAATGTTAACATGCTCTTAGCATCTCCCCAGATGCCTCAGACATTTTGCCAAAGTACAAATCTCCAGCTTCACCTCAACATTTCAGTCTAGATAAAATTCAGTATTACGTCAAGTGTCAGTGTTGTGTACCTTCAAAACGTTTCAGAGTCATAGCAACCTTAAAGCAACCTTAGCAAGAGTTTTTCTTGGCAAGCTTTGTTCCAAGCAGATCTGCCTTTGTTTTCCTTTGAAGGTAAGAGAGATATGACTTGCCCAAGGCCACCCAGTTGGCCTCCATGACTTGCCCAAGGTCACTCAGTGTGCTTCCACAACACTCTTCTCCATGTCATTACCAAGCAGTCATCTTGAGAACTCTATTTTTTTAAAAAGAAAAGAAAAATGACATCCTCAAGGATTAAAAGAAGAATAATGATTTAACCATGTATTTAGTTCCTGGGAAAAATACCTAATAACTTTATGCAATGAAGATGAATCTGCTTCATGACATTATGCAGGATGAGATAGTCACCTCATTGTCAGATGCTGACTGACAGGGGCAGGACGCTAGAGCAGAGAGCTGGTGAGCCACATGCCTAACCTTGAGGTATCCTACTGCTTCTAGGTGCACCAGTACAAAAATAAGGTGCAAACCCAGTTGACTTTTGTACTTTAAATGGGAGGAAGTTCCATCTTGTCCTTTGCTTGGGAAGCAAAGCCTTCTGTGTTTCTCTTGCTGAACCCTTACCTGTAAATTTATGTATATCACTTGGTTTAATTACACTTAGTTTATTGTACACTTACAGCTGGCTGCTGAATGCTGCATTTTGAAAAGGTGTTGAGAATGTTTGGGTTTTTTTGTTTTGTTTAGTCATATATCTAAATTGACTGATTTGTTTAAGTGCACCATTGGGAACTAACATTAGTATATTTAGCACTTGCCACCTCAGGTAACTGTTTGCATATATGACTGATCCAACATGAGATATAGTAATGAAATATTTTCCCCATTATAATCACTCCACTTGATCAATAGTCAGAAACCAAGAATTGAAAGATTCCATTAACAATAACAACAAATTAACATGCTAAGGGTTCTCCATGTGAACTGAAGTTTCAAAGTGCTAGGAAATAGCATCTGCTAAGGACCATGCCCCCTAACAGATGCTGTATTTGGGCAACATGGGTATGGTATGTTAGTTCCAGTTTCACCACTGCCAGATGGTGTTCAGTGGCAGAGTGGTGGACCCTATTCCCAGACTGGTCTTGTTAACTGGAGCATGATCTGCCTTGTTCAGATGGCATGGTTATAAATAAATCTACCATTCTATGTTACATTACAGAAATGCAATTACTATAGTTGAATGTATATGTGTGGGTGGGTGGTGTGTAGAAAATCTGGACCAATGAAACCAGAGTGTTAAAGCTTCTTTCCAAATACAAATTTTTAAGATTCATTTTATTCTCCAGTCTTCTCAAGGCTATATGTTGAAAGCAGAGAGAACAAAAAATCCAATATTGTAAAAGTTTGATTATTTGGAACTTGTTAGAAATAACTCCTTTTGTGTGAAGTTAGATTTTTCCCTTCAATTGACTTGAGGTCAGCTGAAACACACCCACACCCACACACCTCCTTTGTGGTTAGGAGGAGACTGTTTATCAGCGTGTTTCACTGAACTCTCAGGTATTCTATCTGATTGGGAAAACAAAAGACTGAAACTTATTTCAGAAGAGTAGACTGGGCCTTTTCAAAGATACTGAATGCTTTAAAGATGTGGAAGTATATGCCATTTAATCCTCTATGTGTTTGCACCTTTGTTTACTTGTCTCTATACTTCAGTGTATCACAATTGATTTGAGCTTCTTGTTTGAGTTTTGTTTTTGCTTTCCCCCTTCCTCCTTAATGACCTTTACATTAATTATCTTTAACCAAAGAAGCAAGTTACTATCTCATATTAAAAGTAACTTGGAATTTGGTTAAAATCATGACGTCTCTTGACGTTGGTCCCATTAGAAGTTATTAACAGAAGCATTCCACAGCAAACCCTTCCCCCAGATAATTAAGGTAATTAAGGTAAAAGTAAAGGTTCCCCCTTGACATTAAGTCTAGACGAGTCCAACTCTGGAGGTGGTGCTCATCTCCATTTCAAAACCAAAGAGCCAGCATTGTCTGTAGACATCTCCTAGGTCATGTGGCCAACATGACTGCATGGAGCACCCTTCCTGCCAGAGCAGTACTGATTGATCTATTCATGTTTGCATGTTTTTGAATTGCTAGGTTGGCAGAAGCTGGGAGTAATGACAGGAGTTTATCCCACTCCACGGATTCGAACTTCTAACCTTTTGATCAGCAAGTTCCACAGCTCAGCGGTTTCACCCGCTGCACTATCGCAGCCCCTTCCCAGATAATTAAGACTCCTTTAAATGTACAGTAAAAGTGAACCCAGAATACAATGGTCGTGACACCTCTTTGTTTACTTCAGACTCTGATTTTGTCTCTACACCATTATCACTGTTCGTGGTAAGCAATAATAAGCATAGGGAGTATATGAACTTTCCTATTAACTAAAATAGTTGGACATTTTCTCTTTTCCTCGAATAACCTGCTGAGCAATTAATTGTCTTTGGTTTTCACTGCCTAGTAGAGGAGTGAACAGAAAACAAAGAATCCCAATTTTTTCAGAGGAAAAAAATTAGGAAGGTCTTTGCATTTCTTACTACCTTACCCTCTGCTTAAAAATACTCACAGATTTCTTTGTCTTCATTGAGAAGAAGTGTCTCATAAGAGTTAGACATTCTATAAAATAAATAGTCTCTAATTATGTGATTTTACATATTTGGAAAGTTTTTGCCAATCCTTCTCTCTTACTCATAAAAAGGGCACCCCATATGAAGAAGTGCAAGAGAAGTGCAGAAAAGACCATGATAATTGTACTCACTGGAGGGGAAAAACCCCCTCTTGTGTGTTGGAATCAAACAAGCAGAGATTTACATCCTTACTCCTGCCTATTTTTGGAAACCTTGAAATTAAGGCACCCGGGGTGAGCATGGTAATTCACTGTAAAATAAAAAGCACAAAAAAGCATTCCTGTTTCAAGATACACTGTTCTGTAATCTCAGAGGCTGAGATATATTAGAGAAGGGACTTATTCTTCTCTAACTGTGAAGGAAAACATGGAGCTAGTCAACTCATTGTCGTCCTTTCATTTTATGCCTAAAGAAGTATCCTAACCAAATTTTTTTGGTTTTTCACATTTTCCACCACCATTTTAGTTCAGTCTGTTTTCTCTCTTTGCTTCATTCAGTGGAATAAATATATATAATTTTAGAACCATTTTCTTTTCCAGGTTAAATTCTCTCTGTGTGTATATGACTGAGGGATAATTTAATCAAACCCCATGTCTGAAGGTGGGAGCAGAAATATTTTAAATTCCATTCCATGCCTGAGATATTTAAAGGAGGTTATAGAGTGTTGAGTAAAAAGGTCAACTGCAGATTAGCTCCTTAACTAATTTCAAGATGTGTGGTCAGTCAAGATAAGACAAAGTTTCTATCAAGGATTAAAGATGCCATGTGGTCCAAGTTATTCTTTCACATAAGAAGGATGTCAGTGAAAGCTATCACTGGGATTTCATATTGATAACATAGAATTTTACTCACAATATGATCCATTCTTTGGGAATACAGCTTTAGGAGTTGCCTCGCCCCAGTGGTACCTTTTAATGAGCCGTAAGGCTAAAGGAAAAACCTGATTAAAAGAAGCTTCTTAGCCACAATTGTGTTCTGCCATTAATAAAGTTGCTCTCGATTGTGCCAGTGATCTTGTTCACTTAGATTCCTGTCCATCTTGCTTAATTTAACTTAATTGGCAACCTTAGTTCCCTCCATGATTCTCTTTCCATGAATATGATGAATGAGCTCAAGAAGAGAAAATGTAATGAAGCGAACTGAGTTTAACCCTTCCCTTCAAAGTTATGCCTTCAGGGACTCCCAAATCCTATTGGCAGGCACCAGTTTCTGAATAACAAGTGGGAGGGGATTAACTGTATCTGCATTAGCTGTGCCTTCAGAGATTGCTAACAAGAATGCCAATTCTGTTTGCCTACCCCTAGGAGAAGAACAAAGAGAATGTGTTACAGGGAGAATGCGAACAACAGGATTTAGTGTGGTAAATAGAAGCCTGTCCCTGTAGAAATTACATAGCTGCAAAACAAACAGGAAAACACACCCTGCTACTCACAACTATGAGTCAATGGGTGTGTTGTTCACGTTGACATCCCATGCACATTTATGGCTTTTTTGGATAGAAAACATCTCATTGTCTTTTAATTTTCTTGTAAGGGTGTGTCTGCATGTGTGTGTGTGGAGGGGGACAATGCAAAATATATTTTTTTAATTTTTTAATGCATAGAGTATAGAGAAATAACTATATCTGTGTGTCACGTGGCTACATGAAGTCCAAGAACAAACCCAACCATTGTGAGTGATGATGTCTGGCAGAGTCCTTTTCCATCCAGCGAAGCCATAAAGTTGAAGGGGGATCCTGGTGACCATGAAGTTCAGAAAGTGGGTTGGGACTTCCTGTGGTCCATGTCCCTCACTTCGACCTCCTTTGTTGTGGTGTGATGTGATGTGCTGCTTCGATCTTACACTTTCCTATTTAAGGATCAGTTGTCATTGCTGCCATTATAGGATAAACTCTCTTGTCTATATTCAGGGACCATTGTTTGTCACATGGGTCAAAAGTGTGATATTAAAATGTAATGCTGACAAAATAAGCAATCTAAGTATATTTTAAGATCACTTCTAACTACAGCAATGTTACCAATACTGAGCAAAAGGTCACTCTTTCTGTTTCATCAATAAAATATATTTTGCTTCTAGCACACATACATAATATGCTCAGAATTGTTTATAGAATTGATTTGATTTACTAAAAGACCAAGAGGAGCTGAGACATTTGTCAGGATACATGGTCAGGAGTATGATGACTGCATTCTCATGCCTTGCTGAACAGAATCTCTATGGAGCAGCAATTCAGCCTTGCTACCAATTTATATTGGAAGTTCTGATCACAGCAGTAAGGATAATATGGTTATCTACTTAATCAGCTTTATTTTAAATAGATATTATCCTGCTTGTCTCATGCTACAGGCTGCCAACCATTTAAATTATTATAATTATAAGGCAGATACAACTGATAAGGAAATAAATATAAATACCTTCCTTCCAAATAACCTAATAATACAGCTCACTCCTTTTATAAGTAAATAAAATAGCATTCAGTGTGTGACTTATGATGAACCCTTGAATTTCATAGCCAATGAATCCTCAGAGTTTTCCAAGTTATCTCCTCTGAAATATACAGAATGTAGTACTCCTCGGCCAACTCTGTCCATAATCTGATGGGATCTGGTGCCTTTAAGACCCCATCTACATTGGTCACATAGGTTAGTGCAGATCAACCAAACTGCAGCCAAACACTGCATGGGGCTGATCCATGGTAACATAGGGAAAGGCCATCTTAATCCCCTGTGTTACTGGAAGCTGAGTGAAAGCCGAAATTCTGTCTTAGAATGTGGACTTTCCCTTGACTTAGAGCAGTGGTTCTCAACCTGGGGGTCCCCAGGTGTTTTGGCCTACAACTCCCAGAAATCCCAGCCAGATTACCAGCTGTTAGGATTTCTGGAAGTTGAAGGCTGAAACATCTGGGGACCCACAGGTTGAGAATCCCTGACTTAGAGGCAGTGGGAACAGTTAGTCAAGTTCCCAAACAGAACCAGCAGCATCTGACACCATTGCCATCCCACATCCCTGGCTCAGCAAGCCAGGGGACACACTCTGTCCCCTTCAGTTCCACCCCAATGTTGTGGTGGTCTCTAGCTGTAACAAGGAACATCACTGTTTCCCGTCACTTGCCCTGATATCAATCAGGCCAACAGGGTGCATTTGGATGGGAGGAGGAGAGGAGGAAAGTTTCCTCCCTCCCCCTGTGCCCCGTCCCTCTGGCTGACATTAGTTCAAGCAATGGGAAACAAGTAGTTCCCAGGTAGTTCCCAGGTCACAATCATAAACCACTGCAACATGGGGGGGGGGGGAGAGACAGAATACAGGTGGTGTTAGCCAATGTGAACCTTTGTTTGTAGTATTGCATGAAGTATTGGGTTGTGAAGTAGTTTTTAATAAGAATATCCTTTTTTTTTCTTTGTGTTTCACTGTGTGAAGTTTTGGGGAACCCTTATGTACTGAATGCCAATTACTAAATACTTTTAGTAAATAATAAGAAGAATATTTTCATGTCTACAAATACATTCATATCTGCATTTGATGGATACTCAAAAACAAAAATGTATTGTGTGACTCAGGATGAGAAAGAAGGCACCAGATCTTCCAGTGTCAATGTTAACCCTTATTATTTCAAATCTGTTGTTCTCTTTTTCTGCAAGAATGTTGATAAAGCTTTGCTGCTTTTCTTTCTCAATCATCCCGAACTGCATTCATTTCTTTCCCCGTAGTCCTTTTATAATCCAGGACTTTATCCTTTTTCTCCTTTATTTTCCATCCAATTTGAAATTTCTCTTTAGCTTTCACCACCCACAGGGCATTTTACTACTTGCCAATACATATCCGGAAACATACTGTGGATATTATTTTCAGTAGTCCATCCAGAGGGTCAGTGAGGCTCTGAAACAGTTCCCTGGAGGTGTACAGGTTCACTGAGCTGATACTCTTGGCTGCAGATCGGAGCTTCCAGCTGTTATAGAATTGACTTGAACATGATGCAGACCAGGAGGTCGTAGCGTCTGCATGCAATCAGGGTAAAAGATCATAAGGGACTTTTCTGTAACGTACATCTTGCCTTACTACATAACATTGCTCTCATGGTGTTTCCTCTTAGTTGTGGGATTTTAAGATACTAGATACTTCATAAGTGATCTCAGCTGTGGCTGTGTTAGGGATGCTGTTTGTAAGATAGATTGCCAGCACTATGTTATGCATTGTTTATCATACATTTCACATAGAATAGGTGATGTTTAGGTTCAGCTCACTGGATTTTTATGCTAATCAAGGAATCAGTAACTGTATATCTCATACAATCCTGCTTACACACACACACATATAATGTTAAGATTAAATTAATACTAAATAGTACTAAATGTAAAATTAAAACTTATAAAACTTTAAATTAAAAACAGTACAACAATGAAATTGAAAAAGAAAGCAATCTGCTCCCATATGGTTTATTCATATCTGTCTATGTAAATTGGAAAAGCATACCCTGCAGGTACACCATCTGAGATCGGATTTCCAGTAAAGAAACAATGAAAATGACAAAATCAAACCTTGCTATAAGGATGGCCTTTAGAAAAACAAATGTCCATCCTCCTTCACCAATACAATTTTTTTGGTCAGGTGAGAAGTGAATTGCATACTTCAGATTTTCTATTAATAAGCCACACTATGGTCTCCCCACCAAAATAAATGTTTCCCTTCATGCCATGATGTCAGGAGGGATGGAATTGATCGTATGTCGCTAGGGAGTGCATTCCACAGACGGGGAGCCACCACCGAGAAGGCCCTCTCCCTCGTCCCCACCAGCCGCACCTGGGAAGCCGGCGGGAGCGAGAGCAGGGCCTTCTCGGTGGTGGCTCCCCGTCTGTGGAATGCGCTCCCTAGCGACATACGATCAATTCCATCCCTCCTGACATTTAGGAAAAAAGTGAAAGCCTGGATGTGGGACCAGACGTTCGCGTAGTAGCACAGGACAGTACTTTAGTAGTTTTAATGGAAAGTTGGTGAATAGGGCTCAATGCTTTTATGGACGGAACACTGTTTTTAACATAGGTGAATGCATAGGATGTGTGAATATAATTGTATTTTAATGTATTTTAGTGTCGAATGCTGGAGGGTTTTAAATTGTGTTTTATACTGCGATTGTGATGTAGGCATCAAATTATGCCTTTTGGAAGCCACTCTGAGTCCCCCCTCGGGGGTTGAGAAGAGTGGGGTAAAATGCCATAAATAAATAAATAAATACATAAATAATGTCTAAAACTTGGGTTGATGTTCTCCCAGACATTTGGATGGCCAGACTATAGTTTGAAAAAAGCATGAACACATTTCTATTCACACTTCACATATCTTATTTGTAGTGGGGGGGGGGGAGAACAATACAATATTTAAAATGAAAATGATTTTAACCAACATAAACTTACTAGTATTTCAGTGGGAAGTTTGGGCCTGCTTTTGGCTGATGGGATAGTCAAATTTTAGGATTGTTGTTGTTATGCACCTTCAAGTCACTTCAGGTTTAGAGTGACCCTAAGTCTAAAGTTTAGTGTAGGTGGCAGTTAAATGACCTTGGAGGGCAACATCTGACCCATGGGTCTTAGTTGGGGGACAAAGAATAGTTCCCTTTTAGTTCATGCATTTAGTCTATATTTCTGAGTTTTCCTTGTAGTCCTTTGATAATTCCGCTTCTTTGAGACAACAGAATAGGAGGTACTAGATCAGGCATAGGCAAACTTTGGCCCTCCAAGTGTTTTGTATTCCAATTCCCACAATTCTCAAAATATATATGCATGTTGTAGGTATATCATGAACCTATACTCTGTTACTGTTGGCTATATGCATGTTAAAACTGACCAGCAGATTCTGAAACAGGCATGGAAAGAATACTTAAAATATAAATAAACATATAAAGGGAGGGGGGATAGGGCTTGAATGTTGGGAAACTCAGACAAGAAGACTCATGAACTGATGAGAATCTTCCCAGTCACCGTTTGGGATTTAGTCTGTGCAAATGTTAATGTAGTTGGTTTTTGCAGAAAATGGAACATTCGGCACAGGAAACAGTGGAATGGAGAATATTTCAGTGCAGAATCACTAATTCCTGTACAGAATGCTACTTTATGAGCATTCAATGTTATAATTTGGTATTCTATGAAAAATCCAAAATAATCAATTTTCATAGCCAACAGCATTCTCTGCACAAGTATTAATATTTCTACATTAAAATACTATTTTTTACACATGAAAGGCTGTTTCCTAGACAGATAATGCTATTTTCTGTGCAAAACTACCCTGTGCATATTTTGCACAGATATAGTCCTGAATTGCAAATAGGTTTCAAAAACAATATGGGTTTTGAAGTCTTTCTTACAGCAAAAAGAAAATGACATAAATTACTCATTGCTACTTTCAAGAAGAAACTTAATGAAAAATTACATCCCTATTCTAATATGAGTGGAGCTTAACTACCTCTTCCAACATAGGGGGCTATAACTCACTATGCCCTTGATTTCACCATATAATCAATCTGATTGCCTTCAAAGCTCAATGCTGTCAGAACACCACTGGACTCAAGAACAGAAGCAGAAGGAATAAACCACATTATTGTTTAAAAATGGCAATAATGTAACAACTGATCTTCAGCTGTCTCTGAATTTGGTGCTTTTTGCAACCTTTACAAACTCACTTTTTGTCTACAGACATTCAATGTAGAACAGTGTTTCTCAACTTTCATAATGCTGCGACCCCTTAATACAATTCCTCATGTTGTGGTAATCTCCAACCATACAATTATTTAGGTTGCTACTTCATAACAGTAATTTTGCTACTGTTATGAATTGCAATGTAAATATCTGATATGCAGGTTGTATTTTCATTCACTGGACTAAATTTGGCAATGATGGGGTTGGGAGGGGTTGATTTGTCATTGGGGAGTTGTGGTTGCTGAATTTATAGTTTACCTACAATCAAAGAGCATTCTAAATTCCACCAACAATAGCTTTGGACCAAACCTGGCACACAGAACTCCCATGACCAACAGAAAATACTGGAAGGGTTTGGTGGGCATGGACCTTGAGTTTTGGACTTGTAGTTCACCTACATCCAGAGAGCACTGTGGATTCAAACAATGATGGATTTGGACAAAACTTGGCATGAATACTCAATATGCCCAAATGTGAACACCAGTGAAGTTTGGGGAAAATAGACCTTGATATTGGGGAATGGAAGTTGCTGGTATTTATAGTTTACCTACAATCAAAGAGCATTCTGAATCCCACCAATGAGAAAATTGGGCTGAACATCCCACACAGAACCCCCCATGACTAACAGAAAATACTGATGGTCTTTGTTGACCCCTCTGAAACCCCCTCACAACCCTCCCATGGGTCCTGACCCACAAATTGAGAAATGGTGATGTAGAAAATGTGGAACCCATTTTTTCACTGAATTGTAATGTATCACATTGTGCGAATGTTCCTATCAAGTGAATGTGGGGGTAAAATAGAACATTTTCTGCATGCTAACTAGTGTATTTATAGGTATAATAGAATAGTTGTGAAAGAACATACCCCAAGCATACTGTCATTGAAGGTATAAGATGGCATCACATTATAATCATGCAAGTGCATGATGTCCAAGTTGCAAAACTATTTCCATATATTTCCTAGTGCATGCTTCTGGATCCATAAATACTACAGCTCCAAGTAATGCCATCCTCATAAGGAAATGAAGTTTTATAATATTAGAAATTCACTACCAGATGGCAGGATGAAGGTAACATGACTAAGTCCTCTTCCTTCACCCATTCCTCCAAAGTCCACCTTGTAGCTGTCTTCATCCTTTAAAATAGCATCTCATACATGCTTGTTTCTGGTGTTGGATGGGTGTTTGGAAGGGTAAGTGTCTGCTCCACTCAGTTGTCAATTCCCATCACATAGGCAGAGTCATTTGGAAAACTCATGACAAAGCGAATGGAGATAGAGATAGACAATTCTGGGATGCAACGTATGGTTTCATGCATTTGTCTTTAGTACTGTCACTGTTACATTGTGGCCTTGGTTGAAAAGAACTGTTGCCATGAGGACCAATGAGTGACTAGAGGGAAGATGAGGAAGTACAATTCTATACCAACTGAGCTACACTTCTACTCATGAGTGTGGAGAAGGAGGATTTTTCCCATTTACAAATGTTGTGATAAAATGTTAATACCCATCTTTTTGTGGAAGAGAGACTACACATTTTTCTTTACCTTGAGCAGTGAAAAATCATGGATTGGTCCTGGAAATCCAACACAGTGATTGGGCTTGAAATGCAGTGTTTTTCTCCCCCCTATAAATTTTCTTTGTAACAGTATTTTCCATATAAGTTTTTCATATAGTTTCACAAATGATACTTGGATCAATATTTTATAAGCCATCTGTAATAAAAGGAAAAAGGGAAGATTCATTCTAAATATATAATGAAGTTCTTTCCATTGATTTTTTTATGTTCAGAAGACAACTGAAATCAATGTTGATGTCACAGGTCTCAGCTAGCTTTGATCAAAAACTGCCAGTTCTTTCAGGGCCCTTCCACATAGCCCTGCATCCCAGAATATCAAGGCAGAAAAGGTTATCTAAGTCCACACTCAGATAATGTGGGATATCCTGCCTTGATATTCTGGAATATAGGGCTGTGTGGAAGGGCCCTCAGTTTTAGCTTTTCTTGAGAACTGCCCAAGTTATATGTGTTTCTTCTTCTAGTGAGGAAATTACATTAATTTCAGTGATGTGCCTCTATCAGATCGGACTGGATTTATATTCCAAATATTGGAAAAGTTGCTCTGAGGGCCCTCCCACACAACAATATAACCCAGAATATCAAGGCAGATAATCCACAATATCTGCCTTGAACTGGATTATCTGAGTCCACACTGTCATATAATCCAGTTCAATGTGGATTTTATACAGCTGTGTGGAAGGGGCCTGAGTAGCTTGATTTCCTAAAACTGAGTCATCATGACAAAAGGATAGTTAATATTCACAACAAGGAACGTTAGCTATTACTATCATCACATGTATGTCCAACACTCCGTAGACAGAAAACAGGACATGTGTAGCCAAGCAAAATCAGGGCATGGTTCGTATTATTAATAAAGAAGAACACATGAATCAGCACAGTCTGAAGCTGAAGGTTTTTGGTTGAGAGTACAGAGAAAGACATGTTTCCACCCCTCTTCTTCTTGCCCCTGTATTGAGTTGGGTAGAAATATTTGTTGCACAGTTTGCAGCAATTGAATAAGTTGAGGAGGAGGTGGGAAGGTAGAAGGAGAAAAGAAAAACCAAGACACTTTAAAAGCAGCTGGAAAAAAGTAAGATGGCAGGGACTGAATCAGGCTTGTCTGTGTCAAGTTGAAACTGTTGGAAGGTATGCCATCCTGTTCACAATGGACTCTTGGCCACTGTGCCTGCTGGCTTTGTTTTTCTGACAGCAGAGTGTTGGGGTGTTGATGAGGGCAGTATGAAGAACATCTTGTGATGCTGTTAGCCATTGTCCCTGGGGTGATACATATAACTGTGTGTTTGTGATATAGTGCTGCACAGTGTGTTAAGTATGCCAGAAAGTCAAGACAAAATGAAATCCATAATTTTGGAAATAACATAAGGGGAAGAAAAGAAGAAAATGATCATGGAAGTGTGCAAATTTTAGGTGAGAAGGTACATAGCTAGGTACCCATGTCTGAGGAATTGGCCTTCTTTCCTTATCACAATCCCAAAACATTAGAACGTTAATGCAGCACCCAAACATCACTTGCTGCTCCGGTTTGGAAATAATGAGGCTAAAAATTATACTTGGGTTGGCCTCACTCCCACATGGGGACAGTAAGGATGGCTTTCCCCACAGTCACAACTGTACAAGGGTACAACTGTGTACTGGCATAGGACAAGTTTCAGTTGAAAAATTACCCTCTACAGGTCATTCATCAATCTCAGAATCCGAGCACCAGATTCTGAGTTTCTTGTCTGGATGTACCTTGAGTTTTGAAAGATATTGAGATTCAGAAAAATACAGAGCTTGAGTTCAGTCAAATCAAACCATCAATGTGTAGTAGCCCACTAACAATTTAATAAGTTACTATGTTTCAGAATTTCAGAGGCAACTAATCTTCAAAGAATAATGTAAATAAGTGAAATATTACATGTTAATTCTTTCCATACATGGAGTTATTTTTAAAGATGATGTTATTGAGATTCCTTCTGGAATAAAAATGCATAGCAGAAGCAATTTATGTGTTTTGAGCAGCCTAAGGTTCATTTGTAATTAGCGAGGGAATGCCCTATCAAGATGACAGTATTGTTTCTCTCAGAGGCATTATTGGGAAGAAAAGATGGCTACTACAGTCCCCACTTAAAATGGGGATTTGCCACCTCATCTTCAAATACATCTCCTTCTCTATGGAAAAGATATTGGGTATGTACCACATTGACAGCTGACAGTTTCTCCTTCATCTTTATTTTGATCCATGGTCCTGAGAAAGAAGATTGAGAAATACTCTGCCCTGATCAAGTCAAGTGTATATCCCTAATAAGACTTTAAAATTGGAACAAGGTACTTTCTTCGTATCCACCGAGGTTCCAGGAACTCATTTAGATACCAAATCCATGGACACACAAGTCCCATTATATACAATAGCATTGTGAAATTGTGCCTCCTATATAAAATGTCTGTATAAGAGGTGCTCAGAAACTTTTTGTGTTTCTGTTACAATATTTATTTACACAAATAGAGAGAGTATAATATTATATGTCTATAGCACTAACAGTACAAGATATGTTGGTGCTCTTCTCTTCACTCGTCAGATTGTACTGGGAACTCAAAACTGAAGGTCCATAGGTTGTGAGACCGATGTGGAAGGTGGGCTGCAGTATTACTGCTTCCTCCAATAAGTTGCTTAGAAATGGGATCATATCTGTTTAAAAAACAAAGCCTGTGAGATCCTCAGAAGAACTCAGAAGGTGTACCAACATAGCAGTAGGAGTGTATCTTTATTTTTTGACAGAAGACTTGAACAGAAGGATAGAGAAAGCTATGTTTTGACTTCTACACTGAGCAGTGATGACAAGGAAAGTCACCAAGGGAGTGTGTGTGTATGTATGCAAGCTTGTGAGAGCAAGAAATAGAGAAAGTACAAGGTGTCATCTTACAAAGTGACTTATTGGTACAAGAAGGAAGACTTTTACAGCTTATAGACTTGAGCAAGGATGTGAATAGTAATAAGCTTTGTAAAATGAGAGACCTTGAGCAGATTTAGCCTCTGGTGTTATAATTCATGAGGGCTGTCAGCTTTTCAACCATTTTCATGCTTACTTGAAAAAGGGGGCATTTTTATGACGGATGTGAGTGAATTTGCTAGCTGGAATTAACAGTAATTGCCACTGCTGTTATTTTATCTGGTGCAAGTGATAGTAAGATAATTGCAGGTCATTATTTAAAAATAATTTGATTGGCTAATGTTTCATCTGTTTAGTTTATCTTTTCCTAGCCCAGCAATTGGAGACGGATGAACTGCTGGTATGTATCTGTTCATGTACTGCATATTCTGCTGCCCAGCCATTCCCAAGAGCCCCCTATTGAAACCTGTACTGCAGTTTTGAAAAAGACAGTTCTCTTTCTGCTATCACATTAGACTTTATGAGAGATGATATGTGGAAGGAAAGGAAAACTAGCAATCAAGGTGGGAGAAAATGAGAACAAATCAAGAATAGAGCTTCTGATGAAACATTTTCGAGTGGAAATAGTTCTGTGTTTGATTAAGAGATTGTAAGCATTTTCTTCTGTCACACTTTCTTCTTTTTTAAATTCCAGAGATGTAGTCACATCAGTCTGTTCCAGCAAAAAGAACAAAGAGTCCTATGGTATAGCTCATAGCTCAAAGACCATTTGCCACCAAAATACTGACACTTGTAATGAATTCAGAGGTTCCTCCTGAGGCGAAACATCTGAGGAATCTGGGGAGAAGCCAGAAGCTTCTATAAGTCTAGGAAAATGTTTCAGATGGATTCCGCATATCCCTGGGTTGCTGCCAGGTTTCTGCCAAAAGTGGAATTCAAGGCATATTTTAACATTTCTTCTCAAACTTTCCACCTGATGAATTCCAAGAAAAAGGCAAGTTAGTTTGGCTAGATGAAGTTTTCACAAGATGATTCCCTGCATCAGAATTAGTACATGAATGGTGGAATGGTTTTGATGTGAATACCCTTCACCCTCCAATGAAGATTGGAGGGTGGAGCAATTTGTCTCCTCCCCCTGGAGAAGAGATTGGTTGGTTCCGTAGAACCATTCAGACAGGCGGTGGGGCTGATCTTGCTGTAGGCCAGCCCCTTCTCCCTCATTCAACTCGAGAGCGTCGCTGACCACTCCCGTTATAGTTATTGGCTGCCCATTGGGACAGGGTAGGAATTTTTCCCCTCTTATGTTCTGGGAGGGTTTTTTTTGCCTATCCTATACTGTTTTTTAGGGGCTAGCTGGGATGGTCAGTTTATAAATAGACTTAGTGTAAATAGATTAGAAATTTTAAAGGTTGGTATATACTTAAGGCACCCTTTAAGGGCATGGGCCATTATGCAAACATTCACCTAGAGGTTAATTTTAGGGGGTGAGGTGATTTAGAATGGCACAGAGACGGGGAGAGTCTGGTCTCAATAAGTGAGAGAGATTTCTCTGGGTGTTTCCCTTACAGGTTGCCTGGGTTTAAATCTCCAGGGGACACGGGTATTACGCCTGAATAGCTGAGGGGTAGACTATACAAGACACTACCTCGGCTTTGACACACCAAGTTGAACTGGCACCTAAAGTTAGTTGAGTTAAAAGTTAAATAGCTAACAATGATTAAAGTTGCCAAAATTTTAAATCCATATTATTGTTGTCTTTCTCGTTATTTCAGGGGATTGGAAAATAATCGGGTTCGCTTTGTCAAAGGCAACCCCCCCCCCCCAAAAAAAAACATAACATTTTATTTAAGGAAGTGGAGGGAAGGTCAGAGCGAAATGTAGTTTTAACTGGGCAAAATTCACTCTTCAGGTCTTACTGGTCATATAGGGAATGACATGTTTTCCCCCTGAAAATAATGACTGCTAATAATAGTAGGAGGACTATTTATAGCTGTTAGTTTTGCCATGCAGTCAGAATCTAGAAAAGAGATATTCTTACAATTAAGCCTGTTTTAACACAAAGAGACAGATGCCAGGGGCCGTTGCAATAGGAGCATATGTGTGGCATCAGATTTACTAATACTTGCATCCCCGAACCCTCTTTCTGAAGCTAAGGGGAGGGAATGTTTTCATGTTCTAACATTTTCCCTGGGTAGCAGCAAATTGGCTGCCACACATTCATCTTGAGCAGAACTGCACAGAGTCACTTGAGAGCAAGGCGGCAGCAGGGGGGGGGGAGGCTCAGGGAGGAGAGATAATTTTGAAACTGCAACTGCATAGCTAAATTACATGCCTGAAAGTCAAGAGACGTAAGATGTGATCTTGATTCATGTGGACAATGTTAGGCAGGCTGAAAAAAGAAAGTTTAGATGCAAGAGATTCCCTTCTGTCAAAAAGAGTGCTTTATTCCTACAATATAACACAGGCTTTGTCCTAGGGCAGGATTAATGCAGCAGGCTCAAAACAAGTAGACAAAGCTGTATCTGAAGTCCCATGGATCTCCAAGTGTGACTTAAGAGAAATAATGAAAGCAGTCATGTGACTATTACCAGACTTGGGCCAGTAGTTGCTACACAAAGAGTCATGACTGCTGACCCCATTCCATGTGAATAACATTAGTAGAGAGAAGGTCATATAGATGTTGATGAAAAAAATGTTACTTTCGACACCAGTATTGATCCCTAAACATCTCAAAAGCATCAGGGCTAAAGTTACTGTGCATGGCATCTATACATTGTAATGTATTCATAGCTTTCTCTCAGTGTAGAGACAAACCACCACATTTTCCTTGAAAAGTCAGAATGAAGCACATTTTATTATTTTCTTCATATTTTCCACTGGGCCAGTGTGGTGTAGTGGTTTGACCATGGGACTATGACTCTGCAGACCAGGAGCTCAACCCTCACTCATTCATGGAAGCCCAATGATCAGGTCACACGCTTCCACCCCCAGAGGAAAGGAAAGACCCTCCTGAGCAAATGTTGTCAAAGAAACTCTGTGATAGCTTCACCCTAGGGTCTCAATAAGTTGAAACATGATTTGAAGTCACACAATAACAACAACCTCCTTCAGGTTTCTTGAGGCATATTATACATCTGTATCCCTGTCTCCCACCTCTAGACCATCCTTTCTGCTTACATTCCTAAACATCTTAATCAGAGAAAAGAGAAGAAAGGTTTCCTCACATCCCATAGCAAAATTAGAATGTGGCAGCTAGTATCTTCAAGTCAAATAGTGAAAAATAATTGGAGGGCAAGCAGGGGTTCCCTGGCCCTGTGGCCACAAGTCTGCATTGATCATTTTGTGGAATGAAGGAGAAAGCATGCAAACTTAGTCCAAGTGCTCTCTTCCTTGATCTTAATGGTGGTAAGAAATAAAATCATTATTAATAATAATGATCTAGACACTGGCATTTATTAAGTCTTTTTGAGGAAGAAGGACAGTTAAAACATGTATTGACTGTAGTCCTTGAGCACAGCTAGAGGTTAAATGTATTATTTTTCTGACTGAATGGGTCAGGTGGTTTTAAATGGAAAAAATGCTTGTTTGTTCAGGAGATGACTACTGGAAAAACTTTCAAAATGTCTCTAGTTCTATAATTCTGTCATAGGCCATAGTGTGTGATGTCCTTGAACTGAGATTATCATGAATTATTTCATTTAATATATTTCCGAGAGCTTTTCTTATAGAGAGATACTAGGAGACAGAAATTTAGTTCAGTTTCTTTACCATTGATGCCACTTTTGTTTTTGTTTTAATCACAAAATCCGTCATTTCATCCAAAACGCTTTAGATACAATAGCACTACAATTCAGGTTCCCTTAAATGATTGGCTACCCTTCATGGAAGCAAGGCAAAAAGTCAATGACAGTACTTGCTTCCAATTTTTGGAGTTTTTGACAAAACATTGGTTTCTCAGTGATCTAATCTTGTCCAGGAAATCTCTCACCTGGGTATAATAATGCTTTCAATGAAGCATAATTCAGCAAATCTGGAAATCATAATTTATGATGCCATCTGGTCAAGCACTAATGAATCTGTTGGGGATGTTTATCTAATACATCATTATCACTAGTGAGGGCAAATCATTCTCAAACTTCTTGGATCAAAAAAGTACTGCCAGCTTGTTATGTTTTTTTGTGGCATGTGCAAGTTTCTATTTCTTTTTCAGCAATTACAGTGGGAAACAAGTATGAAAGCCTAGCCCTGATTTTGTGAATTCAAAGTTTATATTGAGTGCCAAATACTGTAGTTTAATTCAGGGATGGGCAACCCTCCAGATGTTTATGAACTAGAACTCTTGGTACTCCTTGGCAGCATAGCCAGTGGTGAAGAATGCCTGGACTTGCAGTCCAACAACACCAGGGGGAAAAAAATCACAGTTTGATGTACGCAAATTACTCCTTCCAACTGTGAAAACAATAGAATGTGTGCCACCAGGTTAGTAGCCAACTTGGGATCAGGAACAAACAAAGTGCTTCAAATGATTCATGTATTTCCAAAAATTATTCCCACCAAGTAAAGGAAAAAATTTCCCCAAAATGAGCCTATTGAAAACTGTGTGTGCTGGCTATGGAATGTAGAACAAGAGCCTGGGCTGTAGTGATGAATGGAGAATCCTGGTAGGAGGTAATGAGAGTCTGCCTTCTGGAAGAGGAAAACTCTCTAAATGGGAAAGGATATGCTGCAATTTTATTCTAATCAAATTGTGCCATTTATGAACAAGATAGGTTATGTACATTTATTCTTAAGTTTAATTAATATGTAAGTCAGAATAGGTACATTTTAAGTGTAACTCTAGCCAAAAACATATATTTTTGTTTTGGATAGCATAGGGGTTAGCACCCCTGTGATGTTTGTTTTGCTGTCAGTGCCCCTGTTCAGAAGATTTTACCTTACCTCACTTTCTGTCCCTGTGATAATTGGATTTTGACAAACTTGGCTTGTTGTGGCAACAAAGGTTGGTGATAAAGCTTTGGTGGAGACAGATTTTCCCCATGATAAATTTTTCAGAAGTGAATTTTTCTTCCTAGGGATAGATTTCTCTCACTTCCTTTTGTGTCATCCCTGTTCTTAACTATAAATAATTTATAAGTTGGATGTTTGTAACTCAGGGACTGCCTGTATATAGTGAAAAGAGCCCATAGAACCATACATGGCTATATTTAAAGCATAAAATGTTACTTTAGCCAGGAAAAAAATCTGAATTCCTTTCATTGCTTCTCTTTCTCCATGTTTGTGTATCAAGAGATCAAAGTTCCCTGGATCTGTGGTAAAAGATTTAAAAATTGAAGAATTGTGGCTAGGTTATAGATAAGAATTAGGCACTCACATATTGATGTCAGGTTCCTTTTTTATCCAAAATCCTAAATTGTGGGCCCTTTTTTCTCACCCTCATGCCTATCTTATTCATATATCCTAAAATTCAGGATTTTGTTTTGTTTTCCCTGCTTATTCACATCTAATGGTGTAAATGGCACTACACAGAGTGTTACTAGTACAAGAAGAACTATAGTAGCGAGAAACAGCATGATGTCTAAACTAGCTGCTTCCAGAAAGAAAGACAAAAAACCTGAATTTACAGCTCTGCAAAACAGACACATACACACTGATTGAATCCAAACTGAGACTCAAAGTGCATTTAACATGAACCATACAGTGTGCTATAGTCTTTTTATCTAGCTGTATGTAAGCATGTAGGGACCTTGATTCCTATGGTGACCATACTGTGCAGGATAGGGAAGTCTAAATCATCCCCAAGCCACATCCCCCACCCAGCTTCTCACCTATCCATTAGTGGTACATCCTTATTAGCAGCTGCACCAGAAAAGAAAATGTCCAAGAGGGGCATTTAAACTTTCCTTTCTTACATGTGGCAGTTTCAGTTAGAATCAAGAAAATGCATTCTCAAGCTGAAGGAAATAAGAACAACTTGGAAAGGTGTATATTAATCTAGAAATCTTAGGGTTGTTTTTTTTTTTACAAAATCAACCACTCAAAACTTGGCCAACATATCCACAGGTCAGTGTAAGTACTTTGTTTAAAAATGACCCATACCCTTCTCTGAGTAGGGTAGTTATTTATTATGTATTTCATAAGTAAGTAAGTATAAAACTAATAAAGGGAGCACAAGTGGTGAAATAATTTTAGATCAAAAACGGGCAACAGTGACCACATTGTAGATTTAAACAGTTCTTCCTCTGTGCATGAGGCGGGGCATTGTGGGCAAACATACAGATGTGGAGTTGTTTGTTCTGCTCCACAGTCATACAAGGTGGGGGATTCTTCTAGATACTGCCATTTAGCCATGTTGTCAATAGAATAGTGGAAGCTGAGAACTTATTCCATTCCACGAGAACCTTAAAAAAATCACTGACTCCTTTTACTCATTCCACCACAGCATCAATTCTGTCCCTGTATAATTTTTATTGCAGATATATAAAGATTAGGAAGGAGTATGAGAATAGATCTAGAACAGGGCCATTTTTAACATCTTACATGTTTGTCTTCCTTTGTTATCTAATTTTCTATGATGTTAAAAGAGAAAAGAGAGGGGGAGGGAAAGGGAAAGGGGAAAGGACATTTTTAATCTAAAACAAGAATAGAAAAGCAGGTGTACAATGTTTTAAAACAACAGAGATAGAAAAGTTGGGAAAAGTTTTGATTTTTTTGAATGCTTGTGTGAAAAAAAATCGTGATGATAGTAGTGGTGGCTCTTTTCTCGCTTATGGAATGTCCATCAATCTATCCTTGGGTCATATTGAAATCCATAATTTTGGATCCAAAACCTGCCTTCAATTTGTACATGAAATCGACTTATAAATGAAGTTGACTCATACATGAGTGCATATGATATATATTAGTTAATGCATAATTTGACCCTTTACTAAACTTCAGGCAAGCATTGAAAAGTTGGGTAAGTCAGGGGTGGGGCAAGTGTACGGAAAGGAATGCAATCATTTTAATGATACCCTCACAAAGCTGAAATTTGCTCAATACACAGAAGGGCTTCATGAGATCCCAAGCTCAGATTCTGAAGGGCTCTCCTTTTCTGAGCCATTGGTTTTAACATGATCAGAACAGTGAAAGGACTGGAGCTATATTTAATTTTTTTATGTGTTTGAACAGAACTCTCAGAATAGTTTAATTCAAAGATTGTAGTAAAGCACCCTATGGCCTTACACCTGAACATTTCATTGGGCGTGTTTAATGTAATTGGATAAAAAGTGTGCTCTGTACTATATTTGTGCCATGTAGGACAATTCTACCATGTCTGGTGACGTCTCTGTTATGTCTAAAGCACAAGACATTCTTTTTTCAATCAGGAAGTGTTTTTTAAAGATACTGGGGTTGGGGACATGAGAAGAAGTTGAGCTTTGTCAAATGTAGCAGAGTTTTCTGCAGCCATTTGACCTGATCTTGTAACCCCCCCTTTTTTTTTGTTTCACTGGAATCTGTGCAATTTAAATTAGTCAATTGCAACCTAGATGCAATCCAATCCATCATTAAAACTAAATTGATACATCAGGAGGACTGTAGACTGATGGTCCATGAAGGTAAAGGAAGTAATATATTAAGGCTTCAGAAAGACTCTGATTTGGTTGCCTGTTCAGCAGAGAAACCAGAAGTCAATTCCCTGGTGAGCCTGATAATGCCATCAAGAGTGAAATACTAATTGGCTTTGTGAGTCACAAATTATGTGGTCCTAATTTATGAAGATTGTGAAAATCTTCACAATTTTCTACTTCTCATGTTTTGATAAAACGCTATTTGAGATTCTTTGGCTTTGGTTTCTTTTATAACAGAATTTTAGCCTTTTCCTTTGTACTTCTTATGAATCTTTTCTTGGCAATTTCACACTCTGTTCTTGCCTTCAAGATCCATGTGACGGGGATTAAAAAAACAAAGAGAAAAGAAACAGGTTTATTGTGAACCTTTGTGAGTCAGTCATGGCAATGAATCCCATTTCTTGAATTACAGGAGTATCAATGTTTATGGCTCCGGTACACCATCTGCCTTCCTGGAACCCAGTGTATTACAATTCTTTCCTCTTATTTTTACAGAACAAACATAGTTTTGTTACAGCAGACATTTTAAAATCTGTTAATATGAACATAATGAAAGGGCCATATGTGCCAATGTTTGGCTGGAAAAACATGTTGGTCATATTTTGGACATGGAGCCTAGAATGAAAATCCATGTGTGATACATCTAGAGATTTTTGGTTGCCTTTGTCTGTAGAGTTCCATCTATGCTTCTTCTAGTAAGACTAAGGATATAACACTTTGCTTCTTTCATGTTCACATGCAAGAATGCAGAATTGCAAATATTCTCACTATGCAAGCTGAGACTATAAACGAAGGGAGTGGCCTGTCCCATTTTATATTTTGGATCTTTTGTGTGTGTGAATTTCATTTGCGAAAACACTAGGTTTGTGTGCAAAATACTGTTTCCTGTCTAATGAGTGAAAAGTATACAAGCTGTCTCAAATGCAAAAATTATAGTTAGCTTTGGTTGTTTTAGTTATCTTAGGTTTATTTTATTTGGACACAGTGTCTCAGTGTCTCAAGGTGCTTTTTCTAAGCAAGGATGAATAAATGGAATTTTATGCACCTGATAAGACAGAGTTCTTAACAATGGGAGGGAGGGGGTCTTGTGATTATATATATTGTTAAAGATCCTCTTCGTACCACTGCTTACTTTGGCTGTATAGTGGTAGGTAATAATCCAGATGGGGTGAAGACTTCTTACACAGGTCAACATGAGGTTCCTGGGATATGCCAGTACATAAAAGGGGATTAGACACATTTCTTACAAAGAACATAAAGGGAAGCATAGAAGCAAAAGAAACCAGTCTTCCCAGGATATAAAATAAATGGGTTCTAAGTCAAAGACAAAATTCACAAGATCTCGAAGATGACTAGACCATTTTATTTGTTAGCACACTTTCAAACGTTATCAACTGAAAGTTTCCAGAAGGAAAGGTAACTCAGGAAAGTGGACAAAGCTAGAAAATACAGAAAGGGCTCTCTCATCTAAATATATAGGAAATAAAAGCCTAGCAACAGAATTAAATGAGAGAATATTATTGGTGAATGGAGTACACCACTTCCGATTTCAGGAGTGGACAGAATTAATTTTTTACAGGATTCCCTATTTTAAGTATTCTTTGCAAATAGAAAACTAATACAACACAATGACCCTTTTTATACATGGCTTTCTCTGTGAGTTGTAGGAAATAATCAGAAGCATGATTTCTCACCCACTGCTTAGAAATATGCAGGCCATGTGTCTCTCGGTTTTGAGTCACATGAGGTAGTCATGAGTAAATCAGTCCATTTCTGGTCGATGTCACTTTCCATATGTGCTCACACCATATGTCTGTTCCATCTGGTTTTCACCTTACTATTCATACTGTAATGCATATTTTCATAAACATTTTTCCCTCCCATATGTATTTTGAAATATATTTTCAAAATGCATATGTGAAAGGATTATGTATTTAAGAACAACTTACTATTATACTAAATGGATTTACAGTTCAGTTTATGGAATATTTTATAGCATTACAGTGTTCCCTCACTATGTCATGGTTCACTTATTGCAGACTCGCTGTTTGCTGATTTCAAAAAATATTAATTTAAAATATATATCATAGTATTTTTGCTGTTTTTGGGGGTTCTGTCACCGCTGCTCTCCAAGGCATTTTCCCTCCTTAATCCTCCCTCCCTCCAGCCTTGTGAAGGGCCTTTCCTTCACTTTATTTTAAGTTTATAAAGTCTTAAAATAATGTATAACTACTAAAATAATGTATAAATATTAAAATAAATAGAGCATTCCTACATCACAGTTTTTCACTTTTGTGGGATGTCCTGGTACCTACCCTCAGCAATAAGTGAGGGAACACTATATCTTTCATTGGGTACACAAACAAACAATAAAGGGGAAGCATTCAGATATACTCTAACACTCATTCATCATTCATTCATTCTCTATGCATACGTTACCATAGCTTCTTAAATCTCCTGGAGGAGAGAATTGAATATATGCTAAATTGTGTTCCCTGCAAATCTGCCATTCTGCTGATACACCATCTTTCTCTGTTTCCTGGAGAAAGTGGCGGGTGACCAGATTCTGCTGTCTGACATGATTTTGGATAGTAAAAAGGTCTATTATATGCCAATTTTTTGCTGCTGTTGTTCTAAAAAGTTGTAAATGTCTGACAGGTTGTTTTACAGCTAAGACATGCTGACTCCATCAGCTCCTGAGCAGGCATCCTTAACTGATGTTGGGTTTCCTTCTTAACATAAGGAACCAATGTCTTTGACTATGTAAACATGTTGTTTTCAACCACAGAGTTAATCTCTGATCATGTCAGAAGTTCATGAATTCTTCATATCCTTTCATAATGCCATTTTCACAGGTTCCAATTTTCTTAGGATGTGTTCAGCCTCTATAGGCCACATTCATACACCTTTCATACAATTTCATTCAAACCACACGACACTTTGGAGGGGGAGGTTGCCACCTTTTTTTTATTTCTCTGGGCTGATTTAGGCCAAGAAGACACTGTTTGTGAGCTGGAAGTGAACTGGAAGTGATTTCTATGCCACTTCCTTTTTTGTTTAAAAAAATTAAACCTTGCTTGGACCTAAATGAATTTATAGCTTAAACTTGGCAAAAATGTCTTTAAATCACCTCTTTGAGGAACATCTTACTGTGAAAAGAAAAAGAATGTATTTCCAGAGAGGAATAGGTTGAGTTGTAGGCCTCCAAAAGATCAGGGCTCGCCAGAATGGTCCCCCAATCTCTTTTTTTTTATTTTTTTAAAAAAATATTGGTTTTTTGACATACAGAAAGAAACAACATCCATACAACAACCATAACAAACAAGTGCACTGTGAAAGTGCCCCTTCCAATGGTCCCCCAATCTCAACAGTCACTTGCCCCAGCCTAGTTCAAAGAGTTGTCGTAAATTCTTTTTGCTTACTTGTGTCATTATGAACAGTGTGACCCAAATTTGGCCCAAAGCCGTTCGGTGATTTCTTGATGCCTCTCCTTGCTAACACCTGCCGGCCAGCTAGGAAATGTATTGCTGTTCAGCTGAATCTCTATCACTGGCCCTTCTACCTGCACCTGAAATCTAGACTAAAAAAGCTGATACGCTACAAGGTTGTAGAGTTGAAGTTCTTAGTTCTTTGAGGAGCTGAGGTATACATTTCTTTGGTTCACATTTTAATATTATAATTTGAGAAATATCTCTAATCAAGGGAAGTGTATAAAATCCATATCTATATTAGGAGGAAACACACACAGAAATTCATAATGAAAACAAGACTTAAAATATATTCTGACAGGTAAATTGCTGGCAAAACACATTTGCCTTGGGCAAAGCTGCACGGGATAAAAGAAATTCACAATATTTTAAAGTAATATTTCAAAAATAATAATAAAATTATTTTTTAAAATAAAATATACATAAATAAGGAAATGTGGGAAATTGGCCACAGTATCAGTTACTAATCCTTTTTCCAGTTGTGTGTCTACTGGTTGTGAACAAAAAAAAGGAAGTCTGAGAAGGTGATTGGCAAATACCTCTTTGCTCCTTATCACTTGCTGTGTGGTTTGCTGAGCTACAACATTTAAGAACATTTCAGTTCTTAAATTATCTTTCCTGCTATTTTGCACACAGTGATAAGCATGGACACAAGGTAAAAGAAGTAACGGCAGTGGGTAGAGACATTTTCCAATGTTTTCATTTGATGATAGACTTTGTTAATTTGTGGATACCAGAATGAGTCTTGATAACCATAATATTGCTGAACTCTGTCCAGACTATTTAATTGCACTTGTCTTATTCCAAAATAAAAATAATACCTTTCAGAAAGTTGAGTTCATGTAGTTGCTTCATTTCCAATGGGAATAAAGACTGTGACATTCATTTTTCAGCTTGTTGTCCTATTGTCCCTTTGCTGATCCTTATGCTCAATTAGAACTGCATGAGCTCTGCAATATTTTCATTAGTGCACTAGGAACTTGGTCACTAAGCAGTGTTGGATCTTACCATAGTTTGTAATGGGACATTGCACATATAATCCCAGTTGTTGAAAAAGAAAAAGCTGCATATAGATGGCCATCCTTGCTGCTTCTTTTAGACTGCTACAGATATATAAAACATTTACATATTCAGCATATGACTCTTCCTCAGCTCTAAATCAATGTAGTGTTTTATTTCTGAAGTCCTTGAGCCCTACTGCAAATCACTACAGCCATAGCACTTGTTCAGAAGGACAGATAGGATAGTATTTAAAACAGCACAAAATATTTACATCTTACAGAAAGTATATTTCCACTCATCCTTTATGTTATTCAAATGCTTTAGATGTTTCCTTAGGGCATAAGAATAAACAAGCCTCTACCACAAATAGTTATGTCAGTTCTGTTTTTAATCACAGAACACATCTTCTAATTGAAGAAGACATCCTGATAAAATTATCTTGTTAAAATAAGCTGTTGTTTCAGCGTCACCATATTTATGCTTCTTGCTGTTTTGAGAAGAAGAGGAAATAAATATTCCAGATTTAAATGAAACAAAAGGGTTTCAAGATCATTTCTCGTGGTTACTTTCTCAGACTTCATAATATCTGCAGCAAAATATTGAGAATGGTACAGAGAGTAGACCATTTTCAAAACAAAGAAATATCTAAGTCATGCCTATATACAGTAGTATTCAACAAAATCTCTTTAACTGTACCAATCACATATTATTTGAAAGTAGTGTGAAGTCAAGGACACAGTCGTACCTGTGTTTCTAAATAGTGTCAACCCCAATATGAGGCAGAGGAGTCTATCTGTGTTTGTATGCAAGGGGACTCAATGGTTGCTGCATTTCAGATTTTAATTTGAGACATTATTTAAATCCCTCATATTGTTTTTGCTCAAAATTGTGCTCCTTATCAGAGTGGTTTTTTTATTTAAAAAACCTAATTTGTGACATGTTAAACATATTGTTGCTATTGCTTGTCATTTAAAAATCTTTACAATAGGTTGGTTTCCAGTTACTTTTAAATTGTTTTGAAGACATCAAAATGTACAAAGTGACCCACAGTCCTCCTATGAATCCCAGAAGGCTTAATTTTGGGAATCCAAGTAGATATTAAAGCAGCAATGACATTGCCACCTTTAATTTTAAAAATATGGTATTGTTGTGATCTAATTTCTTCTCGACGCAATGTTGCTGGCAAGGTTGTTGCTTTTAATGTATCACTTCCAGGATCTGACCCCCTTTGCCCTTGCTGTTTTAAAGCAAAGGAAAAGGTGATAGGACATCTGATTATGGAACTCCCGTATGACAATCTGATTCCCTTAGATGGAACAGAATTAATTCAGATTGTGTATTTGATACAACGGGGGCTTGGTTGTATTCATTTCCTCTGTAAAATATCTTTTACACTTCAAGTGTTCTGCTCATTGGTTTTAAAGACCAAAGTTAGTTAGCTAGTTAGCTAGCTAAAATGTAATTAATTAAAGCAGCTGTTTTAAGGTACTGACCTTTATTTCCATCTTAAGTTCAACACCTTGGATAGCTACATCAATAAATAAATCAGAGAACAAATTATCAGCACTTTCGCATTGCTGGTACATCTGTTAGCTATTGTGTAGAAGCTACTCAGTGTACTGGGACAATAAGATTACTCATTTTGTTTCTAATCCTTAGCATTCTGAAAACTAGACAGATTCATGGATACCAAGTGTATCGGTAGTTACTGAAAAGGACATTCAAGTGCCACCTCGGAGTTGGTTGAGGTAGGCAGGATTTCCCTGGGTACTGGTTGTGGGGGGTCGGGAGCAGGTCAGGGTTTTGCCCTCCCTTCTGCTCGAGATCCCCGTATACAACTGGTGGGCCACTGTGTGATACAGAATGCTGGACTAGATGGGCTGAGGTCCGATTCAGCATGGCTCTTCTTATGTTCTTATGTTCTTAACTAGCCAAAATTATTTTAAGTGCTACCAATATTATGTTCTTTTTGGTCTCAGAAGGCATTCAGAAGATGGCAAAAACAAAACATAATGAAACCAACCTCCCCCCTTCCCCAAACCCCCTAGGAGACAATGGTTTTTCCAAAGAGATGTATGGAAAACAAATCAAAGCCTTTTCTTGTTACCTTTGTCTCACAGCTGTAAGCAGTGATAAGAGCAGAAAAATAAACTCCAAATGCTTTCTCTTTTTTCTATGTTAATTTTTAATTACAATTAGTTTTGTCAATATCTTTTTAGTAGAAAAATGCCATCTTAACAACCTGCATTTTGATATTTTGATAACTGGAACACAATTGAATGAAATGCTGGATCTTGAATTGTGAAATGGTTCAGAAGAAACATTGCTCTTACCTTGTGCATAGTGTTTTCCCATATTACTTGTTGCTGTTTGCCTCCATGTTGTTTCTGACTTATGGTGACCTTAAGGTAAATCTGTCATGGAGATTTCATGGCAAGATTTGTTCAGAGGGGATATGCACTGAGGATGAGAGGATATCCATATAAGAATAAGAATCTTGTCTTCCCCAGTGATGTACCCAACTGTCTGCCTGTGTATCATTTACCTACCTACCTACTGTACATTGAAAACAGCTTGTGAATAGCTTTATCTCAAGACAATAAGCTGTTGAAGATACTTATCCCAGGTTCAAACATTTTCTTTAGAGTGACATTTTGAGTACACACTGACTCATTCACAAGTCTGATTAGCATTTGCAAATCGTAGTGCCTGCTTAGGGCACCTGTCCTGTAAGACTAACTGTTTTATTTCCTGTAAGACTAACTGTAAGATTTTATGGGCTCCAGTTATTTTCTTCAGTGATTCAACATTCACAAATCCCTTTTTATATAATATGAAACAATGAAATTTGATATCTGTTTGAATGCAAAATAACTTTTGTATCTTTTAAAAGAAGTCTGGAAAATATTTAATAGGGATGTATTTGCTCTTGAATTAAATTTTATAATATAAAACCTACTGGAAAGCCCGTAATTTTATAAGGTAATTTTGAAATAGACAAAATCTATAACAGAAGTCAAATTTGAATGGACTACTCACACAAAGAAGAATGGACATGTGCATTTGCTACTAGAGCAAGCACAGTGTTCATATATTTTTAAAGTTTCTTTATTAGGGAATAAGAGGTATTGTGGTTTTTGCATTAGTTAAGCAGATCAGGTTTGAAGCACATACTTGGGTCAAAAAGACCTTTTCTTGTGTCAGATTTCTGAAATATATGTGAAATATATTGTACTGTGAGCATTTAAAAAACTGTCTGGTTACAATGGGTGTGGGGTGGGAAAAATGGCACAAGTGTTTTCTTCTCCATAACTCACAGGTCCAATTTTCCTCCAGAACAGCAAGGGAGAGGCCAAAGACCCATTGTTGGGATCTGTGGACCAGCCCGCTGTAAGGAAGGAAAATTTTCAGGTAACAACCATGTTTTCTTTTTCTTGTATTTTGTACTTAAGTGTTTTCGAGCTTCCTGAGTAAACTGCATTTTGTGCCCATGTTCACACAAGGGCCTCGGGTATAGATTCATTGTTATGTGAAAGCTCTGGGTGGCTGTCACAGGTATTGGTTCTGACAACTGTGACAGCCTCCCACAGACAGCCCCTGGCAGCCTTTGCTCCATACTGACCATTTGTGTACTCATCCTACATGAATGCTATCCATTTGTATATGTGTGGGTTTTCCCCCTTGCAGCAACAGAGAGGAACAAAGGGGCATGCTTGTTTCTCATTCTTGTTGCAAAAAAACAAAACAAAACAAAAACACACTAGGCACTGCTGGAGGGCGATTAAGCAGAAAAACAGGTGAATGTGTTGAAGCGTGAGTCAGGGCTGCAATCTTATATTTCTTGGCCTCTGTTTTTCTCCAAAAACTGTTTGCATACAAGTTTTTAAAAATGTTACAGAGTCTCAAGAATCACTCTGGTCCTTTCACATATCATTCGCATTTTTGAACATCCCTAGATCAGCTAGTATTAGATCTACTAAACATCAAGTATTCATTCTATTTGAAATGACTTATGTAATATCTAACAGATATTAGAGGTTCAAAAACATTATTCCCTATCAGCTGATTAATTCAGATGTTACATAGTTAAGTATAAGTATACTTAACCAGATAAACTCTCTTGACCTGATCCTCCATAATCTGAAGCAAATGCCTTGTTTTCATGATCAGCGGAATTGACCTTCTTCTCTACATACAAAGACTGATAAAGTAGGTTAGGTAGAGAATTGGCTAAGCATGTCTAACAACCTCATCAGATGGGGTGAATTCGGCAGCATGCACCAGTTCACCTAAACTTTTAAGGCAGAGCCTGATGGCTCCCATACCAAAATGCACTGCAACTTCCAGCAGGGCTCTGTTATAAAGAGGAAAATGACTTGGTGCATGTCACTACTGCAGCAACATGAGAAGCTTTCCATATTGCCTTGGATCAACAAGGGGAAGGCAGGCAGTGGACGCTTCTTCCCATGGGATGGGGCTTGGGTGAGTCAGTCAATCCATTGTGATTCCAGTAGCACTTTTAATGAGGTCTTAAGAAGTTATACTGAATGTAGGACAATTATCTTGGTTTACTCGTCTATAGCTATTCCATAGTCCTGATTGCTACTGGGTCTAACTATATAGACCAAATGAGCTGATGTGTGGGCGGAGGGTGAATGGAATATGTGGCATAGGGTTAGGGTTGACACCCACTTTAACATAATCTTTTTCTGGCATGAGATAAAGCTTCAGATATTGCCAACACTTTATATCAGTGCAAACAGCTTCCTATTTGGAAGTGCCCATAGCTGTTTACACAGCCATCCCTCTTTCCCTGGGCTTGGACAGCCCAAGTACAAGGGATAGCATATACCTTCCCCTGTCAATTAGGTCTTAGTTGCAAACATGAAACTGATGGTGGTCATTGCTCAGTCTCTGTAGCAAAGCTAGTCAACGTGATGGGACAGCTGTCTTACTTCATTGTTCTGGTTAGCACAATTACAGGCACCAAGCAGCAACCACTGCCAGGTAAGGCTGGAAGTCCAACAGTACCAAAGTAGTTAAATTGCTTCTGGACCATGATGATACCATTCAGAAACTGGGCCAGCTTAGTGTCATGCAATAGAGACATCTACCATCCCCTGAGCTAGTTTGGAGGTTTGGCCATGTGTACTTCAGCAGCACTGATCTGGAATATTCCACTCAGAGTCACTATCGCCATATCTAGCATGATGGCCTCTTAGTCACAAAAATGACACTATTACCACAACTATTGCCACTTCAACAGGGATCAGATGCATGGTGAGAAGGAGGTCTATTCTTGTAGTAATCAGAATATGAGTGAATGGTATTTTCATCAAGTTTGGCAGGAGTTATGTCAGGAGAGGTTTCTTAGGATACATCTATTCTGCACTGTAAAATAAATGCAGATTGACACCACTTTGACTGCCAATGCATAATGCTATGGAATCCTGCAGTTTGACTATGTCTTTAGCAATCTATGCCAAAATTGTTGGTGCCTAGCCAAATTTCAAATCACAGGATCCCATAGCATTGAGCAATGGCAGTCAAAGCAGTTTCAGACTGCATTAATTCTACATTGCATATCCACCTTTAGCTGGAAAAACTTAACAAAATTGATACAGAATACTGGTCAATATTCTTAACTGATTCTTTTTGTGCTGCTCTCCTCTTTGCCAAATATGTATATACAAAAAAAAAGTTGAGAACTTCACAATGGAAAATGTTTTACAGTGAGAGAGGTTGAGAAATTATACAGGGTACGTGGAAGATTTAAGCTGCTACCAACCTCATCATTTCCTTTAGCCTCCCTTCTCTAAGTCTCCCATTTTCTTGGCCCTAAGATTTGTAACAAACGCATCCATTTTCCTCCAGCAATTGTTATTTAAACCATTATCAATAGTAATGATTTGATGCTATTAATTATGACAAAAGAAAATGAAAATAAACTACACTCCCAACAAAGAAACCACTCAAAAGGTCAGGTGACAGAAAGGCAGCTTCCTGAGATGTCATTAAAATGTGTTGGCAATAGATTTAAACAATTGTAGGTCCAATCTAGAAGGAGCACCAACCAGTGCAAGGCAATGTATGTGAAAGAGTGTTTCATTATGTCCCAACTTAATTAGCATAGGAAAGAGTGAATGTTGGTCCTCAGATACCAAAATATCTTAGGTCATTCCTGATTGGTTTTATTCAAAGCTTTACATTCCAACCTGTTTTCTTGTCCCATCTCTCTCTTCAAAAACCTGAAAAACAAATTCTAGATTTATTGCCAATCGGATTTCTAATCTAACCCTCCTAATTGCTTTGCTTAACTGAAAAACAAAAACACCTCACCCAATATAAATATGCAGATTCCAGACAGCTCCCTTTAATAACATAGGACCTGCACGTAGATAGAACTCATTTTGTTCACGCTACTTATTTATATCAAGATCAATTGTAATTAAAGATGGATTCAGTTTCAAAAGAAGCACTTGGACTGATTCTTTTCATCGAAACAAGCCAGTATTTCTTGTCGTTAGGACTTGCCAGAATTTTCCCATACATTGCAGTAAGGAATTACAAGTAAATTCCTTGTAATGAGGAATTTTGTAGACTGCAGTATTCTCACAGTTATTCTCCCTTACTCAATAACACATTTTTATAATAATTTAATAAAATATTTTCATACAATTGCAGCAGCAACTATCTAACTCTGTCCTAATACAAACTATTAACAATATCATTGTCTGGATGGACAATGAACTTGCTTTTTCATGGGATCCTTCTTGTATTTTTTGTTTTTTCTTATCAATGTGTCCTGTAAAAGATTGGAATGGGTCACAAAAAATAAGTACCGTACACCATTCGCCTAATTTAAAGACATTTCATTTGTTTCAGGCTTTCCTTCCACCCAATTTCAGAATTGAATCTAAAACAAAACTCCCCTATGAATTTCAAAATGCTATAGGAAATTGAGCAAGATTTGGAAAGTTAATGTGCTGCTCATGTATCCCAAGCCCACCTTAATATGAAGAAAGTCTATAAAAGGCAGATTTGCACAAATCTCCCTTTAAATGCTCACCTTCCAAAACATGCTTCCACACTGTTCAAAAATGTGAAATTTGATAAACATACAATTCAAGATTCTCTGATTATGAAATGTCCAGAAGTGATATTCTTCTTCTTTTTTTTAACTCTTGTCAGACAAAATTGAGAACATGGATTTGGCCTCAACGTAGAAGAAGTAAACAAATAAATCATATATTAGATAAGAGTATTCATCACTGAGGTTGTATTCCCTCTCAGGCACTCACATAAATTATAGCTTCATTTCTATTTAGGATTATATATTTCAGATTATCAGATGAATTTAATAGTATTCGTATATAAGCATTCATGAATGGTGAATTCAGAATAGATTGATATTATTGTAACATCAAAAGTTGGAAGTATTAATACAAATTATTTTTGGACAATGTGACACAGGGTGGAGAGAGTGTTCATTCATAAATAAATGCAAGAAAAACACATTTTGAATCTTTCTAACATACTATATGTTACATTCATTCTGGTGGAAGGATGTGTCAGCATTAATTTCTTAAGATGGTCCAAGGGTGAGTTTTACCTTCCTGTTTTTTAAACAGGTTAGCAGGGGTCTTATTGTGTAAATTTACAGGTACTCTGCTGAAACACAGTATCCCTCCCCATCCTCCAAAGTAGGAATCTAAAGAATATTTGAAACTATTTTGAATATTTGGAAAATGGTCACATAACATATTTCTTTACTATTAGGAAAGCCTAATAAAGGTAACCCTGGACCAATGAGAATCTTCACAGTTCTAGGTTTATTCTGTGCAAGATTCAGAATGGATGTGTGTGCAAAAAAAACACCCTCCCAGTTTTCTATACAGGAATACCGTGTAAATTTGGGGTAGTTAGTCCCCAACTCCAGCATTTTATGTGTCCTATGTTCTGTTTTCTGTGAAGCACTCTGCCCACCCCATGCAAATTAAAAGTAGTCCAAACTACAGATTTTCTGGAAGGAAACAGCATGTGCTGTGCAAAAAAAGTATTAGTTCTGTGCATAAATCTTACTTTCTATGCAGTAAATAGCATTTTACACGGAGGGAAATGTGAACATTTTGCACAGAATATGTCCCAAACTGTGAATAGTCTAGGACAGGGGTGCCCACACTTTTTCAGCATGCGAGCGACTTATATTAAAACCAAGCCAGAAAGATCTACCTACCTCCTCAAGGCTGGAGAGGGGGGGGGCGGACGGAGCCAGGCTGTGTCAAGCCCCGCCCCTCCCTCTGGCTTTGGAGCTCCCAACAGCTTTTCCAGGCTTGAGGATGGCAATGCCAAGCCAGTTGTGACATAGCTAGCAGAAGGCTGGCTTGGCACTGCCATCCTCAAGCCTGGAGAAGCTGCTGGTAGAGCAGAAGCCACAGGGGGATGGAGCCAGGCTGCAGGAAACCCCGCCCCCTCCCCTCTGGCTTTGGAGCTCCCAGCAGCTTCTCCAGGCTTGAGGATGGCAATGCCAAGCCAGTGGTGGCATAGCTAGCACAAGGCTAGCTTGGCCCTGCCCTCCACAAACCTGGAGCAGCTGCTGGGAGTGCCGAAGCTGGGGGAGGGGCTTGGCAGGGCCTGACTCCGCCCCTCTGAGAAGCACCCCATCTGTCTGGAATCGACCTCCTTCGGTCCCAGGATCGACTGGTCGATCGCGATCGACTTTCTGGGCAGCCCTGGTCTAGGAAGACTACACAGGGAAGAAAATTGCTTAAATTACTAACTGCTTCTCTTGGGAATATAATTAGTGAGAAATTCCATCACTTCTTTAAAGCAACCCAGCAATGGAAGTGCTTGATCCAAGTGAGATGTTAACTGAAATGAAAGTGTGGATTAAGGCACAGGTCTTTTCCAAACGCGTTTAGACATAGAAGCCTGTCCTTAGGCTGCCATATAGGATAAGTGCTGTCCTCAGATCCATCCCCCTCCCTGAATACAACAGTGTCTCACTAAAAAATTGACTAATTAATCTCCTCTCAACAATGAATGGAGTATATGGGAACAAAATGCATCACTGCACAGTGGTACTTATCCCATGATCTGGGTCAGATATTTAAAATGTCTTGATTAAGACATCAATGGAAGTTTGTCTAACTCTAAATATTAACTAGCTAGGGAAAATGTGTCAAACTCAAGGCCCATGGGCCGAATCCAGCCCACCATTTTATGTGGCCTCACTAGTTCCACTACAACTCGTGTATACCTCATGGTTAGATATCACAACTAAAACAGATGGGAGTTGTGATATGGTAACTTCTGGATTACTATCCTGATCAAACTATCCTGTTTAGTCTGGATAGTGAGGTTTGAATTTAAATACAAGGTGCTTTGAATATGATACCTGACTTTAAAGGTCATTTTAACCTTTCACCAACCTCAGAACCAGAAGTTTTGTTGGGTTGCAATTCCCAATATAACAATCCACGTGACCGATAATCAAAGTGATGAGAGTAATTGTTCAATAACATCTGGGGACCAAAGTTGAGTAAAAACCAAAGAGCACTGACCTCTAGGTAATTATAGATTTTCCGTCCATGGATTCAATGGTCCTTTGAAGGCAACTATAAGGCTGATGTGGCCCTTGATGAAAAAAAGTTTGACACCCCTGGGCTAGGGCATGAAATCACATTTTGATGGTGGTTTCTTATAACGAACATAACTTTTTGCAAACCATCATGTCCTGTATTTGGCTGCAATTGCAAACTGGCTTCTTCCAACTTTGAACAGAAATGTCAAACTTATTTTTCATGCCCATGGGGCTCTTTGTGATGTGTTTTCATAATGGGGAAATTATTCTGGGGCTAGAATGATCAATTTAGACAGAGCAAACGTGTTTTTGCTATGAGACATCTATCACAATCCAGAAGTCCCAGAGTTTTGTAAATTTTGTTGGCAGTTGGCTGGCCATGGAAAAGAACCAAATGCTCTGTAAGAAGTAAAGAAAGTGAAAGTCCAGAGGCACTGGATGGAGAATCCCCAAAAGGTAAAACTGGCCTCAGCTTTCCATTACTTATAGGACAAATGACACTTGATCCTAGAAACTAGGAAAAAGTGTCATTGTTATATTTGATAACGTGCAAGACCTTTTATTTTCATTTTTACTTACAGGTTTGCACTACACTGAGATTGATTGTACTTAGGCATGAGGGGAGAACATGGGTGGTATGATAACTGCATGTTGCATATCATGTAAAAGATTTCACAAGGAAAAGTGGGGAAGAGATATGCATTGGCATCTAGTTTCACCTTCAGAAGGAAGCAAAAGAGGAAATCCACCAATCTATTCACGATATATACACAATTTATTTTAAAGCATGAGTGGGTGTCGAGGAGCTGCATGCTAACATTTATGCTACTTGCTTCAAGCAGCAGCAAGCTATTCCAATTCATTTTTTAAAAAATGTTTGAGCAGCGAGGCACATATAGACCCATGTGAAATCTAAAATTTCTTTTGAAGAAGATTTTTAAAAGATTCGTCATGTAGCATGGGGGCTGCAATTTGAGCAGCATAATGTTGGGAAAGCATTGTGGAAACACAGACCCAGATGTTAGTTCTAGGGATAAGCTAAAATATCCTCTTCCACTTTTGCAATCCAATTTTGGACAACATTTTGGAAGGAAAAAAAATCAATCACAGAACCATAGGATAATAGAGTTGACTATTTTAGCACTGTTTGGCTGATGGCTGACATTTTGTTTGCTGTATGTCAAAAACATTTAAGGATTAAATGTGGATGGCAATGGAAGGACTCTCAATTGTGATGACCACTATGTTCCTATTAAGAGTCCTTCAACCTGTTAAAAACATATAAGCCTTTAATTTAAAAGTGGAAATTGTTTGAACTTTCTTACCATCCCCAGCTGATACAGCCTGTTTTCACAGGCTGTTTTCAGAGAGAACCTCCAGTTGGTGGAGATTCTCTCCCTAAGTACCATTATTTCCATTATGTCTAACCACCATGGCATGTTTTGCTGGAAGAAAACAAGGGTGAGGGGGGACATGATCTTGATGTTTAAATATTTGAAACAATTCCACATTGAGGAAGGGGCAAGCTTTTTTCTGCTGCTCAAGAGACTAGAAATGGATTCAAATTGCGGAAAAAAAGATTCTACTAGCTAAACATTAGGAAGAACTTCCTGACCATAAAAACTGTTTGATAGTGGAATATACTGATTTAAGTGTGATAGAATCTCCTTTTATGGAGGTTTTAAGCAGAGGCTGGATACCCATCTGTCAGAGGTGCTTTGATTATATGTTCCTGCATGGCAGGGGGTTGGACTTGATGGTCACGGGGGTACCTTCCAACTCCATGATTCTACGATCAATTTCAGGATTCAGTCAGAGCTTCCAAGCACTAGCTTGAGAGAGTGTTACTCCTCTCCCACATCATCTGAGGTTTTATCATTAATCCAGTTGGGTAAATCAAAGGATGGAGAAAATCACAGTAAGACTATGAATATTCGGTACTAAGGACCTCATCACATTTGCCACTGAAATCGCCATGGATAGTGATTAATTGCCCCACACTGTCCAACTTCCCCCTTACCTCATCTCATGGAGGAAGTGTCTGTTGTCCGCCTTCCCCCTGTTGAGCTCTATGTAATACTTGAAGCCTCCTGTGTTGCCACAAACAATGGTGTATGCTGGTTTTGCTTCAGTTTTGCCATAAAGCTCTGAAGCTTCATTATACATGATGAACCAATTTTTATTTAGTTATCTTATCAATTCACCACACTTGATTTTTATTTGAAATGATTTCCCCACCTATTGAAAAAAAGATCCATCCTCACTCTGCCATTTCCTATAAAAATGACTACAATAATTTAAAAACATACGAAATAAAGCCTTCCTGTCAATCTCTCTAAAGACTTACAGTATATTTCGGTATCTTCTTGGCATTATCTTCTTGGTATTATTAAAAATAAATGTATCTGTTTAGGAAAAAGTCCTGTCTCCAGTCTATTCCATTTTCAAAACCCCAAATCTTCACCTTTTCTTTCTTCTTTATAAAAGCCATGAAAGGCTCTCAGTCATTTACATGTTTTTTCTTTTATCCTTTTAGTCATTCCTATCATTTTTATAATGCAACATTGTCTTGACAGCAAAATTGTATTTTCCAGTTGAGCATAGAGCATTGTTGCAATTAAAACCATATGCATTAATTTATGATTTAAATTTTGAGTTTATTCATTTTGGACCAGTTGGACCAAGGTGGATCTGCGCTGCTCGTGTTATTGGACCTCATGGCAGCTTTTGATACAGTACACCACGCATTATTAGTTCACCGCTTAGCCGTGACAGGAGTTAGGGTGACTGCCCTTAAATGTGTGTCCTCCTTTCTCCAGGATCGGGGACAGCAAGTGGAGAGGGGTGGTTTAGTCTCTGAGAGGCTCCCTCTAAACTGTGGGGTCCCTCAGGGGGCTATTCTTTCCCCTCTATTATTTAACATCTATATGTGGCCACTTGCTGAACTGGTGCAGAGTTTTTGGTCTGGATTGTCACCAGTATGCTGATGACACCCAGCTGGTGCTGAGGATGGACGGCCGACCGGATTCTGTACCTAATAATTTCCAACTGTGCCTTGAAGCCATGACTGGTTGGCTTCGAGCCAGCCGGTTGAGGGTGAACCCATCGAAGATGGATATCCTCTGATTGGGTTGCCTGAGAAGGGGTGAACTCCGGCTGCATACCCTGGATGGCGAGGCACTATGCCCGTTGTCCTTAGTAAAAAGCCTGGGGGTCCAATTGGACCCTCTGCTGACAATGGAGGCCCAGGTGTCCACCGTGAGCAGATCTGCTTTCTTTCACTTGCGACAGGCTAGGCAGCTGGTGCCCTACCTCACTGGGAGTGACCTGGCCACGGTGATCCAGGAGACTGTCATCTCGAAACTGGACTACTGTAATGCCCTTTACATTGGTCTTCCTTTGGCGTTAATCTGGAAACTTAAGCTAGTGCAAAATGCGGCAGCTCGACTCCTTGCTGGAGCGTCGACTAGAAGTCATATCACCCCGATTCTGCAGCAATTGCACTGGCTACCAATTGAGTACCGGGTTGCTTTCAAAGTGTTGGTACTGACCTTTAAGGCCTTATATGGTCTGGGGCAGGTGTACTTGAGGGCCTGTCTTTATCCATATGTTCCTCAGAGATCACTCCGGTCGGAGGACCAAAATCTGCTAGATGTCCCCTCCATTTGTCATCTATGAGACAGAGAGCCTTTTCTGTTGTGGCGCCAAACATGTGGAATGCTCTGCCAGCTGAAGTCCGTTCAATTAGAGAGTTGCCTGCCTTTCGGAAGGCCTGCAAAACAATTCTCTTCCGGCAAGCTTTTTTATCTCTAAATAGCCACAAATCCCGGCTGTTGTTGTATTCTTTATTGTCCTTGTTTTATTGTTATACCATTTTATTGTTACTTTTATTGAATGAGTTGTTTTATATGCTGTAAACCACTGCTGGGAAGAGCAGTATACAAATTGAAATAATAAATAAATAAATAAATAAGCCCCAAAAAGAATAAATCCTGCTCTAGATGACTACTTCTTAAACTATGGACCCTCCCACCCCCCAAATGGGGTCTTCTGCTCAGTGTTGGAATCACTAAAATTGGTGACAGTAAAAGGTTTTTGAACATTACCCATTTTTACAAATCTGTTATCAACAACGTGCAGTGTTAACTGCAGAAAATACTTTAATTATACTCCATATAAAGGAAAAATCAGCCTGTTTAGCAAACCTTGCAAAGGTTGATTTTTTTTTCAGTAAATGGTAGGTTTTAATTTATATACCCATATACCTGGGGTCACATAAAAATTTCTTGAGCAAAAAAGACTGCGTGTGGAAAAGTTTTAAAAGCCCTGATTTAGATCAATATTAATTTTAAAACATTTAAAGCAAACTTCACATCTTTATTCATTTATACATTTTTAAAGATTTGTCTGTCCACTGCCTTGATGCTAGTAATATGGAAGGCTAGACAATTTTTTCTTGTATATGGTGGTGAGTGTTCTTAGGATACATAACAAATAGGAAGGAAGTGGGTCAGTGGAAGAAAAACAACAGCATTGATCCATGGGTTCTTCTGAGCTCGTGTACTATGCTTACATCTATTATGTGGCTACACTTGCACCAAGGACATTGACAGGTGGAGGGCTGCAGATTCAAATTGCTTTCCTCCAAGTTATGGTCCCCTTTTCAAATATATAGGGTTTTTCCTGCCAGATGTGTGACCTCTGCATATGTTTATTCATGAGCCCAAAAGTAATAATGATCACAGACAGGGAGTTATTTTTAGTTTACATTCTGGAAGCATCTGCTCGCCCAACGGCCTCATCCCACTTCACTTCACTAAATTTTGAGCAGAGATAGGCAAAGGACAAATAAAGCAGTTATTCCCAAGTTAGTATCACATGGCCTCCAGGGAGAGGGGATCCCAACATATTGCAGATTGCACCACTGGGTTCTTCCAGGCAGGAAAAATGTTTAGAGTGCTTACAAAACATGTTTATTTAGTTCTCAGGTTTTTGAGGGAGTTTCTATTCAGGACCCAGGACACATTTGAATGAAAAGACTTCCTCTTTTTAAAATTGTCTTTATTTGTGCATTGGTGCATCAGTAAAATGATACTTTTGCAATAATGTTTTACTATAACTCTAAGCAATAATAATAATAATAATAATGAGAATTGTGTTCTTCAAACTACGATCACCTTAGCTAAATAAATCCATGTGTTTATTATTATAATCATTAAAAATATTTTGGAGGCGCTCTTTTCAAGATCTAAGAAATAATTATGAAAAATTCCCAGAAAGAACGTGGAAGAGATAGCTGGCAAAAGCAGGTAAAATCCAAGGAGCTATCTTGCAAGAAGTCACAATTTTTCGGACTGATCTGGGAAACATCAGCTTTATTCCAAAGTAAAGACAGTATTTTCTTTAAGTATTTGTCAGTGACTTCAAATTGTAAAAAAAAAAAGTTGGGGTTGGGGTTCTGAATTATTTTTACTTGTAAATATAATTTACAATTATCACAAAGTATTTTCATAATGTAGATAAAGTGCCACCATTCTCTTGCTCTCAGTCATGCCTTTAAAAAAAAGCATTAAGCCAACGTGTATTGATCCAGAAAGTAATAGAACCTCAACATGCATATTAAACATGCTCCAAAATAAAACTTATTTGCATAATGATCAAACCACTCTTGATTGCCCTTTTATTCCCCAGAATTCGGCTTAGACATAATTCTCTGGATAACATATGTCCTCATAATGCCACAGGTGTGTCTGTGTTAGTGTCAATAATGTTCGCACACCTTCCAATGTATCACAGACAAACACCTTCAGAGTGTGCAGTAGATTTAAAAATCTAACTTCCTAAGGCAGGATCTGCACTGCCATGTAATCCAGCTTTTGAATTCAGATGATCTGCTTTGAACTGGAGTATATGAATCTACACTGCTATATAACCTTGTTCAAAGCAGACCATCTCGATTCAGAAACTGGATTATATGTAAGTGTAGATCCCGCCTAAGTTTTCTTTTAATGTGTCAGAAACAATTTGGGAAACTCCAAGTCATTTCTGGTGTGAGAGAATTGGTTGTCTGCAGAGATGTTGCCTAGGGGACACCCGGATGTTTAGGGCCGGACTAAGGTAACTTAAAATAGTAAGCAAACATTATTTTGGCGCCCCCTAGCTCTCCGGCCTCATGGAGGATGTGCATGTGCGCTGGGCGCACATGTGCAGTGCCAGCTAGTTCTGCGCATGCACACCCTCCACGAGGCCGGAGACTGATGAGGAGGGTTTGATGGCCAGGGGTGGAGGTGGCCGGGTGCTCCTCCTCAGTCTCCAACCCCATGGAGCCGCTGCAGGTGGCTCTGGCCTGCTCACGCCACATTTGGTGCAGCGTGGGTGGGCCGCCTTCCATGGGGCCAGAGACTGAGAAGGGGCGTTTGGCGGCTGATGTGCCCTTAAATATGTGGCGCCCCCCGTGGACGCATAGTTTGCATAATGGTAAGATCCGGCCCTGCGGATGTGTTACCATCCTGCGGGAGGCTTCTCTCATGTCTTCATATGGGAAGCTGGAGCTGGCAGGTGGGAGCTCACCCCATCTTGTGGATTCACACCATGGACATTCAGGTCAGCAATTCAGCCAGCACAAGGTTTAACCCATAGCACAACCATGGCTCTAGCCTCAGTTAAGAGAGGCTGAAGCACTTTGCTTTTAGCTGATCCTTCCAGAAAAGGGAAGATTCTGTCCTTCATCTCCTCTTCTCCCTGCTGAGCTAAAAGAATGGAATTTCTTTTTGTACTTTTAACTCATTTTGCAGCAACTGAAGTAATATTGAGAATAAAGGGGAAAAGTGGGGAGAGAGAAACTGGGGAATTTTAAGAGCAGATTAAAAATGGGACAACAGGATTAATTTCTACCAAATTGAGACAACCGGAGAGCAAATGTTAGTTATTGCTGCATTTTATGTTATTAAAAGTAAATCAAATCTCCTTTTCCTTTTTAATGTTTTCTAGGTGGTGCAGAGTGTTGCCTACCTGTATGCAAAATCAGCACCACCACTATTATGCCACCTACTTTTTGAATTCTGCCACAACTATCCTGCCACTTGGCTCCTGCCCCTTCCTCTAACTTACCAGCCGTGGTTAATTCTAAGTCACTTGTTTCCTTGGCTTTCTATAGCTGCTAAATTCTCTGGTCTATTTTTGGCGTTATTTTCCCAAACGTGCACAAAGCGCTTCTGATTGTTTACCCCAGAGCCTCCAGAGACTGACAAAAGCCTCAAGGCTGCTGCTGTTTATTGTACACACTTGGACTGCAAAGGGTTTATTTTCAGTTGGAGGCAGGTAGACCTGAGATGGGATAAAGACCAATCATGCCTGTCACCCTCCCAAGGCATTCTGCAGCACAATGCAAGATGTGGGCCCATTTTCTATGTTTATTCTTACCTTTTAAATTGATTCCACATTCTCATAAATACTAATTTAGACCTACCTGGGTTGTGATAGTTTACTCTGTGTTCACAGCCCTCCCCCTTTTTCTTTCTGCTGGTACCAAAGTACCTCTTCGATTTTCTTCCCCAGCTGCTAGCTGCAGCAAGTCAAAAATGCAGGCTAATGGTGAGGTGAGCAGCTTATAATATATGATAATCAATACTTCAAATCTGCTTTCTGTGATGTGACATAAAAGAGGGAGGTTTTTATGGGGAGGGGAGAAGAAACCTGCTGATTTTTTTCGCCTTCCTTCTAGCACAGTAGTGCAAAGCTTTGGAGTGCTGGTGGGTTTTCCCTTCAAGGTCAACATGTGCCGATTTCCTCATAAAACCACTCACTCTTCCCCCACCTCTCCCTTTTCGCTTCATATTTAATTCAGCTGGTGCTAGGAATCCCAGGTAGCTTAAATGGAAGCCTAGTCAATACCACAAGCATAAATACAAACCTTGTGAATTTTGTACACATTCGGAAATGGCTAGAGGAATAGGCAGGTGCAAATGGGGGTCATCTCTAGCAGCATACATACAACAGGCAAGGTGAGATGGTTGCCTCAGAAGATTTTGGACACCATTGACAGTGGCAGAGAGGGAGTGGAAGAAAGAATATTCTCACCCAGGAAGAAATACTGCAGACAGAGACACTAAGCCTGATTATGGCTGTGGTTGCTATGAAAAGCCCTTCCCCTGTACAAGACATTTCCAAGTATGTGAATGCTTCAGCCCAAATTGTGACAGCTGAAATAGCATGGCTACACCTACAGTAGAGTCTCGCTTATCCTACCTTCACTCATCCAACATTCTGTATTATCCAATGCAGTCTGTCTCCCACCCGGATCCACAGCTGTTTCAATACATTGTGATGTTTTGGTGCTAAATTCGTAAATACATTAATTACTGCATAACACAACCGTGTATTGAACTGCTTTTCCTGTTGATTTGTTGTTAAACATGATGTTTTGGTGCTTAATTTGTAAAATCATAATGTAATTTGACGTTTAATAGGCTTTTCATTAATATCTCATTATTATCCAATATTTTCACTTATTCAATGTTCCGCCGGGCCGTTTATGTTGGTTAAGCGAGACTCTACTGTACTTTGTCTACATTTCTAATCCACTGTTTTATCATTGCATGCATTTTATTTAATCCCTGAAAATACTTCAGAAGCAATTTAGGCACAATAACATTACATAAAAGAAGATCTGACTAAAATGATCAAGACTCATGTATTAGGTGGTTGGATGGGCTGTAAGTGTTTGCATTTTTTTAATTTTAAGAGATGAGGCATACAAGTTAACAACTCTTAGGGCTTGTCTACACTGATTTTATCACACATTAAAAAGAAGTTAGGGAATGTTTTGGTGTTTTATTGAAACTCCAGAGCAGACTTACACTCCAGGTTAGTGTGGACAACTGGGCAAGCTCTAATTTGAATCAGTCCAAACAGTCAGACATAATTGCCCCCTTTTCCCTGCAAAGTGGATAGATCAGCATCACATCCTTCCTGTTTCCCTGGTGGTCAGATGAGAGCTCTGGAGAGCTCCTGTCTGTTGTTGGGCACCTTTGCTAACATCAGCAAGGAGACCCCATGACCAAAGAATGAGAGGGGTGATTCTCACTCCTTCTCCTTAGTTGCATAGGTGCCTTTGCTGATGTCTCTGTGGCAACTCTGCAGAGCTCTGTGCTGGCTACTGCAATGACAGTAAGAACAGTCCAATTTATAGGTGACTTTCCAGATAAGTTCTATTAAGAACAGCCCGATTGGACAGTCTGGATTATCTTCTCACTGCTACCACAGCTTGAAGGTAGAGCATATAAAGAGCCCTACTGAATCCAGGAGTCAGAATCCAAGAGCCCTACTGAATCCAGGAGTCAGACCAAAGTAGTAATGCCCTGGATTAGTACCAGAAGCACATGACCACATGGGACATGTACAAGAGAAGCTCCCAACAGATTCCCCAGTGTGCTTTACAAGTCCGTGTTCAATGGGATTTGGATGTTTGCCTGTGAGATTTTGTGATTCCATATACTTAGGTGTGGCCACATGTACTATAACAGTTGTGTGGGAGAAAATAGTTCAGAATTTCAGAGAGAATGTCATGCAAGTTTAATTGAATGAAATGTCATCTTCTGCACAACTGTCAACTACCCCTTTTAAAAATGCCCATCCACTTCTTCACAAAGAAATAGCATGCTCTTTTAGAAGGAGAAGATAAAAATAAATAAAATTCCTAAATCTGGAAGGCAACAACAATTTGTCAGAACTTCCCACTCACATGTGTTTTTGCCTCCTTCCTCATTACAAAAGCCAATAAACTTTAAAGTATGCCTTCAAAATGCCTGATACAACACCAAAAGTTTCCACATTTGAAAGTGCTTAAAATTATATGTAACAACAAAGCTTCAAAAATGTCATAATACAAGATTGCAGGGAGTATGTAGATTGAAAACTTACAAACTATAAAAAAATATCAGATTATATACTATATTTCTTCCATTCTATTTCCCTTTCCACAGTGCCATATAAACTCCAAATTATCTGATTTGAACTAGATTACATGGCAGTGTAGGATCATATAATCAAGTTCAAAACAGATGAAGTGGATTATCTGCTTTGATAATCAAGATTTTATGGTGGTATAGAAGGGACCTTAGAATTGCAGGTGTAACTTATATATTTTAGTGGTGGTGGTACTGAAATTTTGGCGCATTTTACAACAAATTGTGTCCTACAGTTGAAGAAATACACTATATATAAAGTGGGGGTATGCATGAAGATGGGAACATCATACGTTGGGAGGGGTCATATCCCTGCCTGTGCAGTAAAGTCAACACTCAAAGCAGATTTTAAAAGGAATTGTCAGTGGTGAATGATAAGTTGTCTTTTGGCTTTTCTTCACGAATGAAGATTCAGGAAGGAATAATCCCACACTTTCTACAAACACGTTGATGACTAACAGGGCTTTTTCGGACGTTGGAAGTGTCCTTCGAGCCTGTGCAATGGATTTTTCTGGTGGAGCGCAGCGTGCACAGAACTGGTCTCACCCTTTAAACCAAAGGTTCATCTGCCGGGGTCTAGCAAGCTTGGACGGTGGCAGCGAGGTCCTTGGGTATTAGGTTTGGTTTGAGTTTCCTTCTCTTTGATGATTGACCTTACAGGGTTAGATGGGCACCATCTGCCCGGGTTTGAATTCCAAGTTTTCATTCTCTTAAGATGGTTTCCAAAAGGCTAGAGAGCCCATCCTGCCCATTGATGCTCTTTGTCAGACCCTTCAGTTGTGACCTGTGTGGCATGGGAGGCCCTACCGGTGACTATTATGCCACCTCCAGCATAGCTTCTTTAGGGTATGCAAGCCTCTCCCCCACTACAAGGGGGCGCCACTGGAGAGGAATGATAAGTTATTGACAAATAAAAAGAAGAGGGCCACTAGTTGCCTATCCATGTCATCCAAGAATCTCAGTGCCACAGACCAAATGTTACATGCCCTCCTGCCAAATGTATACACTTCACAATGCCAGCTAAATTATTTCGAGACCTATTGCAAGAAATGTCACAAACGTCTCTTCTCATGGCAATGATTAATGATTAAACTAATAAACTCAACTAAAGTATTTTCTGCATTCTTGTAACACTCATGTCGCTTGCATGGTTCTGAAGACAAAAAGGTGCTGTGTTGGTGGGGAGGAAGATAAAGATTGACTATTTGAAAAAACAACAACAACATATCTCCCTATGTGAACCTACCTATTTTTGAAGATCTGTAGAGGCAAGTTTTTGCTCAGTCCCACCACCATTGTCTGGTGAGGACATAAGAGACACTCTACTTGGTGGCTTTTTCGAGAGAACTTCCTTCCCCAGAAGGACCAGATGGCCCTCTCCATGCTGTCTTTCTGTAGTAGTTACTCATTTTTAAAGGAAGCTTTCAGTTTTAATGTTTTGCAACAAATAAGGATTTCAACAGGGTTGTAGTGTTTTCATTTCATTATGTTTTAAGTGTCTTTAACTGTTGTTTTAATGCAGTTTAAACTTGTTTTAATTTGTGTTTTGTACATAATTTAAGTATAATTGTGTTTCTACTTTTATATTGAATTTTAAATTGTACTGTGCTTTTGAGATGTTGATTCTGTGCTGGAAGAAAGGTGGGATCATACATACATGCATACATACAAAAACACATATGTCTACTTAATGCTTCTAGCAGTAGATGGCTCAGTTGCCATCCACAAAGATCCCTGCACAGGTCATCCAGAAGCATATTTTATGCACAAATACAAACAGTGCATGATACAAACAGTTCTTTATGAACACATACTTTTTTGCTTCTTATTATAACCCTTTGTTGATCAAGTAGGAGACCTGCTTCATTAACATTTTTTGCAATCACTTTGAGAAAACAAAGTAAGCTGCCTGACTGGAAATATTATCCATTCCACAAAAATGTAAATGCATGACATCCTTCCTAAATGTATGACTTTCACAAATCAATTTCCCATTTTTTTCATCAAACAAAACAAAAAAGGGGGGGAAACCAATTACACAATCTTTCCTCATGTCAAATAAAACAGCAATAATGCCTTTCTTGACAAGCTCATATTTAATGCACAATAGCAGAAAACTCAATTTCTGCATTCTTCACTGGGAAAGAAAGCTTTTCGAGAAACTCCTTTCATTACACAAACTGCCATGCAACATAACAATTACAAACAAGCAGAAGCCTCATGATGGAGCAAAGCTTCTTTTTTAAAAAAAAAAATTATGAACGGTTTGTATTTGTGTGGAGTCAGACATCCAGTTATTGGATTTATTAGGGGGGGGGATAATAATTCTTGATATTTGTGACTACCTTTTCTCAAACAATTTAAGCACAACAAAACCCAACATATTTCTACACCAGGTTAGTCTACGGTTGATGCTCAGTTCTACTGGGTGGAAGCCTGTAATGATCCCATTTCTGTTTCCTCTAGACTGTACAGCTATAGGTGTACCTTGGGAATAGTTCTAAATAAATCTATTATCTCAACTGGTTGGTTTATGCATGCTCCTGAAATGTCTGACTGTGATTTCTTTTCATAATAAAGAACTCCAGTAGCCAAGGGAGCAGGTTGTAATCTGATGAAGGGAGCTGATTAATGACTTAAAAGCCTTGTTGTTTCTTGTTTATTTTGCAGAACAAGAAGAGTGCATTAATTGCACAGATGAATGCCGAGTGCTTGGTCATTCTGATAGATGCTGGATGCCCCAGTTCCCCACTGCCAACCAGGCTGAAAATGCAGATTATCGAACAAATCTTTTTGTCCCCACAGTGGAAGCTAATGTTGAGACTGAGACTTACGAAACTGTGAACCCCACGGGGAAAAAGACTTTTTGTACATTCGGGAAAGACAAGAGAGAGCACACTATTCTCATTGCCAATGTGAAACCTTATCTCAAAGCCAAACGTGCCCTGAGTCCTCTCCTCCAAGAGGTTCCCTCAGCATCAAGCAGCCCAACCAAGACCTGTATCGAGCCTTGCGCCTCGACAAAAGGACCACTGGATAGTTGTGAAGTCAAACCAGGAGCCTTGGCTGAACCCAGCAGCCAATACATGACAGCTACTGACAGTCAGTATCTATCACCTAGTAAACAGTCCAGAGACGCTGCATTCATTGCATCTGATCAGATGGCTAGGGTCTTTGCTGAGGTACACTCCCGAGTGAGCCGAGACTCCTCTGAGATGGACGCTGTGTTGGAGCAGATAGACCGTTCAAACAGGGAACTAGGGAGAGAGTCAGTGGATGCGGAGGAAGTAGTTCGGGAGATTGACAAGCTTTTACAGGACTGTCGGGGAAATGACCCTGTGGCTGTGAGAAAATGAAACAAAAGAAAACAAAAGACAGCCTGGCATTTATTTGCTTCTTCTGCTGAATTAAAAAAATCTCCCCTGGTTCTAAAATTTATACAGGGATGAACGAAGACCAATGCTGCTTTAAGGCTTTTAGTGAACATCTGAAGTGCCCACAAGTATGTTCTTTTCACTGCTCTTTCTTTTTCAGATAACACTGGTTTCGTTTTTTTACCAAACTTTCATTAGAACAGTGTGATGTATGTTAAAAGAAAGATGGAGGGAGGGAGGTGAGGAAAGAAGGAAGGAATGAAGGAAGGGCAGAAGGAAGGAAGGAAGGAATGAAGGAAAGACAGAAAATTGGTGCCACTTTGACAATCTAATAGAAAGTTGTAGAAAAAAAGACAAATGGAACCTGTTATTTTAAGACTGATAGTTGATGTTGACTTCACTGTTTACCTGTAGACCCCATAAAAAGCAGGGTGGAATAGTTCTGTGATAGGTTTCCAGCAGTCATTACATGCTTCTACTGAAAATCCCAAAATCAGAAACCAAGTAAACATTCAAAAATCCCTGTAGTCAACCAAGCTACACCAAGCATTAACAGTCATTTGTGATAACCATTTCTGTATAAAGTTATCTGCCACACACACACATAGACACACACAAAAGAAAAGAAAAACAAACAAAAAGAAAGAAACCCAAGATCCCATTCCATAGCATTGTTCAGCAAAAATATTCTGATCATTAGTAATTCAGCTCATGTCATATTAAAGTTAAATGTAAAATGGTAGAGTCCATGTTTGTCCTGCACACGCATAAACTAACTCACAAGGTAAGAAGAGGGAGAAGAGGCTTTAGTGTCCAGCAAAACTCTAGGCTAGCAGTATGTTGTAAACCCGAGGCATAATATGAGATCACAAATAATAATTATCCTTTGATGGGTAATAATAGAGGAGATAAATTAACATTATTAACACCTTTTGTAAGTCATTTGTGGACACTAAAATAGCTCAAGTGAGTGAAACATTTCAGACATCCATGCAAATCCACATAAATCATTTAAATGTGCAAATGTAAGAAGATTCAATGTGTTTACATCAAATGACATATTTTTATTGATTTATTGCAGATTCAGTGCATTTGAGCCAAATTGTTGAGTGTATAAGAGCTATATTGTGTATTTTATTAAATTAATATATAGTTGTGTTGCAAAAAAGAAATATTTGGGCTTATAATGTAAATGGCAGATGTTGCCTCAGTAGCTGTTGAACTCTATGAGTTTTGTTCTCTCCTTTTTCTTTTCTTTTTCCTTTTCCTTTTTCCCCGTGGAGTGTGGGAAGCAGGGCCTCAGAGCAAAGTCTCTTGTTTAATGTATGGTCTACCAAGTACCGCAGTACATAATATGTTCAAAATGTGTCTTGAGTGAGTTGATGGAGCTAACTGAACGGCCGACGAATACATCCATCAGTCATGGTTATGTGCAAGTCCTTGTAGAAGCTTCTGTCGCAACCCATGTTTAATAACAAAAATTACACTTGAACCAACACCTGGAACCTCCTTGTTCTTTACTGAGCGTGCTCAGTCATTCACAAAGACACAGACCAGTCTGTTTATATAGTATGGTCATGGTTGAATTCTCAAATTACCCTAATATTTCAAAGTTCAATACTAGTCTTTGGTTCATAGAGCGTGAAAATGCTTTGGTGCCCATGTGATACAAACAATCTTTTGTCTGGTTTTCTGGAAAGAGCTGTTACATTGACTAAAGTTTCAGTGTGAGCTCACAAGCCTCCCTCTATCCCTCCCACCAGCCTTCATTATTCATTCATTCATTCTCTCTCTCCTTCTCTCTATCCTGTTCTTGGCACACAATTTCCAATGTGCTGTTCTGCATTTGAGACTTACAAAACTACAGCATACATTTACTGGGGTTTTTTTACATTTGTGTAAGCAAAACTGAGCATCCAAATTATAGATATAAATGTTCATAAAGCATTCATTTAATCCCTTATTTCATTTTCTTCCCCATATCTGTGTTTTCGGTGAGCTGTGCAACATAGTGCCAATACATTTGCTTAGGTTAAAGGTCTCTTGCTACTGTGTTAAACTCTAAACTATCATATACATGTCCTTATATGAAAATCAAAGTTCAGTCTTGCTGGCCAATCTAAAACTCCACATAAGCTGTTCTTTTATACTTTGGTATCTCTGATAAGCTATCAACATATTAGTATGGAGTGGTAGTGGCACAAAAAAAGTCCCATGATAACTATGTCTTGAAAACCAAAATCTAGGCTAAAAATAATCCTCTCTGGTATCTTAAAACATCTAGTATGAAGATAATATTTGTTACATTATGTTCAAAATCAGCAGCATTCATATCCACATGGTCTTCAGTGTGGGGTGACCTATAAATGTACTCTTTGTCTTTGCCTTCTGGTAATATCCCAAGCATTAAAACAAAGTCATTTGTCACACTTTTACATCCCCCCCCCCCCCGACTTCCATGCTAGCACCGTCCATGTGAACAACTTAGAACACAAAGAGGCAGCTAACCAAGGAAGACTAATAAAACCTTCACAGATTTATCAGCAGTCATTCATGGAACCAAGTACTCAAAGTGTTATCCCAAATTTCACACCATGGAGAGGGATTTGTAGACTGGGAATAATGTGGAGATATGAATGGGAAAATTACTGATAGTGTCAATTACACCATTAATGCTAACCATTCACAGAAAATATTAAAAACACAATCATGGGACTAGATAAGCTACAATCACATACCACCATGAGAAACTATTAATATGATTAAAACCTCCAACAATAGACTAGAACTTCCAAATGGTATAGTGCTTTCCTTTTAACACTTCTTTGCCCACAACAACTATTTAATAGCAACATGATATTTTGGGGAATTGAAGTATGGGTTTTTGAAAGTGTGATTTATAGTCAGTGAGTATGAAATTCTGAATTCATGACCTACTTTTAGTGACATTCTAAACATGCCCATGTCCTTGAAGCACTCATGTATGCCTAGAAGAATTTTGAATCATAACCAGAAAATTTAATATTAACCAAATGGTTATTTATTTGATCCTTGAAGGTCCTTTCCATAGTTTTATACATTGTGAAGGTGGCATGTTCTCAAAGACAATACCTGGTATCCCTTAATATCTTATTTTTTAACAGGAAACTTCAAGTTTGTGTGACTTTTAAATGTCTCTGCCAAGAAGGCATATATATAGTTTTATATCCCTTCCATATTTTCAAGAGATGTGTCCACTGGTATGCCGAGGCAGAATAGTTGCAGTGGTCAGCCCTAGATGCAGGCAATAAGGGGGTGCAAAGAAAAGAGCTTTACTGTTTCCTGTCTAGACTAGGAGAGTAAGGGTTTGATGGTCAAGGACTTTTCTCATTGTGAAAGGGGGAAAGAGTGGGAAAACCAAAGAGCCATCTGAACCAAGTCTCCTTGCCAACAAAGGCAAGGTGATGGAGAGTGGCAAAAGCAAGACAGTATGAACTTAAACCACAACCAGCACCAAAGTACCCCCAGTGCCTGAATTAACTACTGCTGACTTCTTATTAGTGATATGGACTCACAGAAATGCCCCCAACCTGTCCTCAGAGTTGTGGGAGATAAGAAAATGATGTGACATGGGTCACAGAGTATCAGGGCCAAGAAAAGCTTCCTTTCAGCACTTTCCTGCCATTGGTTTGGGCTTGTGTGAAATCATGGGAGCTGCTTCCATGGGAAGAGGTAGCCCGAAGCCATTCTTATCCCCAGTCCATGTACTTCCAAACATAGAAGACTAGCATTCTGGAAGACTGACCCAAAACATTCTAGTGTCTGAGGTGGAACAGGAAGCTACATTGCTTCTTAAAATACAGCCAATGTCATTTGAGAGGTGGAGGGGCCCCCATGTTCCTCTCCTCCACTCCTGATGCCAAATATTCTAAGTATGCCATTGTGTATGTCAGAGAAATGGTTGCGCACTCCGTATGTAGTATTCTGCCAACAATGTCATTATTCCACAAAAGCTAAACTAGGATGCATAAGTAATGTTAAGTGTTGGAGGCATGCATAGTTTCTAAATGGTTTCTGCACTAACTAACCAATTGTACAGCTTACTGTTATGTGTCTGGAGACATATGCACACACATGGACACACACACATTCTATAAAGTGCTCCAAGAAGGCCCTTTATCCATGTAAATATAGGAATTTCGCTTAAGGCATTCTGCCGATGATGATTTACGAGCTCTAACAGTTTAACACATTATCTGTATTTAGTTCTGCTTATTTATTTACCAGTATAATGCAACGTTCGGGACTCACAGCTGAAAGGCTGGGTTTGCCTAACCTTGTTTTTATTTAATGTACCTGTCAGTAACTGGCTGCTAAAGAGCACTGACATACTACTAGGCTTTGGAGTGATATCTTTCATGATGCTTTGGAAAAAGAGAAGCAAAAAAAATGTGGTGCAGCAAGAGCGTACCGTACCTGGTTTCCAGAGATTCACAATCACTTACTGAACAAAAGACCAGGAATCAATAACTTCAATGTGTGGATGAGCCATCATAGGTCGGTCACTGCTGCTGGAACTTATTCACCATTCTGATGGAACCTAGAATCAGCAGGTCTCATGTACTAGACTACAGTCTGGAGGGGTAGGATGTTTGAAAATTGCAAACTCTCTTTTAAGGTTATTCCTACAGAAAGGTTAGCCACCCTCTCTCTAGGACAGTACATTTCTTCAACTTCAGATGTTCATTTTAGGCTGAACTGAGAGGTAAAAACAAAATGCCCCTGAACTTTCTATCCTGTTCACAATGGAGGGTTCTCTGAATGATTTAGTCATGCTACACATGGTGACATGAATATTCCTGCTACCATTGAAACAGGCAGTTTTCCACACAACACCTCATTTCAAGCCAAGCTCACTAAATGACTTCTGGCTCCACTTTAATTGTGTTGCTTTTCTCCAGCATGAAGGATCAAAGTCTTGCACATTCTGTGGAGCCCCACGTCATGTCCTATAGTCTTCAAGTGCAGAAGACCAGATGCTGGGATACCCGATGATGAGATACAAGGATACCTCTGTACTGCTCTATGCAAAATAATGGAGCTGCTTTATACTCTTGAATCATTGGATCACCCTTCCTCTATGACAGTGGCTCAAGCAAATTTTTCCCCCCACTGTTATCCTTTGATTAGTTACCTAATGGCTAGTAATCCCTTCTAAAATCTTTTTTTTTACTATGGAACTATGGAGCCATCACACAAAGTTCTCCATACACTTACAAAGAAATGGAAAGGGGTTACAAACTATGCTACCTTGCTTGTAATGGCAAGCATAATTTCATTTGAAATTAAGCCATAAAGAGAACCTTTTTTTACTGACTTACAGAGCATGGACCATTTGGGTGATAATGGACAAGGTAGGTAGTCTCAGTAGTATTTTGTGTGAATCTGGAACATTGTTATGTGAAGTTGGAACATGATTCATCAACATTATGACAAAGCAGAGCTCTTGAGGGATAATTCAAGAAGATTTCCAGGTATGTTTACAATGACATCACATACGTCCACTAAGGAGAAAGTTTCATTGGGTTCAGTGAGCCGTTCTCAAAGATGCAGGTATATCAACTAGAAATTGAATGATGTTCATCTCATTTCAGAGAAGGATCATGACATCCCACATGTTTTACATGTATAAGGAACCTCAAGCTTGCAAAGAAAATATGATCCATTGGTTTCTCATCCAACCTGCCAGCTTCTCCACAGCCCATTCAGTTCTGCTTTAACACTTCTGGTGGAGAGAAAGGTGCTTGCTTGTCCTTTGGCAATGCCAGAATAAATCCTCTATCTTGTAAAAGTGAGTAGGAACCTATGCACACACACACACACAACACACACAACGGCTGAAGTGCACCTGGACTGTAGCATTTGGAGAGGGTGTGCATATATATGCTGTGCTTCACCATCATCACTCAACATGAGACCCCAAATATTCTAACATCAATCTCTCAAGCAATTCAGCCATCTGAGACTCTTTGAGCAGAGTTTTGTAAAAGTTAGTTTTCTAGTTACACCTACAGAATTCTCAGTACTTGGGTAATTGAGGGATTTTAGTCCAAAAGGTCACCTTTCAAATCTCTGTACAAAGTGCCCATGGTCAGTCAGAGTATGTCATCTTCAATTATGTGGATCAATAAATGAATAAAGTATTGTTTATTGATATATTATTGGTATTTTGTAATTGAAACTATGTAAGATTACTGGGAAGCAAGTGCAGCAATTTGGGGGTGATTTTCTTTTGCAAAAATGTTTTTTGCGCACAAATGTTCTGACTAGGTTAAGAGTTTGAAAACATCATTCTGAAATCTGTGAACCAATAAACAGACAAATCTTCAGCTGTGACTGACCTGGTTTGAACCAGCACATGACAGCCTGTAGCCTCTCCACCTCCATCTTCGTTTCCTCATGTGGAATGTGAAAAGTCAGAAGAGAAATACTTTTCCACATGGAGAGTTTCCACTCAAGCACAAACTCTAATTTTCTGCTATCTTAGCTTGCATGGAGTGCTTTCATGTGTTGAGGGACTTGTCTACATTAAACAAGCCCCCCCCCCCCCATACCTACAATGTATGGACCACTGGCTATCGTCATGGTGCACAGTAGCTTCCAGTAAGTATCAGGTTTTCTTGCTTTAATACAACTTTGCCTTTTTTTGGGCAAACTTGGGAAATATTTCAGACCTTGCTAGAAACTCTGGGGTATCCTGGGGCTTCACAACAAATATAGACAAGAAGAACAGGACTGTTTAGTGCAGGAAAGGGGTGATGGGTGGTACATTTAGAAAATGATCTAGATCTGAGCTAACAAACTGATTTTTGCTAAGGGTGTTGTACCGTAGACCTGAAGGACCCCTCAGTAAACCACTTGAGACCAGCCGTAGTTAAATGCTTTATTTAGAATAAATGGATAAAGTAAAGAGGCTAGGATTATAGTCTATTGATGCTCTCAAGCAGCAACAGATAGCAGCAAATTGTCCAAAAGAAGCAAGGAAGCAAGGCTATAGTCCTTTGGCAAACAGGAACAAAAGTAAAGGGAATCTTCTTGCCCCAACGGGCTAATCCAGGAAAGGGTCTTGGCACAAGGCTTGGCAAACAGAAGCTAGAAGGCCCAAGGCCCAGGCAGAGTTCCGTGAAGGCTTGGCTTCTTGCTGAACGTTGGCGAAAGATACTATACATCCTTTAGACCTAACTTATATAGGCCTCCCAAGCTTTGATGTTACAATGCCTCAGTGCGTCGAAACATGGTTCTCAAAACAAGCTTCCAGCTGGGCCTCCTCAAGTCCTCCACATGAGATTGGTATGCCAGCCCAATTAGCACAGTCACCTGGGCGAATGGGGAATAAACTCTGCTCCGTTCTTCCCCGGCTCCTTATCGGTCGAGATGGAACCTAGCTACCCGTGGCCTTGAACACTGGTTGAACTTGGGCCTCTGTAGCTTCTTGCTTGCAACCAGCCTTTGGCTTTTAGGCCTCTCTGCAACTGTGGATTTAACATGGCGTGAGTCTTGCTGAGGGCCTGGGACAGTCTGGGGTGTAACAAAGGGCCACATCAAGCATAGTTACTTTCAAAGGGCCATTGTAATTGTAAGACTGTATAAATGTAAGAATATTGCTTTGTTAAAGCTTTGTGGGCCACATAAAATGATGTGGCGGGCCAGATTCAACCCGATAGTCCTTGCATTTGATACATATGGTCTAGATTAACGCTACAGGTGATGGCTGGACCAATATGGTTTTTACTTCACTTGATCACCTGGTGCTGTAGCAGGTCCAGCCTGCTACATATGGTTGTGCTGGGGCCAATCCAGAGTATAATTGAATCAGCTTTAGAAACAAGTAAACTCAACTGAGGAAGTTCTCTTCAGACTTACTGACTACTTTCCACATGAGGAAAGCAATCATAGCTGGAGGATGGACTAGGCAATTACTTCTTAAGTATTGATTCAAACTAGACAAGTAGTCCTCAATAGCATTTCGGATAGTTGTAAACATATTATGAGCATGATCACCTAGCTAGATTACTATGGCATTCTGTGTCTGGAGGCTACTAAAACAGCCTCACCTTCTTTGAATTCAGCTTTTCTTAAAATAGTACGCAACAGGACAATGATTTAAACATCATTATTCTAGCATTGTTTGTCTGAATGGAATTAAGCCAAGTGCAGATAATGGCCTGAATGTGATGCAAACTTAATTTCATTTAGCTTATGCAAGATGAGTTGAATCCACATTGTGAAAAATACATAACTAATTCTGAGAATACGTCTAACATGCAAGATCATAGAAATTACTTAGGTATAAAAGACCTAAGACCTATTAGTTTAAAAAACCCCTTCCTCCTGAGTAAATATGCTTAATCTTTCTCTCATCTAAATATTTTGAGTTGGGATGATAACACAGGTATTTGAATGGTGAACATGAATTTGGTTATGACTGGAAACATGCAGTTACTGTGGCATAGCAGAGTATCCCTTAATTTAGGCATATCTCTGAACATTTTTTTAAAAAAAATATCAGGAAACCATTCAAGTAGCTTAGACCAGTGTTTCCCAACCTTTTTTGAGCCGCAGCACACTTTTTACATTTACAAAATCCTGGGGCACACCACCAACCAAAATGACACAAAATGACACTCTAACACAGTAATACACATAGTTAATATGTTTTAAATGTATTTATGCATCAGTGTGAAACCTGGACCTGTTTCGATGAAGACAACATAGATATCCTGGCAGGAATGGCAGAAAGACACAAACTTCCCACACAGAACTCCCACAACCAAGGGAAAATGCTATAAGAGTTTCGTGGGCATTGACCTTGAGTTTTGGAGTTGTAGTTCACCTATATCGAGAGAGCACTGTGGACTGAAACAATGTTGCATCAGGACCAAACTTGGCATGAATACTCAATATGCCCAAATGTGAACACAGATGGAATTTGGGGGAAACAGACCTTGACATTTGGGAGTTACAGTTTCTGGGATTTATAGTTAACACACAATCAAAGAGCATCCTGAACTCTTGCAACAATGGAATTGAACCAAACTTCGCATATTGAACTCTCATTACCAACAGAAAGTACTGAAGGGATTTGCTTGGGAATTGACCTTGAGTTTGGAAGTTGTAGTTCACCTACACCCAGAGAGCACTGTGGACTCAAACAATGTTATGTTGTTTGTTTTCTATCCAGAATCACAATGTTGGAAGGAGGCTCACCACTTTAAGGTACCTAAAACAGGCATGGGAAAACTTCGGCCCTCTGGGTGCTTTGGACTTCATTTCCCACCATTCCTAACAGCCTGAGGCCCTTTCCTGCTTAAATGGCTGAAGGGGGAAAAGGAAAAGGGCCTGAGGCTGCAAGTAATGGTAGGAGTTGGAGTCCAAAATACCTGGAAGGTCCAAGTTTGCCCTGGCCAGCTTTTGACAGAGACCTCTTCCTCCCCCTTCCCCTTTGTGCCCTTTCTTCCACCTCCTGCCGAACACTTACTTTTTCTTCTACAGTGCTGCTTCTGCCACCATTTTGACCCGAGGGGGCAGCGTGAGCGTGTTCAGGAGGGGAGGGGGGAGGGAGGAAGATGTGACCCGTGCGGGCGCTACTGTGCAGACTCGCCCCAGAGCAAAGCGAGACAAAGCGAGCAGAGCGAGGCTGGGAAGAAGGGAGCCCAAATGGAGAAGAAAAAGTGTTCGGCAGGAGGGGAAAGAAAGGGTATTGGAGGTTCCAATTTCCCACGGCACACCTGATGATTGCTTATTGCACACTAGTGTGCCACGGCACACTGGTTGGGAAACACTGGCTTAGACAATTGGTTGGATAGTGGGTTCAACAGTGTAGTCTGTAACATCTAATGGAAGGGAAAGAAAGTGGTAATAATGTCTCTACCATAAATTTGAAAATCTATAAGGAAGGAATAAAGAAGATGAAAACTGGTACTGGTAGCAATCTAAGAAGATAAGCTGATCAGAGGGCCTGCCTAATTGGTGATCCTGATTAGCAATGAATCTAGGACAAATGGTGTCACCCAAGATCTTATGTTTATAATTGAATTTTTAAACAAATAAACAAACACTCCAATCTCTCAGTATCAACTGGGGAAGGATGGAATACATGTCACACCGAATTTTCCAATAAATCCACCGTTATATACCAATAGTGATATATGTTTTTCTGAGGAAGTACTGATAAAGCATAAACAACTGGTGCTCTCCTTGCCCTTCTAGGCTTCCCTCTCAGTAACTTTGGGTATCCTCAAGTAGAAAGTAGTGAGAAAACACAATTCATATTCTATCAACATACTACTGAAATATCCGAACTGTTTCTTGTTTATAGGATGTATTAGAACAGTTTACTATAGCATAAAATGATAGCTATGCTACTTTGAAATATATAATATTCAGAGGAAGAAAATCTGAATTCTATATATTTAGCAAGTCCTTGATATCTACTGGAGTTTTGTTCCAGTACACTCCACATCCCATGATGCCAAATTCCATGAGTGCACAGATCCCTTTACATACGATGGCCTAGTTCAGAGTTTCTCAAACTGTGTTCCTCCAGATGTTTTGAACTCCAGCTTCTACAATTCATAACAGCAGGTAAGCTGGCTGGGATATATGGGAGCCAAAGTCCAAAACACCTGTAGTTTAAGAAACAGTGGCCTAGTTAAATGGTGTCCCTTACATAAAATAGCAAAATCAAAATTTGCTTGTTGGTTTGTTTTTTTAAAAAAAGCAAGCCTTGGATGGCCAAATCTGTGAATGCAGAATTTGTGGATACAGAGGGATGACTACACTATACAAACAAACAACAATTAGTCATACAACGGCCTAATAAGCAACATATACACACAACATGGAATGTGAATAACTTAACAAGGTTTGAAATCACTGCTGTATGGATATCAATAAATTTAGCAATGATCATCTAATGTCAAGGAAAAATTGGCTTCCTAAGAGGATTCTTATTACACGGGGGAAAGAGAATCTTCTTGGCACCTCTATTGCAAGAAATCATCTTACTAAATTAACAACAAGCAGGAGCTTACCTCTTTTTGGAAACAACACTGTGTGTATATAAGCTGTTTAGTCATTGGTAATGGAACCTAGTATTTTATTCTCACCAGTTTCAAGGCTCTCCGTTTCCTAATGGAGTAGAAGTTGCTGAGGTCAACAAGTGGTTTGATGCTTGGAAATAACACACATCCTTTTGTGATCAACTAATTATAAAAAATGACATCCAGGAGCATTTATCAGTGCATTAATTCAGAAGGGTTCAGGCTATCAAGATATGCTGAGCTGAAGTATGTATCATCAGCTGAGACCTGTTAGATGTCTTGGCTCACTCCATCCTTCAAGGCTGCAGCTTCCATCTACAATTTTTTTCCTTCCATGCAATACAAAACGTAACAACAAATGTCTAGTGAGCCTTACAAATGAGCCTTACAAATCAATGACCAAACACTGGCAGTCTACATGATAAGATTTATGGTATTGCCATAATCACCATAATAAGACATATCTGGAAAAGGGGGCTATTTACAATGCTAACCACAGCTACTAAGAGTAAAGTAGTAATAAAGCAGTTACCATCCTGGCCTTGTCTGCTCCTGCCTTCATTAATATGGAAGAGGCATAAAACCCACACCATGGAGACTCCAATGGTAATTAGGAAAAGCAACTGTGACATTGCAGCAGTTGCATCTAGTTGCTGGGTTGCCAAAAGAAAAAGAAAGTTGACAGTCCCTGCTTCCTTCATTAGGAATGTGTAACTGTTCCCTCTTGACAGGAAGGCAGCGGCAGCTTTCCCAGCCTGCTGGGTAAGTTAGTATTCTAAGCCATATCTGTGGTAAAAGTTCTGCTGTTTGCTCTGTGCCACAAAGAATATGGCACGGCAGTAAAGGGGCTTTGGTCTTCTACATAGGTGGCAAGTATACTCTAAATCCTTACTGTAAATTATATTTAATTGCAAAGGTTTATAGCCTAGTGAAAAGTCCCTGCAAAGCAGAAAACAATTGAGAACCAGCATTAAAAGGGGAAGAGAAACCAATGACCCTGGACTTCTTCATGCTTTTTTAACAGAAAAAAATAACTCCTTCTTATATTCTTTAGACATTGCAAGGTAAATTTATATTTAGTCTATCCTCAGGATTTTATTGGAGAATTGCAATCCATCCACATATTGATTTCTATAGCAACTCTTTCAAGGTTTGTTAGACTGCTAAACTAATGGCAATAACATTTTCAGTTTTAATATTTTTGAGTCCTTGTTTTGTCTTCTTTATTTCCACCATTATTGGATAGCCTGTCTTGCATCTAGGCTGAGGGTTGGGCTGGATCTGAAAAAAGATGGCTAGATGGGCTTTCTCCTAAAATAAGAGATGTTAATTATGGCCCCATCTACATTACCATATAATGCAGTTTCATAATGCAGTTTAATTGCATTGAACTGAATTACAAGTCTATATTGCCATATAATGCAGTTCAGTGCAGATAAACTGCATTATGAAACTGTATTATATGGCTGCGTGGATTGGACCTACATCTGCAAATAATTACATGACAGAAGGGGAAACATTCATCAATTTAATATTGCTAGAGAAGTATGATTATGGAACTTTCAACTTTACACTTCATAAAAGTGACCAAAACATTTTTCCATGCTAGCAGTTTGCACTACTACAAGAGAAACAATCTTAGCTGTAGATGAAATAAATTGAAACGGAAAATAAACCTGGGGCAGTAAGGTGTCTGGAAGATTGTTTCTCCTATATGTGCCTACTTGAACAACAACAACAACAATCATAATCACTGAAAAGTTATGGAAAATAAATACATAAAATTACTCTGGGACTTCCAAATTCAGACTGACACAGTTTTGGAGCACAATGGGTGTGTGTGTGTGTGAGAGAGAGTATCGATTGCCTATGTTGCAATCCCAGGCAACAGCAGGATTGATGAGAAGCAACTGGAAGAGCTTACACTATATGAGGATTTAAAGATAGAACCGCAAAGCCAGTAAAGGTGGTCCCAGTAGTGATCAGCACCCTGGCTGCAGTGCCTAAAGACCTTGGCCTGCACTTAAATACAATGGGCACTGACAAAATTACTGTCTGTCAGCTGCAAAAGGCTACTAGGATCTGCACGCATTATTCACCAATACATTACACAGTCCGACATGTGATCAAATACAAAAGCCAGCATAGTGATCTTGTTTGGTGTGGACTAATCTTGTTATGTACGTATCTAATTTGCATACACACTTAAAATACATCACAGGAAAATCTATAAAAATATGCTACATACTAAAAAAAACCCCATAAAATGCATTGCCAGATGTACAAGTTGGGTTTAGAAAAGGCCGAGGAACAAGAGACCAAATTGTCAATATCTGCTGGATAATGGAGAAAGGCAGGGAGTTTCAGAAAAAAAACATTTCTATTTTATTGACTATTCTAAAGCCTTTGTGTGGATCATACTGAATTATGGTAAGTTCTTGGTAGTATGGGCATAGCAAATCACCTTGTCTCTCTCCTGAGGAATCTGTTTCTTCTTCGAGGGCTCTGTGAATACACACTTATGAAGTTTGTGCGCCAGCGCGGGCTTCAAACGGAAACTTTCCCAGTTTGAAATGTTTTGGCGGTAGCTCCGCCCAGCTGGCCCGGAGGGCATAAAAGGCGCCTCCATGCGGGCCAACCCCATTCCTTTGTTTTCCGCCACTTGGGCAACATCGGAAATTCGGCTGGTTGTGTGAGCATAGTATGTCCACAACCAGTTTCAAAAAGTGTTCATCCTGCGGTGGCAAGATCCCGGACTGCGACGGTCACTCGAAGTGCCTTCGGTGTCTCGGAGAGGGACACGTTGTTCCTATCTGCCGACACTGCCAGGCCTTCTCGTCGCACACCAGAAGAGCGAGAGCCCGGAGGCTTCAGGCCTACCTGACGGAGCGTGCTCTCTGCCCTCCAGAGATGGCGACGGCTGTCCCATCTACCTCCTTGGGGACCGGGGCGGCTGCTCCGGCCCCTGCCGTGTCGACCGCTCACCCGGCCGGGAAGAAGCGTCCACGGAAGGAGAAGGGCACAAAGTCTGTCTCATCAAAGACTTCGGCACCAAAGAGGCCCTGCACCATGACGACAGAAACGGTTCAGCTGCCTCCACCTCGCCGCTCATCGACGAGCTCAATGGCGTCAGGCCTCTCCCAGACGTCGGCCATTTCGAAGACTCCCTCCAACAGAGCTATGGAAATAGCGTTCCGGAGGTCGAGTGAGGAAGCCCATAGAGCCCAGACCAGAGGCCTGGTTCCTGTGACTCCGGGCACGTCTCTGGAGGCTGGAGCCTCGAGACCCCGTCTCCGAAGAGACGCAGGACTCTGACGTCATCATCATCAGCGTCGTGCCCTGATTCCCCGCCTGCCCTTGTTCTCGCTGTGGAGACAGGGGTAGAGCAGCAGACCATCTCACCGAGACTCTGTTCAGACCATCGTCAGAGTCCCCCCGGCTCAGCCCTCGGTCCGACAACTGTTCGTGACATCACCTGAAAAGGGTAGGCAGACAACAAGGCTCGCCATGGCTCCTGCTGCAAAGAAGCCTCCCCCTGCATCGACGGTAGTGACCGCGGTCCCATCCACGTCGAGAGCACCACCAGCGTCCCCACTTCCGATGGAACCGGAAGTGGTTCGACCGCTGTCGGAGGACGAGGTCGAGGAAGGCGAGGCCCCGTGATCGGTGATGTCGGGGTCCATCCTGTCGGTCGCCATGGACCGAACACCTTCCCACAGAGGCTGTGAGTTGGAGCCATCCTCGTCGCCGACAGACTCCGCAAGAGCCTTCGGCGACCAAGTGGGTCGAATGGCAAGAGCCCTGGGCATAGAAACATATGTGCCCAGAAGAGCCAGCGCCTGCCCTGTCTTCAGCAGAGTTCAGGTCGAGGACGCTGCCCAGCCACATCTTCCCATGCTGGAACCCCTGGAAGAGGTGGTGAAAGCGTCGTGGAAGACTCCATCGTCCATCCCACCCACGTCCGGGCGTATCGAGGCGTGGTACAAGATCGACGAGAGGGAGAAGGAATGGCTGCACGATCATCCGACACCCAACTCGATGATCGTCACCTCCTCCCAGTCTTCAGGCAGAGAGTCCACAGCCCCCTCTGACCAAGAAGGGAAGAGATTCGACACGGTCGGTAGAAAGATCTACCGAGCCGGGCTCCTGCTAACAAAGATGGCGAATTACGGGGCGTGCATGGGAGCCTACCATCAGATCCTTTGGGAAAGGGCTCCACCTTTTTTCCAGGATCTCTCCCAAGAACAGCAGACTGCACTGGCCTCCATCTCTGGCGCTGGCACACCACCAGATCCTGATGTCCTGCCACACGGGGGACACCTCAGGAAAGCTGCTGGCCCACGGTATCGCCATCCGCAGACACGTGTGGCTGAAGTCGTCGGGGTTGTCCTCCAACTCTAAAAAGACCATCGAGGACTTGCCGTTCGATGCTCAGGGACTCTTCTTTGCGGGCACAGACGACAAGCTGAAGGCCAATCACGACTTCAAGGTCCTGACGGCCAAGTTGGATCGACCACCGGCGCAGCCCAGGACCCGGTAATACCAACGGGCGAAATTCCAGCCCAGGTCGCAGTACCGCCAGTCCCCACGACCATACTCGGCCCCGCAGCAGCAACAACAACAGCAGCCGAGACAGTAGCAGCAGCAGCAGAACAACCGGCCCCGCCAAGGCAACAAGTCAAGGCCGCGTCAGAACAACGGCAATGGACATTCGAAACGCCGTGTTTGACGGGGCGAAGGACCGCCTCCTACACCACCATGCCTCCTCCCAGCCCCCTCGACCTCCACCATCTCACCCGCCGTTAGGGAGACCACCTGACCCGCTTCATCGGTGCTTGGCGACGCATCACCTCAGATGCATGGGTTCTCCGGATTGTCGAAGACGGCTATGCCTTGGAATTCGACGAGCTCCCGCCAACAGGGTTCATCGTCGAGACGGAGCCGTCCGAGGTGATCTTGAAGGAGGTCGACAGCTTGCTGCAAAAGGGAGCAGTGTCACCGCTTCCGCAGAGCAAGGAAAGAGAGGCATTCTTCTCACGGTACTTCACCGTACCGAAGCCAGACGGTTCCCTGCGACCCATCCTGGACCTCAGAGACCTAAACGTGTACGTTTCGCCGAGGAAATTCAGGATGGTGTCAGTGTCGTCCATCCTCCCTCTTCTACGGGCAGGCTACTACTTCGCCTCGATCGACCTCCGGGACGCATACTTCCACGTCTTGATCAGACCTACCCATCGACTGTTCCTAAGCTTCAAGGTGGCTGGAAGGGCGTACCATTTCAACGTCCTTCCCTTCGGCCTCGGGACGGCTCCTCGAACGTTCTCCAAGTGCATGTCGGTCGTGGCTGCGCACTTGAGAAGGGAGAAAATCCGGATTTTCCCTACAGTCCCCGGAACTGCTGCAACAACAGGTCACAGCGACGCTTCAACTACTCTCATCGTTAGGCCTAGGCCTCAATGAGGAGAAGTCACAGTTGGTCCCATGCACGACCATAAAGTTCATCGGGACAATGTTCGACTCCGTCGATCAGCTCACCTATCTGCCAGAGGTCAGATTTCAGGCGCTTCGACACGAAGTCAACAACTGCACCCGGCCCTACATCACGGCAAAGCAGGTCCAAGTCACACTGGGCCACATGGCATCCACGGTGGCCGTCACCCCACTGGCGAGACTACGCTTCAGACCGCTGCAACGTTGGTTTCTCGACCACTTCGACCCAGTCAGGAGCACCACTCAAAGAGGTTCTCCCTTTCGGAAAAAGGTCAA